>JAWPHD010000660.1:0-418033 GCA_037043455.1 Cyrtodaria siliqua | reverse complement strand
GTATAACATGGCAACAGTGCAGTAATTGGTACATATACACATACATTATATGAACAATTATCAAAACATAATACAACGATTACCAGCTTTTATGCAACCATGCGTAATGAGAAGGTGTTAACATCTATTCAAAGATATTGCATTAGTGATTTGAGAAATACAGTCATATTCTATATAGCAGTTCACTCAATTTATTTATAAAATAAAAATAAAAACACATAATCTACGAAAACTCGCCTAATTCGTTGAGTTAGTTCTATAATTTTAATCTTGTTAGGTAATTTATTTATTTTTTAGATATATATTGATTCCTAACATTGCGTAATGAAACATGTGCGGATTTGGGCTAGGGCTTTAAGCTAGAGGTATCACGCTTCCATAACAATCAACTTTAATCTAATTTTATAAATTATTATAGATCTAATAAATCTGATTCAACCTACTTGAACCCATTTCCACATTTCCAGCCCCAGGGAAATGGAGGCAAATGATGGGGTTGGGCCTGTTTTTCTATGTTTGTATATATGAACTTAAATGGTAGTTGTGTATGGCTCCAAACCGTCTTTTACCTTGTATAGTGTTTTTTTTTGCAAATGTCCGAGTGTACCATCATGGGTGTTCGAACGTGCCAGTAAGAGTTCGACTGTACCAGAGCTGTGATGACAAAAGCATACAAATGGTTAAATAAGTAAAATGGAATGATTAGTTTTCATTTGAATACGATCCGCATTATTATGACCCTTCATGACGCAGTTATTTCATAAAGCTTCCGGCGCACAGATATGTGTCAAAACAAGTTCCTGAATACGAAGGTGTCCGAACGTACCGGGTTTGACCCTAGATCAACAATGTGATATAAACGAAAATGGCCCAGAGTTAAATTAGTAAAAATGCTTTTTTTTACAAAAAAGAAACGAGAATTATTTACTGGTCGCCACACACACCTACGTTATTAATATGTCTGTGATCGCCATTATGCGACTACCCAAGGCCGACACTTCCTGTACTGCGATAAGTGTGCTTCACCTAAATCTACTTATTTTTAAATTCCTAAACGTCTATATTACTGTTTTATATAAGTACATAATTATATATTCTATAAGGACATCTAGTGCTCGCCGATAAATTATGAGAGGCATTGTTTGCATAGAAACTCGAATAATCATTGCACTTATCTCTTAGGACAATAAACGTTATCACATTTTCACTAAACTTAGTAAACAATCACTAACTTAAGAATTAGTTCAAATCGAAGTGTAATAATTGTTATGATTCTGAAGTCATCGAATGTCTTCAGGTTGTTATCATCTATGTATCGCCTCTCCAGTATACATAATATACCTTCAGGCTGCGCTCTAAACTGTAAGCACTACATGTAATAAACGTATTTTCTATGACTCCTTTTGCGAGGTTTACAAAGGAAGACGCGCCTCGTGCAAGATTATAAGAATCTTTCATGGGTATCCGGTTCAGATAGGGAATTCCAACCCTCGGTATAAGTGTTTTAATCGGAACCTCGGTGTTCAGATAGGGAATTCAAACCTGAGGTATACGTGTTTTTATCGGAACCGAGGCTCTGCCGAGGTTCCGATTAAAACACTTATACCGGGGATTGGAATTCCATATCTGAACCATATACCCATGATAGATTCTTTTTCTTGCATATCAGAGACATGTTGTGCGTTGACGCCGCCAGCTACTAATTCCTGCATACCGGATGTTGGCGCGCGTGAAATTTATCTCGACCCTACGGTGAGATGGAAATTTATTTCATTTCTATGCGTGAAAGATCGGGATTTCTCAGTGCAAGAATATTCAGAATCGCTAAATATTAATAACTAACTCAGAACCAATAATAACTAACGTTGCCAACTCAGAACACAATAATAACTAACGTTGCGACGTTGAGTCGTGACGTCAATAAAGTGTTGCTTACGTCGACGTCATCCGCCGATAACGTTCAATAAAGCGAAATTTGTTTGCAAAAACGTAATTTAAAATGTAATAAATAGATTATTTAACTGCTGGGATCGATCATTGGGTAATCCTTCACTTGATGGTAGACGTGCTTTGTTTTTTCACTCACTCGCGTGCGCTCGTTCGTGAAAAGAACCACACGTCTACCCCTCGTGAAGGATTTCCCTATAATCGATCCCAGCAGTTCAATAATCTTTATTGCTTGCATACCGGACAAGGGTATCCGCCATTTTACCGGGGCTAGATATTTCCATCTCACCCTAGGGTCGAGATCAAATTCACGCGAGCCAACATCCGGTATGCAGGAAAACATGCAAAACACGTATACCTGTCTAGCGGGAGCCAATTTGGGCAAAATCAGAAACTCTTATATTTATTTATTAGTTTATCTCATTTTGATGATCCATTATAATTTAATCAAACATATGAAACAATATGTATGAGGATTAATCAGCGAATATGTGTATACAAGAACGACGACAACTCTGGATAGAGATTGGCTACGATACTCTATACACTACCGCGGTGGAATGTACAGACTGGTATCAGTCTATAAATTAGACAATAAATAATAAAATTAGACAAATTAAAAAAATAAAATAATACTCTGCATGAAAATTATTTTATTTCAAGCTCTGTTTCTCTCCATGGCTGAAGTTATACTTAATGTTGAGATAAGACTTTACAAGTTATAAGTGGACATATGTGCCTCTTGCAGTGCACGGAACACGTGTGTTGCTTGTCGTGCGCTCATTTCAGCTTGGTTAGGTTGCAGGTTCTTTAGTTGCGGGTTAAAATGTTATGAAAGGGGCATTACTTTGCCAAAATGAAAGACGAAGCTAATGGTCAGGTTTAACGGCATTCCTTGAGGTAAGATCAAGATGTGACGTTTTATGAGCATATATCAAATACTTTCAAGTTATGACCAAGGTTAGGTTGCAGGTCAAATAATGACGAACGACGGACGACGGACGACAACGGATGGTGGACAAAGTGATCCTTAAGTGTCTGCCAAGCTACGCAGGCTAAACAAAAATAGTACATTGTACCATTAATTTCTAAATATCTGCTTTAATAGCAACTGTTTTCTTCAGAACACATTTTTTTATACACTTAATCAAGAGTACTTAAAAGGCAGAGTAATGTTCATTCAATTGAATGTAAACCTCCGAGGTGGAGTCGAATGTAATTCATATAATAAACAGTAATACCTTCTTTTTTGTTTTAAATGGGCATTATAAGTTGGGGGAATACAGCCCATTTCTATTTGATTTTGTTGTTGTATGTATAAGACGTGTATTGATGTTTTACTGGATTCTTGATGAACATTTTCCAAATTTCGAATCTAAGCATTCTCTATGTGAGAACTGTCAATGAAAACAGCTGTACCCGTGACCTGTTTAGTAAATCTAACATGTCTTGTGACATCACCTTTTCTGATGTTTTTTCACGTGGGCAACTATTTTTCTATATTACACTGCCGCATTATCCATATTTGAGTTGAAGTTCCAGCAAACCATTAATATGTGACATTTTAACATATAGAGTCCTGTTGGTGCCAATGGGGAATATAATTAGTGGTTTCATACCATAACTATAACTACAATATATGTCACTGACATTTGCATTGTGATGACTCGACGTGTGGTTAACAGAGGTTAACTTCCTGGAACGCCGAGATCCTCCAAATATAGTTATAGATGCGTACGAATCAAACATTATGTTATTCATCTTTTACTAATTATAATTTGAGCTGGTTGACCTTTATACTATTTTGTACAAATAAGACTCCTGGCCGCGAGAGAAGATAAAGTGTCTGTAGCTGGCCCGTAGCCAGCCCTGAAATTTAACCGAGGCAAATCCCTTTTTAGCGAGGCCCGATGGCATGCTCCCCGAACATAAAATGATGATTTGTACATTCAATTTCCTGGGTTTTAGTGCATATCTCAAGCAATATTTTCAGTTTTAAGAAAAACAAATCTGGATTTATCTATCTATGGGGAAAAAGATATTAGTTAATTTATTTGATTTCCACTAAACAGTTATTTAAGAAGTACGTCTCTGCATTAAAATACCTATTTCAGTTTTCAGTACCTTCCCAAAATCTAGCAAGACACACGCCTCCGCATAGCTACGGGCCTGTCTGTAGTACTTAATAAATGTGTTTAGCCCCTAAGCCGCTTGTAGGGCACGGCTTTTATTACACCAGTGATATTTATTGCACCAGAATTCAACAAATACAATGTAGTAAACTGACAAATTTCAGGCAATGATGGGATGCCCCAAGACCCTACTCACGATCCCACTAAACTCAAATCTTGAATTTGCACCTGGTATGTATATTATTGTATTTAAATATATAGGGAATTGATTTGTTTAGGTGCACCAACAGGAATGAAGATGCCAGGCTCATCCTCCATTTACATCGAGATAAAATATGGAGAATGGGCCTAGAACCCTCTCACCTGCAGAACTGCAGTTGCTGCAAATTCTATTGTAGACACTCCCTTTACGCTGGAACCACGTTTATTGTTGTTCTACCACTGCTTTAGTGATTTGAGCGAGATGGCACCTGAAACAATGCAGGGGTCATGATGAAGACCTTTAATGAGCATGAACTGTTTGTTTGTATGGTGTTCTACGTCATTTTCTACATACGCAAGGTTATATATGACGGTCGATTTTGCGAAGGCAAGACCACCCACTTTTCCTGGGTAGAACCAGTACTGTAAACCTCCCGCTACCGTAAGAATCGACACTTCCTTACTTACAAGTCCAGCTCCCAGTGGAATTCGAACCCACAGCGGTGAGAGGCGAACGTCGTTAACCATTCGGCCACGGAGACATAAAATGAACAAGACTTTGGTGAGGGCGGGGGTGTTCTACCCTCTGCCCTACCCCTCTAACAGGGTCTGCAGTGGCACTATTCTTTGCCCGGGATAAATAAGTAGGGATATCACTTTTGAGTTCTAACAGAATGCCTGGCGAGGTTGGAAATACTTACATTTGACAAATGGTCCAAGAAGGAATCGAACTCACAACTCATTCCATTTTCACCAAATGGTGGTGGTATCTGGGAGGGGTTCACCACCTACTAAATGCATCTACATTTAGGTTTAACAGATAAACCTCAAAGAAAGTATATTTAGCCACAAGTGTACTCCCTTTAATGACAAACAGGAGATGAAATGCAATAATGTTTGGTATTATTATTCAATGGAAGTGGAACTATTGAAGAACATAGTTTGTTCACTGTGTTTTATTTTTTAATATCAACATATGTGAACAAGGTTTCTACATGTGTAGTTAATTCAATATAAAAATAAATTTTAATTATTTAAATTGATTTTGAGGTAATGCAGTAGTATATAATACAGAATCTAAAGTATGTTATGACAAACTTCAGTAAAACATAAGCTACATAGGTTTATTATCCATAAAGCAATTTTTCTCTATTTCGAAACAAGCTGAATTGAACTGAATTTGGGTTTTAAGGCGCACCAACACATGAAAAGGTTATATGGCGCCTAAAAGGCATGAACATGCCAGGCTCATCTTCCATGTACATCGAGATAAAAAATGGAAAATGGGCCTAGAACCTTCTCACCCTGAACTGCAGAGTTGCTGCAAGTTCTATCGTAGAAACTCCATTTACGCTGGAGCCACGTTATTTGGGGGGATTCTACCCCTCTGCCTACCCCTCCAAAGGGATCTGCAGTGGCCCTATTCTTTGCCCCGTGACCAAACGGGGCCCACGAGAACCACAAGCTGAAAAACACATTTTTAAAAGAAACTAACCTGCCAAATAATGACGAATTACACTAAAAATTTATCAAAACTCTATCCAGGTGTTTAGGTCATATAATAATAATACATATATATTATACATGTGCCAATTAAAAGTATATATTTACAGGTTCTTAAAATACCTGTGTTGAATATTTGTAAATTGAATGATGAGTAAAATTGGTAACTCTTAATTCGATGTTCTAGATTTGGGGTCTGGTCTGGCTTGTTAAAGTCATTTATATTGTGACTACAGACTTTGGATTCTCGAAATATGTAAGTTAAGTATATACCTTGTCGTCAGTAGGTTTAGAAACGGTGTAAATATATGGAACAAGTTGGTTGTTATTGGCAGGATAGAGACTTTAAATAATATTTTTTCAAGAACAATACAAATACTGTTTTATACTACCAATTATGTCACATATAAGTAGCATATGATTTTATATAATACCTATTATATGATACTTATATAAAAGAAAAAAGTACATGATTCTTATATAAAACCTTTTATATAAATTGAATTGAATTGGGTTTTACGCCGCACCAACACATGAAAGGTTATATGGCGCCTAACTGGAATGAACATGCCAAGCTCATCCTCCATTTACATCAAGATAAAATATGGAGAAAGGGCCTCGAACCTTCTAACCTGCAGAACTGCAGAGTTGCTGCAAATTCTATAGTAAACACTCCATTTACGATGGAGCCACGTTTCCACGTTTGCATACGCAGTGTCATGATGAAGACATTGAATGAGCATGATAAAAAATGACAAAATGAACATGAAGGGGTAGTCCTACCCCTCTGCCTCTAGCGGGATTTGCAGTGGTTATATAACAGGCACGTAGCGTGCCATACTCATTTACTCACGTGAGTAAACCTTTCAAATGAAGGCTCAAAAAATAAAAACTCCAAAAACGCAATAAACAAACAAGAGGCCCAAGAGGGCCTGTGGACGCTCTACTGGCTAATATGGCTCTTATGACATCAATGAAGCGAGTGACTATCGTCTTAAAGAGGCAAAATATAGCATTTTAAACTATATCAAGAGCAATAACTCCGTCATTACTGTTCCGATCTGGCTGGTTTTCCAAGTTGGCCAGTAGAGATAATAAAAAAAAAAAAAAATAAAAAAAAAAATTAAGAAAGGAAAAAAAAAAAAAAAATTAAAAAAATATAAAAAAATTAAAAAAAAAATAAAAAAAATAAAATAAAGAAATTAAAAAATTTAAAACAAGCATTGATGTAAAACTGTGACCCCCGGGGCGGGGCCAGATGTGACCCCAGGGACAGCATTTGAACAAAATTGGTAAAGGATCATAAGCTTATAGCAACAGCAAAATATTAAACCTCTGGCTCTTGCAGTTTCAGAGAAGAAGATTTTTTAAGTTTTTCCCTATACATGTCTATGTAAAACATGTGACCCTTGGGGCGGGGCCAAATGAGACCCCAGGGTCACCATTTGAACAAACTTGGTAAAGGACCATAAGCTTATAATAAATGTAAAATATCAAACCTCTGGCTCTTGTAGTTTCCGAGAAGAAGATTTTTAAAAAAAAAATCCTATATAAGTCTATGTAAAACTGTGACCCTCGGGGCGGGGACAAATTTGACCCCAGGGTCACCATTTGAACAAACTTAGTAGAGAACCATAAGCTGATGCTACATGTAATACATGAGAGCTCTGTGCCATGTGGTTCCAGAGAAGAAGAACTTTTCAGATTTTCCCTATAAAAGCCTATGTAAAACTGTGACCCCCGGGGTGGGGCCAAATGTGAGACCTGGGTCAGCATTTGAATAAACTTGGTAGAGGACCACAAGCTTATAGCAAATGCAAAATATTAAACCTCTGGCTCTTGCAGTTTCAGAGAAGAAGATTTTTTAAGTTTTTCCCTATACATGTCTATAAAAAACATGTGACCCTTGGGGCGGGGCCAAATGTGACCCTAGGAACACCATTTGAACAAACTTGGTAAAGGACCATAAGCTTATAGTAAATGCAAAATATCAAACCTCTGGCTGTTGTAGTTTCCGAGAAGAAGATTTTTAAAAAAAAAATCCTATATAAGTCTATGTAAAACTGTGACCACCGGGGCGGGGACAAATTTGACCCCAGGGTCACCATTTGAACAAACTTAGTAGAGGACCATAAGCTGATGCTACATGTTATACATGAGCGCTCTGTGCCTTGTGGTTTCAGAGAAGAAGATTTTTTAAAGTTTTTTCCTATATGTCTATATGAAAAACATGCAAAACCTCAATATACAAGCTTTGGACCCCCGGGGCATGGACATTTTTGACTCCGGGGACTTTATTTGAACAAACTTGATATTCTAGGCGTTGGCGATCATTTTAAAAGAAAAACTGTTGAAATCTGTCCAGCGGTTCTGGAGAAGAAGATTTTTTAAGGTTTTGACCATATATGGTAATGGCAGCCATCTTGGATGTAGCGCTGACCAAATTTTAACAAATCTAAAAAGCATTTATCTAAGGATCATCCATGTGAAGTTTGGTCAAAATTAGCTAAGCGGTTTCTGAGGAGAAGTCGTTTGAAGAAAAGTTAACGGACGGACGGACGACGGACGGACGACGGAAGACGGACAACACACCATCCCATAAGCTCTGCTGGCCCTTGGCCAGTAGAGCTAAAAATGATCACAAAAGACGAAAAATATGAAAAATAATAAAAACTGCTTAAAATTTCATATGTTACCATCTTAAACCTTACATTATATCCATATCTACTACAATGCAAAAAATGCCAACAAATTTGTATATAAAACTATGATTTAAAAAAATAAAATTCTTAGACTTGAAAAATGTCCAAACTTGCCCAGCCAACATCCAAAGAACAAGCTACAATTGTTGCACGTACAGCCCTTGACGTGTCTACGTACAAGGAAAAGTTGTTTAAAATCATGTCAAATACTTTTTAATATCTTCAACCTATCACAAATAGATATACCAAACATTTAGAAAATGACACCTCCAGTATAACTTTAGTTATGGGAAAACCATTTGTATTTTTGAGGTCTTGGTGAATGATTGACATTTGACCTTTCCTCAACATAATCTCAACATAATCAGATGTATTTTTGAGGTCATTGTGAATGATTAACATTTGACCTTTCCTCAACATAATCAGATGTTTTTTTATAATTATCCCAGTCGAAATCATTTTCTATGTTGAGTAACTTGTGTATAGCTGTCAAGGCCCAATGGAAGTCAAGAGTGAGATGTGGTTCCAATGGATGTTTTCCCCTTGGTTTAGGGGTCCAAAGGGAACCACACTGAAACCCGAGGTGGTGTGTGGTTGAATTTCATGAAATTTAGCTTAGATGTCTAGGGCCCCATTCAAAGTAAAACATGTTTTTTATTTTTTACAACGATAGTTTTGGTGATATATAAATCTGTAAGTATATTTTAAAACAAAGGACCACACATGCTTGCAACAGCAATTGGTAGATAATTTTCCACTATAAAATTTGTTATAAGAATTTCAGCACGCAAGATGTATGTTAGTGGAAGAATATTTTTTGAGGACGAAAGCCTTATGACATACATTGCCAAAGATAAGCGACATGTCACGTGCCGATGACTGTCGTCAATATACGGAAGCCATACCATACGGGAATTTGGGTTAAACTATACTAAATGTTATCGACTATAGGGCTAAAATGAGTCAAATTTTCAGAATGCGCGAGAATGTAGAATGTATGCGTGTGTTTTAACACAAACATGTATGTGGTCACCCACAATATATGAGACTTGACAGATACGCTTGTGATGACCTTGAACTTCGACCTCAAAACCGATGTCAATGTCACTGTGATCCCTCTTCCTTTTATCACTTATGAAAACAGATGCTAAACAAAATAAGTTAAGCACATATTATACATGTCAATTCATGTAACATACTTTTATAGGTTATCAAAAATCGTTCTCATTTCAATGAGAAGGGAGGTTATTTTAACATTACGAAAGTTGGAATGTTTTTGTTTTGAGAATAACCATGATTTGTGAACACACATTAGCGTTTTTTAAACAATGACAGAATGGGCAATTCTTGTCAGGCAAACATTTAATTTGTTTTTATTATATGGGAGGTAATTCTGATACTTCGCTTAGAAAACTATACAATAACTTTTTTTTGTTGAAAAATCTCATCCTTAACTAGCACAAATAATTATATAAATATTCTTATGTTTAACCTATGTCTCTAAAAAGTTGTGTTAATTTTTTTTTTGTTCAGTATATTACATTATTGAGTAATGGTAAGAAACTAACCCGCCAAATAACGGCAAAATTACATCACAAAACTGTTTATCAAAAATCTATCCAGGTGTTCAGGTCATATAACAATGTACATGGGCCAATTAAAAGTATAGTAAAATACCTATGACTGAATATGCGTAAAATGAATTATGAGTTGGTAACTCTTAATTCGACGCTCCAGTTTTGGGGTTTTGGTTGCCTGGTTACAGCCGTTTATATTGTGCCTATAAAGTTTGAATTCTCAAAATATGCGTCATCAATAGGTTTAGAAACGGTGTACTTATGTTATAAAATTTGGCTGTTTTTGGCGGGATAGCTACTTTAAATTATCAAACAGACATAAAAACATGATTGTGTTTATACTAAATACACTCGTGAACATACGCCACCCGTAACATATGATGGCGAGATTAACACTTGTGAGAGGGGTGTTCAGAATGTGTTTTTTCAAAACCTGTTAAGCGTTCACACTGAAATCATTCAAAATGCGTTTCTTTGATAAATAACTATTATAGAAGTTTCAGTCCTAAACTTGCTGAAATATAGTTTATGAACACAAACAGAGGTAGTTTGTTTGAATTGTGGGTTTTTTTACGTCATTTTTAGCATATTTTAGGCCATATATGATGGTCGATTTTTTTGTGGTAGAGGCAGACCACCCTAATTTTTCCTGGGTAGAACCAGTACTACCGGTATATACCTCCTGCCATCCGTTAGAATCAACACTTTCTCACTTAACAACACAATGGCAAAGTATGGTCAAATAAGTCATGCATGTCCAATATTAAACACTTCCAGAAATACTATAGTTTCCACCTTATATTTGTTCAATTCTATTTAGCATGCAGTTCTTCACATATACATCCCGCCATCTGCAAGAATCAACACTTTCTCACTTACAAGTTGAGAGCTCCCAGTGGGATTCAAACCTGAAGCGGTGAGAGGCGAGATGGTTTACAACGCAACGCTGTTAACCCCTCGGCCACGGAGGCACCCTTATTTTATGTTTATACCTGTTTATACCTGTAGCCGCACCCTAGAGTACGGCCAAGGGGTTAAGCGAGCTGGTGCCCATAGAAACCCCATATATCGTGTTAAAGTGTCTATAAATGGAGTTTTTGAAACCATTCATGCTGGTAGATGACACAACATGCTCTGGTAGACTGTTCCATGCATTGATTACTCTGTGGCTGAAGAAGTAAAGGATGTCATATTATAAAACGGTGGATTTTGGAAAGAATTCATCTTGATAATGGGGATTCTATAGTTTGTAAAAAGATAATCTCTTTGGTATAATTGAATTGAATTGGGGTTTTAAGGTGCACCAACACATGAAAGGTTAAATGGCGCCTAAAAGGAATGAACATGCCAGGCTCATCCTCCATGTACATCAAGATAAAATATGGAGAACTATTGTAGACACTCCATTTACGCTGGAGCGACGTTATAGTTTTTCTGCCACTGCTCTAATGATATGAGCGAGATGGCCCTGAAACAATGCAGGGGTCATGGTGAAGACCTTAAATGAGCATGAACAAAAAATGATAAAATGAACATGAATTTTGGGGGGTTCTACCCCTCTGCCTTTCCCTCCAATGGGATCTGCAGTGGCCCTATTCTTTGCCCTGTAACCACACGGGGCCTCTTTGGTAGACAAATATTTTGAAGTACCTTATATAAAATATATTGAACAAATTTTAAACTTAACAAATAAAACAATACTGTAATACAGTACTACTACATGAAAACACCTTGTGCTGACTATCTCAAAATAACGAGACAAGGCACTTTAACAAATCAATGAGGACTTTAAACAAACACACGGCACTCTTGATTCTTAACACAAACAAAAAAAACAGACAGAGAGATCAACAAAAAACAGACACAGGATGACACCATCATATCTTATATCATTCCATGTCGGCCATCTTAAATTATGTCACTTCGTCCAACTGAACGCAACATTATAATTATCTGTCATCCAATCAGAATGAGCATTTTACGTGAAATTTGTTAAAAAGTCAGCCAGTCAGAATGCAGGAAATTCCTACAGTGAGTTAGAATATTGGTTCAACTACTCCCTTACACAGTTTACACAGAAAGGTAGATTTTACCGACCTACTGACCTACTGAAAGTCCCAGCATTGTCCACCGTCCACAGAGGCAGCAAGAACTTGAAATTATAAACCGACTCATATTGAACTAAGCAGGCAAAGGACTCGAAGGACAATTGTAACACTGATATAGTTCCTACCACACTTCTAGTGGGACATACAAAAATAATTAAATATACACAAGGCCTATAAAACTTAAAAGTTGCTTTGTTAACATCAAGACTTCTCGTTCAGTAGGGAGGGTGTTACCAGTTTGTACTTGACTGGTTGTACTTGTTGCACTGGTTCTTTATAAGTAGGTACAACTTTCTGCACTCTTTCTAAATTAGCTTTCGAACCTTTTGCAATTAAAAGGTTGTTGACAACATTGCGTAACTCTGATGCCCGCTTTCTGGGGTCGAGGATCGGCAGATTAGGACAGTTGCAGCCATCTCGCAGTGTCATCACCTGTAGCGGAAAAAAAAACAATCCCTTTTTACAACATGGAGTAAAAGTTCTCCGATGTTTTAAGCATTGTCAATGCAAATTCAAACAATTAATAACAATGATTTTATTTAATAACGAATGGTGTACAATAAAGGAAGGAGCCATTTTAAAAAAATAAATTAGAGTTGTGATACGGGAATATTTCCTGCTAATTTACCATTGTCTGAAATGACTATTTCCTCAGAACAACACGACCACAATAACCATGTAATGTCTAGCTACATGGGTCAAAGTGGGTAATTAATAACTTTCACATGACATCATCAAAATAATTTGACCAATCAGTGATCAATAAAATAAAAGACCTTCACATTCTGGTAGGAGGTAAACTCGGTGTTTATCGTTGGTGCTCAACTGACTTTAGACCTTTATAAAACTAGTTTGTAGTGATAAGTATATTAAAAGCTTTGTTTTTTGTGTACATCTATGTACATCATCTTCTTTTGGTGTTGTCTGATTTTAAAACACCAATAAGGATACATTTAATTTAAATCATGGTCTAATATTTTCATTTTTCATATAGAGATTAAGGCTCAAGTCCAAGTAAACCCCTTTGTTTTCACCTACTGAATATCTTGACCTACCGGAAGTTGACCGGATGTGAAAGTTATCAATTGTGGCATCATCGATATGTAATTATGTATAAACTTTAAAGACTCGTACAGTGAAGAGAGTCTTAGAAACTGAGCTTAATGCAAACATTATCAGTGGCAGACACACAAAACATGCTATTGTGGTATCAAGCACATCAACAAAAAGCTAATGAAAAAACATGAGGCCCAAGAGGGCCTGTGGACACTCTACTGGCTAAAATGGCTCTTATATCAAGGGTTGTTGACATAAAATTCCCATCGGTACTTCTTTTGAAACATTCTAAACAAATATGGTAAAGATCAGATAAAAATGAAGTAACTACAGATTTAACGAAGGAAAATACAATATAGCATTTTTCAACAAATCAAGGGCCATAACTCTGTCGTTACTAAAAGATCTAGCTGTTTTTTCGAACTTTTTCGAGCTTTCATTGACATTAACAATCTATTAAAGTTTGGTAAAGATCGGATGAACAATGAAGAACCTATCGTCTTGAGGCAAAACATAGCCTTTTTAACTAAATCCAGGGCCATAACTCCCCTGTTACACGTCTGTTCTGGCTGGTTTTCGAACTAGTCCGAGCTTTCATTGATATTAACAATCCGGTAAAGTTTGGTAAAGATCGGATGAAAAATGAAGGCCCTATCGTCTTAACAAGGCAAAATATTGCGTTTTTAACCAAATCAAGGGCCATAACTCTGCTGTTACTGGTTCGTTCTGGCTGGTTTTCGAACTTGTCCAAGCTTTCATTGATAATAAATAACAATCTGTTAAAGTTTGGTAAAGATCGGATGAAAAATGAAGGCCCTATCGCCTTAACGAGTTAAAAGTTAATGAACGGAGGACGGACGATGGACAACTCACTATCCCATAAGCTCTGCTGGCCCTTGGCCAGTAGAGCTAATGACAAAAAAATGGCAATGAGCTTTAACAATGGCTTACCTTTGGTATAAGTTCATTCAGAGTTTTGATTCTGTTGTCATGGGATGGATGGGTTGACATAAATTCCGGATATGTCTCTCCTTCCATGTCCGACACCATACCCATACGGTTCCAGAACACAGGGCCCTCACGCACATCAAAACATGCCTGCAGAATGAATAATGAGAGAAAGACCTTAATTAACACGATGCCAGTACTTAGATATCTCCGCCCTATTGCTGATGTCGAAGTATATTGACACTGTTTGTCGGAGGTATTGTATTGGTTTGATTGGTTAAAATGGATAAATGATTGACAACTGGCCCTATGTTAATTTCTCGATGAAAGAAAAAATATTATCAAAATGGGATATGTTGAAACTTATTTTCAGAAACAGTTAATCATAAAGATTGGATCACCGGTAGTGTTGTTCCGATTAATCGATTTGATCGATCATCGATCAGTTATGCCTTTGATCTGATTAATCGATTACAATTTTTCATGATGGACTACACTAGCTTGTTGAAAATTATGGTTTATTTCATTCTCTTTTACTAAAATATATAAGAAAACAAAATTAGTTATAATTTAGCAACAAGTAATCACATATTTATAGTGGGTTCACATTCACAACTTGTTTTTTTTTAATATATGTTGGTCAGTTTCATTCAGTTACTTTATTACCACAACATACTTGGAATGTGATTCTTTCTTCATTATAGTGTGAAAAAGGCTTCCACTTTTATAGTAGCCGTTTCATCGATTAATGATCGATCATCGGTCGGTTGAATATTCTGATGATCGATCATGAACTTTCACCCGATTCCCAACATTCACCGGTCATGTGCATTCCATGCTACTTGAATGTATTTGAAACTTATTACTAAAGCCACCATCATTGTAAATAATTCTATATTTCAATGTAAGGGAGGCAAATCATTATTTAACTATTTTAGCTTATTGAGTTGTTTTCCTTACATTAAAAAATTCCAACCAACAGAGGGTAGTGAGTAGTTATTGGTTTCCTTTTTTAGTAAAATCTTTATCTAATTATAAATCTTTAGTTATTTGTGTTTCATTAATCAAAATCAAGCCTCGTTTCTATTATGTTTTGTTTACATGTTATATTATGTGATTGTAATGCCAGAAATGACCCATGATTGGAATAAATAAATATTCTATTCTATTCTATTCCTGTAAAGTATCAGTGGATTTTATCTTGAAAGCTAAATATAACAGAAGGCTTGTCAGTTTGTACCCACATTAAACAGAGATTGTACTACTGTGCCCTAATGGGATGTTGGACTATAAACCTTAGGCATGCACATAAACACACTCACAATACAGAACATGATACTGAGTGCATTCACGGTTCTCCCATTGGCATCCAAGTCAGTTACCATGGGTTACCAATGAGAACCAATGGTAGAACTCTGTGGGTGCATGGTGGGACTACAAACCTTAGGAATACACACAAAAAATACAGAACACGCACCTTTGCAGCCAGCTGCAGTCCGACCCTGTCTGCTTCCTTCTCCAGAATCCTGCTGTACGGCATGTGTATGCTCAGCTGTGTAACATATAGGCATTATTACTTCATGTACCGAGTATAGGCAACGTTTATAAACATTGTTTAAATACATGCAGTTACCTACCATATACAAAACCTGCTGTGTAATAACATCTAAAATATAAAACCCCACCCACCATTGTCCAAGATCAAATTGTGGCTGTCCAAGATCAATGTGGCTGTCCAAGATCAATGTGGTCACAAACATTCACCATTTGTTCTAATTTATATTGGGTCCATTTGTGAAGAGCTTTATCTACAGGTGTAGATTATAAGAATCTTTCATGGGTATCCGGTGAAGATCGGGCTCTGCCGAGGTTCCGATTAAAGTGCCAATAGACACTGTACTCCGTACGGCAGGTTGGACAAAGGATTGCACTTTCAGGAAGTTCTATAAACGGCCTGTGACAAATAACTCTACTTATAGTGAGGCAATTTTAGGACTTAATTGCAAAGATTAAAGGGTATAAATTTGGTTTATTACCATATTATCATAATTGATCTAATCATTATCAAGTTCAAATGGATTGGATGCAGAGACAAATAGTATAAAATTGACAAAGAATAAAATTGTTTATTTCAATCAATTATTATTATTATTGTGTACTTGAACAGGCATTTACTTACCAACATGGACTCTAAAACACTCTTTAATTCTCAGTCAGTGGATTGGTCCGATAGAATTGTAAAATTAAACAAGACTTACCTGTAAGGTGAAGTCTGATTATACTTCTATCGGAACCAATCCACTGAGAATTATAGGCCCACCCTTATATTCCCGCCCTTGGTTAACATGTTCCATGTTCAGAAATTATTCCCTCTGAAGGTCTGGGGTTTGGTCACGTGACAGGTCACATGTTCACTCCTATAATTCTCAGTGGATTGGTTCCGATAGAATTATAATCAAACTTCACCTTACAGATGTCTTGTTTAATTTTACAATTTTACGAGAAAATAGAGTAGAAATTAAAGTTTTCAATTTGGTAAACATGATTAATTAACAATACTTACATGCATCACCTTGTTATAGAACCAGTTGGTTACTATGGCAATACCGTCGTTGGGCATCAGGATCCAAATGGCGGCCATGATGGCTATCACAAAGTAGTCGATGAACTGAGTGTAGCTTAACTGTTCTGCCTGAAAAAATAATTATTCTTTTTTGTATTACTGGGATAATTTACAAGGGCATTCTTAATGATGCTGGGCTCTTCATTAGCTTTTGCCACTGACCTTAGGCTAAACAAACTTTAAAATGGCTTAAGTCATTTAGACCCATATAAATGTCACATTGGTGAAGTGGCGAAAATGGTTAAAATAACTTTTCATGGGTGCAACCAGTTAGCATTAAAATCTTTGAATGGTTTCCAGTGTAATCATAAGAATTATAACTTTAATACCAGTCTATAAATCGTAAGATCTGCTATAAAATGCATCCTGCAATTTGCCAATCTAGACTGAGTTACAATTTTGTGCTTCAATAGAACCTAGTTCTTTATAACCTAATATTGCTAAAGTGGCTAAAATATTTTAGCTAAATTTGGCTTATAAAATATTCCATTTGGCTAAAGAAAATATACGGTAGGTGGATTAGTTCAATAAATAGCCCAGCGATATGTGTTTATGTAGAAAGAAACCAATAAACGACACAGCACGCGGTGGGATATTCACTTCTTATACAAAGAAATACTTGGTGTTATTAGAATTTCCTAGACTGTTTAGTCAAATTCATTCGGAAATTTACTTACCGCATGAAGAAGCAGAGCGTGTGCCATTTCATGACCTAAAACTATGGCAAACTGGTCTTCGTTCTCCATAAATTTCAACAACCCAGTAAATACAAATACATGCCCATTCTGAAATATATAACAAGTAATGAAAATAGAAGGCCCAAGAGTCCCTAAAGTTGCTCTACTGGTATAAAGTGAGCTATCAATGATGCCATCTCTAAACATATAGGGCGGTGGTTCATCAATAAACAAGAGGCCCATGAGGGTCTGTATTGCTCTACTTGCTAAAGAGACTATGACATTTTGAGAGAAAAAAATAAGTAAAACAAGACGCCCCTGTATCGCTCTACTTGCTAAAGAGGCCACGACAGTTTGAGCAAAATAAATAAGTAAAAAACATAATGATTAACATAACCAACTAAATAAGTTTCCAAAAGAAAAAGTCATTGTTCATGAGAAGAAATTGTTTAAAGATGTGTCTGTTTTTAGAAATGGCGGCCATATATGTTGACTTTGACCAGTAGAGCTAAACATGTAAACTTATTATGATTTTGTTAACATTTTATGGCCTTAGCTGTTAATTATTTTAACTTTAATAATAAAATTAAAAATTACACTCACAGGTAAAACAAATGCATTTTTCTCATCATTTTCCACAACGTGGATCTTCCATTCTTGTTTGTCCATGCCGGGGAAGTCCTGATTGGACCTTACAATCTGTCGGGCCACTTTCAATACCAGCGTGTATAAAGGATGCGTGGCAGGAAGCAGCTTGTCTTTATAATCCTCATTAAACTGAAAGTAAATTAATGAGGCAGACCATAAACAATTGTTGATTTTCTGTTTCCCTACATACCCCACGAAAAAGGGCCCTACCAAAACTTTTTTTGGCAATTCTTTAACTTTTTTGTTGTTGTTGCTATCTTCAGTATATTTTTCTTTAATTTCTCAAGCTGTTTACTGTCCTTGGCAAAAAAAATCACCCACCTACCTATCATTTATGAAATCCTTGGTCGGGAAACAACAAACAAATATTTTTTTGTTGTAAATATATAATTATATATGGCTTCCTAACATCACTAATATCACGCACAAGTGTGCCTCACTGTCAATACAGGCAGTTACTAAAAGCCAAAAAATCGAACCCTCCCCCGGCGCGCGGTAAATGCCGCTATATTTGAAAATAATCCTGTGGAGAACCCTGATAGAGTTACAGATTTGATTGAACACATGTTAAAGATAAACAGTGGTGAATATAAGATTATATTTATCACATAACACCCATTGTAACAGTTGTCCATACACATTAATACTCATTTATATCTGTTTTATAAGGTAAGCAATTACCAGAATGTATTAACCATTAACGGCCAAACATATCATCATCATTGTTAGATTGTGTAGCCTCGGACTTTGATCCTAAGCGACAAAGATACTAAATTAATAGTATGAAGGACTTACTGGATATAATTGATTTCAATTCTTAAAATAAATCAGACTGTTTAACTCATTGTAATATGTTCATATTTGCATTTACTTGTATACACACATATGTTGACGGGTATTTGTTTGCCGACATATACATAGTTGATTTTCATTACGTGGTCCCGCCTTAATTCCATTAAGCAATGGGAACGCTTATATTAGCAGGATAGTATAAAGGATATTTCGACAATAAAATATGTTTAAAACATTTTTTACTGAAAAAAAATGTGATAACTTGTTTAAAATGACCTATTATATGTTTTTGTTTTAAAATATGCAAAACTTTTGAACCAAAATTAAGGTTTTATTTCCTATCCCAGCCAACCCCGTTTTCGCTTCTTGGAGAAGGGGGTTGGATGGGGTATGAAAGTTAATACTCGGACCATGTAATGTATTACAATTAGAATATCGTCCTTGTTTGTCAATAGTTTTATCTATACAGTTTTATCTATACATTTAATCTTAATTTTCAATTACTGACGATTTCATTTTCATTGATTTTGCGCACAATATGACCTATTTATGTATTGACGTGCCGTAAAATACCACCCACTGATTGTCTATTTAGCTATTACACAGCATCATTGTTAGTGAAATCATGTATACAATAATAACAATGTAGTGAAATTTAAGCAGACTACAATTCATAAACAATATATTATGAAAGCAAACTATAATTTATAAGATAAGATAAGAATATTTTATTATAGTGACATTGTGTTATGTATAAACATATTATCAAATTAAAGTTATATTACAACACCCAGCCGCACTGGGCCTACAAGTCACTTTAAATGGAATATTATAATAAATATATAAACACACATTAAACACCTAGATATAAATACATGAATAGTGAAAATATATTAAGTTTAAACTCTTTTATTATACGGTGTATGACTAGCATACAGAATTACCAGTAAACTATAAACAAGCATGATTTTCTTTGATTTTTTTCTCCTGTCTTTTACATAGATAAAAAGTATATACGCACACAACTATGCTCATTTCTACATACGAACACACACACACACGCACAATGACAATGGAAACACTACATGTTTACAATGAAATGGTGTACGTAGACATCACAGAACATTTACATTGTGGTTTTTGTTCAGTTGTAAAGATACAGTTTTCTGCATAACATAGCATATACCGTTACTATGAATTTTGCAATATACGCATACATTTTTATTAATGATATTGTTAAGCACGTATGCTACTTTTTGTAAGTCTGATAAAGAGTGAAAATCACTCCGTGTCTCATAAGCCTTACTTAAAAAATGATGCCTAAGGTCTTCATATTTCGAACATTTTAACAAAAAATGTATTTCATCTTCTATATCATTTTGAGAACATATTTTACATTTCCTATAATTTACATTAAGACCAACATATCTCCCAGTCTCTACACGTAGAGGTAAGATTCCACATCTAAATTGTGATACGTGTGATCTCTCATTTTTTGTTAAACTAAACAATACATATGGTTCGGCTTTATATTCGTGTTAAACTGAATATAAGTTCGTAATTTTGGGACATTTTGTATTTTTACAGTCCAGTCTATGTTATATTTTCTTAACAAACACATCTCGATTTCTTTTAAAATGACGGAAGTCTTGGAATGAAAATGATGTAGTAGGTTCACTTGCTCTCTTCTGAACACCACCTATTACCATTACAGTTAAAATCATATTCAAATATGACTTTGGTAAGTCTAGCATTATTCATATTTACAAGACGATTCCACAATCTTAACATGTTGACCCAACGCCTATGCGTAGAGATTACCCAACCCATATCGCCAGTAAACGCTAAAAATTGGACAAAATCTATGCACACCCAAAAAATATTGAATTATAAGCTCGATTTCGAATCATGTCAATTTTATTGAAACTTTTGAAACCCCATACAGAGGAACAATAATCCAGAACGGGTACCACACATGAGTAATACAGAGGAACAATAATCCAGAATGGGTACCACACATTAGTAATATAACTAAGTATACGTTTCATAACCAACATCTCTGTGGTTCTGTATTTTTGTTATAATTTATAAACAATTAAGTGTGAAAGGAAGCTTAATATACTAAAAAAAAAATGTCAGAGAACAGCGCAGCTCAAATATTCGATTTATCAGAGAATAATAAATTATATAGCCAGTATATACCATTAGACGGATGGGGAGAAGGGTGTCAATGTCCCTATATGGGTGAAGTATGAATAAGATTCATAATCCTATAAGAAATCCAGAATTTGCAGAAGACAAAATTAGTTGCGCAACCCTTTACAACATACTAACAGGAAACCAATTCCCAAATTTAGTTGAGCTAGAAATGTAAGAGATATAGACCTGTAAACACAGCTTACACGCAAAATTTGATGTGAAATATAGACACATTTTAAGGGCTATCAAAATTTGGGTTCCATGGGAGCCCAGGGTTACAGGAACCAAAATTACTTAAGCAGCCCTTAAAGCAGAAATTGGTCCTAAATCAACAAATCCGCTTTTGATATGTTTTTAAGTATTAAATATCATTATAAATACGATTATTACTATGCCATTGATGTATGTTCAGTAAAAATATGTTTTTAAAGATAAAAATCGAACAGGCGAAGAGGCATTGCTAAAATATCGAAAAAAATCTAAGGGGAAAAACTCTTGCGCGAATTACCGGAAGTGACGTCATTGGGAACAAACTATTTTTTATTAACATTGGGACTGAACGCAAAACAGTATACCTTGTGTGAAAATATGGGAATTAAGCGATCATGATACCGAGTCAGAGGAAATGCCCGTGATAAGACGGTTACACAATGTGCAACCTTACGATTTTGAGCCAGAATACGTGTCTGAGGACGAAAATACATCGGATTCATCAACTGATGATGAAGTCGAACGCGGTGCAAATGGAGAGCTTGTAAAGACTATCGTGTCATGTCATTCGATACGTTCAGCGGTTCATTACACTATTCACTAATCTAACAAAATAGTGTCTTTATACACTGACAGCAACAACAAACAAAAAACAACGTAAACATTGTTTTCATCGAAATCTGACAGTAAGTTTCCCGCAACACTGCAATATCTTGGTACATACACAATAACCGCAAAATGTAGTATATTCCGAATGAATGGACCTGGTCTAAATACGAGCGTCAGATTTTTTTTGCCGATAAGTAGACATGGAACAAATATATTTATTAGATATTATCCATAATAAATAAAAAATTAATGAAAACAATAATAAATGAAACAGCATATAATTTCTATAGTATTATATATTTGCCATAAGTCGCCATTAACACCAAACTCTCTAGGAGCGGTGTTTGTAATATGACACGCTCTAGCTCCAGTCTCCACTGCCCCCAAATATCAATACAGACTAATCAAATACTGCGGTGCACTATTGAAGTACAGCCTAATTAGGGTACATACGTCGGTATATCACAAAAGCACGCACCATTTAGGGAAACCTAGTTTTATGATATATTTCCTGTTTATTGCAATTACTTGAGCGGTGTAATACCGCCGAGGGCAGACGCGTATTGCACAAGACGGATATATCACAATTGTCATATTGTCGCGCACAAAGACAGAAACATACTATGATTTAAATAATATAGCCAAATGTTATAGACAGTTAGTAAGTATACTTACTCATGTATACTAACTCCTGATATACAGATCGAAAACAGACCAAACATATGCAATTACCATAATATATAGTATATTATTCTATTATACTTGTTTTACTTATTGCACGAGCTAAGAGGCGTTATTGTTGTTGTTTTGCCATAAAACATTACTGAATTAATATAAAAGCTAGTAATATTATTAATTTTCTGCCTTGTAATAGATATCCATCAAACATTTTTTTTTTCAAATCCATAGACCTATATATGTTGATAATATATATTTATAACACTGTGGCAGAAGGGGTTTATAATTTAAAATTATTAAAATTAAAATTTGGGAACAAAGACATAGTGTTTATTTCACCGGATTCATTTAAATTTATATGCTGAACGTTCTTAGCAATATTTTAAAAAAATGACGGCTACATATTATTAGCGCCGTCAACTCTTCATTGATTCGCGTAAAGACGCATGCTTCTAATTCAACAGCTAAACATTCACGGTGTATATAAAGATCTAAGACTATACACCTTTCTTCAAATTATCATACGTATACCCGATGAGGTGCTAAGATAATTGAACATAAATTTCAATCTTACTTCATGTATGAATTTCCTCCTCAACGCCGGTCGAATAGGCGAATACAACTTGCTTGGAGATGGCGGGGTAATGCACTTCTCATTTTTATAGTCAAATATCGTTGGTACCGCTGTTGATTTTAATATGCATGGCCTTTTGTTCTCCAAATTCAAAGATAATGAAACCAAAGGATGGACTTCCCACGAAGTCAACTCAAAATGTTTGCTACAAACTCGCGCGTCTTTCGTAGGTTCCGACTTTCTCGACGAGTGGGGCGATTTTCTTCGGTAACGGTCTAACCACACTTCAGATCTTAATATATCATTATCTCGATTAGGGAAACGAAAGAAACTTAGGTTAGTATCTTGTCCTTCTTTATGCAAACATTTTCACCCAGCAACAGCATACGGCATTTTTAACAAGTACCATAAAATGTAATCCTGCATAGACAATACTATACAACTCAATGCGACACGGCTAATCGTTTGGTACCAATGACGTCACAGGATCATGTGACACTTACCAGGGCGAAACTCGAAGCGTGTGCGCTATGAGATAAAATTGTCTACTGTGAGAAAACGGGACAACCAATAAGTGTAAGATTTGAACAGATTGTATATTATATATATATATTTCCGAATATATACTCAAAAGACACGCCATATTTCACCTTTAAGATAATGCTATAAGGAAGCTCATGGCCAAATTTGATTGTGCTAGGATAAGAAATTTAAGAGACATAGACTTGTAAACACAGCTTACACGCAAACCTTGATGTGGGACGCCGAGACAGGGGTGATTACATAAGCTCTCTTATTCTTCGAATAGTCTAGCTAAAAAGTGAATTACATTTCATAAAAAAATCCTGTGAAAAAAAAAATTCATAAACAATATACTGTGAAAGCAAACTAAAATTTACAATTTTGTAACTAGAAGGGTGTTCCATGGAACACTTGTGTTTGCTTATTTCATTATGAGCTTGGTTAGGTTGCAGGGTAAAGTTTTATGAAAAGGGGCCTAACTCTGCCAAAAGAAAAGTCAGAGTTATTGGACATGTGTAACAATAGTCAAAAGATCAGATGAAGATGTGTGTGAAGTTTTGTGAACATAGGTCAAATACTTTTCAAGTTATGGCCACGGTTCTAAAGGTTGCAGGTTTAAGTGTGACAGACAACGACGGACAAGTGATCACTAAGTGTCTGCCATGCTTGGCAGGCGACACAAAAAGCAAAGTACAGTTTATAAATACAAAATAAAGCATACAATATAGGCAATCATATGCTTACATTTTCCGACTCGAATTCTGCAACTTTCAAGTACTGTTCCTTCGTCAATGTGATGAACCTCTTTCTGCCTGTGATTGGGGCCTCCTGTAGATGTGAGTAGTAGTAAGCCCACATGAGGCCAGAGCCAATACCGAAAAATGCGGCAAGTCTCATCAACATTTGTTTACAGTACTTTTTCCGCACGTCTTTTGGTTGAGCACGTAACCACTGTCTCCATCGCCTAAATAAACATATTATACCATTATAATACTGCTTTAACCCCAAGACCTTACATTTTTATCATTTCAATGCTACTCTTTCGCCATTAGCTCATTTAACTGATCTGGAAAGTTAAGCGTACCGGTAATACTAAGCCTTAAAGTACCCCCACCCGTTTAGGGCATAATCAAGTCGAGGGCTGAACGCAAACTATTCCAAGTCTTTAATACTTTATATGCACTTATCATAGTTTTGTATAAAGTCGTTGATATGTAGCCTACCTATGTGAGTATTTATGCAAATAATTATAAATTTGTATTGGTGTTGAAATCAAGGCTTATGGATTTAATAAGGTGCATGAGGGGATGTCGGATTTAAGTCTCACCCGAATGACCGGTGACTCAAAAAGCATTTCACAAGTATGATCAAAATGGGTCTGGTGTGGGTAGCTTTGATCATAGCTTATAGACCAAAAAAAAATACCTGTGTTTCCGGTGGCCCTACCGACCCTATTTTTAAGGGGCCGACCCTAAAACATTTTATGAAAAAAAATAATATATATATAAAAAAAAAATAAAAAAAAATACATCGGGTTTATGAGATAAATACATGTAGAATCTCGCAAAATCTTACTCCAAAAAAAAAGCCGACCGACCAACCCTATGTTTTTACAGCATGCCATAGGAAACACACCTATTGCATGCTCTTAAAAAAATAGGGTAGGTCGGTCGGCATTATTTTTTTTTGGTCTTACGGTTTGTATCTGCCATACGAGTAGAGCAATGATTCCTTAGCATTGAAATATAGGTATTATATTCCGTATTTGGAAACTTAGGAATGCACCCGACTGGTTATCTTGTACGGCGCTTTTTTTTGTGTGTCATGAGTGTGAAGGGGCTAAGTTTCCAAATACGGAACAAGATTTCAAACAATAGTGAGATATTTCGTGAGAAAAACATTAATTCATAAAGGACACAATGGAAAATATACATTTGTTACAAAAAATGACTTGATCAGCACGAGTAAGACAGGAACTAGATATATCTGTGATAAGAATACATGAACTAAGACATACTGTATTTCTACCAATAAGAGTGCCTCCCACTAAAGAAGTGCCTGTTTTCCTTAACACGTTTTATACAAAATATTACCGTAAGATTTGAATTCATTTTTAGCAGACATATGAAATTTGGCGGCGAAAGGGTTAAAGTGTGTCAATGATTGAGGTTCAAAAGCTTGTAAATGCTTCTGTTGATCCCCGCCCCCATCTTTATATAAAAAAAATATAATAATAACAAAAGTTAATGTCTTAAAAATTCAATTATCAAAATTCAATAATTTTCAATCTTTTGCATAACCGTACTCATTTTTTATAAGAACACCCACTTTGCATTATGCGTAGCGCCCAGACGCTACTATTAGAGTAAGTAAGGCAATGTAATAAATACCGGCCCGTCAGTGCAGCCCCTATTTTTCCACAAACGCTCACAACAATCCACACCAATGGAGGAAATGCATCCCGTCTGCCCGATGTGTGGAACTGCCGTATACATATCCCAGGAATGGTGGTCCAGTGTTTAATAACCTGAGGATATTCTTTAACTTTCAATGGGTAATAATGCTTGGTCTGGCGTTCCTTTATCACAAGCTGCTTGGTACAGTTGGCACTAGTGTCCCATGTCTTGCATCGGAGTAAAGTTTTGTTTAGGTTTGAGCAAGCATGGTTTTGTAACAGTGTTCTTGAGTGTCGGAAAAACATATAAAGTTTTTCCATGGCTATCTATCACAGACGGATTGATTCAACACCCACTTTGTTTTTTTAGAGAAATATCAACATCTGAAAATAAAAATAGTTTTTTTTATATAAGATTACATGTATTGATGTGTACATATATACGTATAATATATACATATTACTAAAGGAAAATAGAAATGGAACTCTGTGTTTATAATAAAATGTGCGTGTCTTTAAAGTAACTAATCTGCCAAATAATGGCAAAATTACACAACAAAATCGTTCATCCAGATGTTCAGGTCATAAAATCAGGTATAATGAGCCAGTTAAAAGTATATAGGTTTATTCACGTTAACTTGAAATACCCAAGACTGAAAATGCTTAAAATGAATTAGGCCATCCTTAAAAAATTGTTGGTTTGCTGTGCTCCGACCCAAAATGTTTTAGGTGGATAGGTACGTAGGTGAATATTTTTTTTCCAAAGGCAGTAATAAAAAAAGAAATTAAAGGGAAAATACTCTTAAAATAGCAAAAAAATAATTTTAAAAAAAATATTGCAATAAAAAGTTTTCGGTAGGGCTCTAGTGAGTAGGTCGAGCGCAACAAACCAACAATTTTTTTAAGGATGGCCTTATGAGTTGGTAACTTTTAATGACGGCTCCAGTTTTGGGGTTAGGCCTGGCTGGTTAAAGCATTTATATTGTGTCTATAGTTTGGATTCTCAGAATATGTAAGTTATATATACACCTCGTCATCAGTAGGTTAGAAACGGTGTACATCTGTTGTAAATGGTGGGATAGCTACTTTAACAATTAAGAAGCAATTATTTCCATTCAATACACAGTAAACATTTTCAACAGAAAATTATGATATACCGGTGGTGATTTTCAATCAATGGCGAATTAACAACAGATTATTTGAACAAACATTTAACTACATATTTACTGACCCTTTAACAAGTTTGTCATGGTCCGTCACACTTTAACATGCAACCTAACCTCGGCCATAACTTGAAAAGTATTTGACCTATGTTCATAAAACTTCATATTACCTTGAGGGATGTCTTTAAACATGTCCAATAACTAACGACTTTCATTTTGGCAGAGTTATGCCTCTTTTCATAAAACTTTAACCTGCAACCTAACCAAGCTCATAACTGGCCAGAACTTAAACACTGTTTGACATATGTTCATGAATCTTCACACATATATTCATCTTATGCCAAGGAATGTTGTTACCCATGATCAATAACTCTAACCTTTATTTTGGCAGAGTTATGCCCCTTTTTATAAAACCTTAGCTGCCCATAACTTGCAAAGTATTTGACCTATGTTCATGAAACTTCACACACATCGTCATCTGACCCAAAGAAATGTTCCTACACGTTCAATTATGCAGACTTTCATTTTGGCAGAGTTATAGTTATGCCCCCTTAAAAACACAAAAAAGACAAAAATGTGCAAATCAGTTCTCTATAGCCTGGGTCCCCTACCCTAAATTGTTTATGGCAAAAGTTTGCGAGCACCATAAAAGTCGTGGCCATTTTATTTATCCTTGAGCAAGAAGATTAATCCACATTAGGCTACTGACAGACAGACAGTTACAATTGGCCTACCGGTAAATGATCATGTACCTGTTGAAGCTGTTCTCACGGACACTGTACTAAAGAGTAAAGCGACTGCACGATTTACCCAAATCTACCCAAATCTACCCAAATACACCGGATTTACCCAAATACAGTTTATGTTTGCACAAATACACCCTATTTAATTGTTTTTTTCGGCAAATACTTTATTTTTATAGTTAAGTATGGTATAAACTAATATAATCTGTAAAAAAAAAGATATATTAGTAGCAGATATGAACTTTGCAGCCATTTTTAAAATTCATTGTTATCAAATCGTATACGATTTACCCAAATATAGTCTATGTTTGCACAAATACACTCTATTTAATTATTTTTTTCGGCAAATACTTCATTTTTATAGTTAGGTATGTTATAAACTAATATAATCTATGAAAAAAAATATATATTAGACGCAGATATGAACTTTGCAGCCATTTTTAAAAATCATTTTTATCAAATCGGATACGATTTACCCAAATACAGTCTATGTTCGTACAAATACACCCTATTTAATTGTTTTTTTCGGCAAATACTTCAATTTTATAGTTAAGTATGGTATAAACTAATATAATCTGTGAAAAAAAAATATATATTAGCCGCAGATATGAACTTTGCAGCCATTTTTAAAAAAATCATTTTTATCAAATCGGATACGATTTACCCAAATACAGTCTATGTTTGCACAAATACACCCTATTTAATTGTTTTTTTCGGCAAATACTTCATTTTTATAGTTAAGTATGTTATAAATTAATATAATCTGTGAAAAAAAAATATATATTAGCCGCAAATATGAACTTTGCAGCCATTTTTAAAATTCACTGTTATCAAATCGGATACGACTTACCCAAATATAGCCTATGTTTGACCCTTTTTAATTATTTTCTTTTTTCATTATAAGTATCTAGAAGTATTATAATAATGGATTGAACAAAAATGTATTCGCTTGAAATATGAACTTAATCATTTTTTATTTTATTTTCAGAGATCAAATCTGACGCAAATTACCCAAATACACGTGTCAAATCCATTGTACAACGACGGGGCTAACAATTAACACCAGTACCAGTTAACTCCAAAAAGAAAAAGATCTGACAGAAAGCCAAAATAAAACAATAAAAATGATTTTCCAAATCTCCAAGAAATGTTTAAGCTTCGGAATAAATGTTATATATCAAAAAGTAACTGTGTTTGTTTTCATTTTCATTTCCAGTTTTATGACCACTAGTTTTTAAATAAGCATATCAGATAAGGCCTGTGGCGACGATTACCTTGTTTTGAAGGTTACCAGCCATAAGCCATTAACAGCATTGTGATCAATTAAGATTTACTTTAATTAATGTGCTAAATTTCACAATATGTAAAAACAGTCAATAAAATATACACGCAATATACTGTCCTAAAATAAATTATAATATATTATGATATTCTTCCTCCTTTTTAGATCTTTAAAAATTAAATTATTTACATAAAATATGTTTGAGATTCTGAATTATCTATTGTAAATAATTGTATTATAACAAAACAAAACAACAAACTTGATTCATACTTATTTACCTTTGTGCACTGATTATATAATTGCGCAAAGTATTCATTTAACAGTTACGCCTAATCGATAAATTTAATCCGTTAATTGCTTGCGCGTAATCTGTGTTAATTAGTTTTCAACAGTTTTGATACTAATTATTTAAGTAATTTTCAACAGTTTTGATACTAATTATTTAAGTCAATTAAACTTATTGACTTCAAAGTAAAGCGGAATGTTGACATTTAGTTTTTTGAGTACTTTGAGTAAATTGAGAACTTAATGAATTGTATATATACTAAGCGTTTTTCATATATGTTATCTCTTTTTTGAGGTACAAATTATATCGTTAACTTGTGATATTGTCTGAAATAGTTAATATTCTACTATGGCTAATTTGTCTAAGCAACGTGCGGCTAGGTTTCCATGCGGTGACTGCAAGTGTAATTGCGTTTCCGATTGTGTTCATCGTTCAATGTGCAAAAGTTGGTATCACAGCACGTGTCATATGTGTGTAAATGATAAAATTTTCTTATTTTAAATACATAATTAGAGTTAAAAAAACTTATTCTTATACACGGGTATTGGCTGATTTATTTTAGTTCCGTGCTATATATGAATAAGTAGAGTATGTTAATTGACGATCACTGAAAACCCAATGGCAACAATCACAGTCCGTATATTTACGAATAAGGGATGTTATTGTAATATTACTAGTTGTAAAAACTGAGTATGCTATAGTCCAAGTTAGATACAAGAGTAAAGTAGTTATTTTATATATATACATTCTTATTTTAAATCAATATATACGTATAACTTAAATAATTTCACTTATATTATACGTTAAGTATAACACATTTAATTGTTATCGATTTATAAGTAATCCATTTATTAAGGGGATCAGAAAACAAGACTAAAATCTATATAACAACTCATATATTAATATCGATCCCAATATGCAGCTAATGTTAAGAGCGTGTAATTTTCACGCCTTGGTGTACATGTCAAACGATGTCTAATATACAATGCCCTCACGATTGACACTATATTTTAAAGCATTTAGCACGTACAATAACACACTGTCTCGTGCATATCATGTTAAAAGTTAAATATTTCCCCACAATATTAAGAAATAGAAATTTAATAGGATAATTTGTTCGTATTTTATCTATTATTTGAAAAAAATTATTCATAGTTTGTATCCAGCTGCAAAATGAAAGTGTTATGTATATATGTTCGTATTTTATCTATTATTTGAAAAAAAGCATCTTATTCATTATACGTAGAAAACTTCTTGTAGGTGTAAAATAAAGATGTATGTATGTATGGTGTAGCTTATATTAGTTATATGTATTAGGTTACCAGTAATAAGTTTATTAATGTATATGACCGCCGTTTGTGTTTATCAGTTAAATAATTCAATTCTCAGGCTGCCAGTTCCACCATATTTGGTACTCTGAAAGCCGCAGTACAACGAGAATTCCTCTTCAGCGTATCGTTTGCTCCGCCATCACCTGCATCTCCATCTCAGCTTCGTATATTTGTATTATTAGCATTTTCCATCCTTCCTGTCGCTCGGTATAAGGCTGGTGACCGGTGTAAATCACAGGCAACCAGGGCTTTGCTCCGTGGGCACTGGGTAACTGCCAGGAAGCATGGTTTTTGTTAAAATTATCGTAAATAATATCAATGTTTACATGTTTTTAATTTTTTTCCTTGTCATATATGTTTCATGTTTTAATGTTTTGTAATGTGCATTCTGTTATCAGTTATATTTGTATTATTAGCATTTTCCATCCTTCCTGTAGCTCGGTATAAGGCTGGTGACCGGTGTAAATCACAGGCAACCAGGGCTTTGCTCCATGAGCACTGGGTAACTGCCAGGAAGCATGGTTTTTGTTAAAATGTTCGTCTTGTGCACTGTAAAAGAATATACATATTTTGATATAAAAAAGCACAATAAAAAATGTATTAATATTCCACATAGAAGTGCACCAAAGCACATTAAAAGATGAATAAACAACACCAATAAAAGATGTGCTAGTATCCACTATTGTGTAAACATGTGTACCACATATACTGTTTCTTATATGTATCTGTAATTAAATGTTTATCACATATAATGTTTCTAACATGTATCTGTAATTAATGCGTTGTTTGGATATTGGCTTATATCCTACAGTTCCTCGGTAACGGGCTGGTTACCTCAAGTGACCAGAGTGACAGTCGTTGGGCCATTGTGGTAGCTGAGTGCTATAGGTATAATGCTATTGTCCAAATGTGCTATAATTATATATATAATGTAATTACATAATATTTGTCTGCAGTATAATGATCTAAAAGATTGTAAAAAGATTGTAAAAACAAAAACAATCAGTTTTGATTTTTAATTGATATTTAAAAGTAATTATGATCTGTTGTGATGTGACTCAAAAAGTCCGAGTCACACCTCCACGTGGTACCAGCTGGAAACTATAGATGCTACATCGATAGGCTAACGTGACAGGGCGAATTATATTTTACACTATATACCATTATTTGGTATACACTTTTTTTAAAAATGGCTGCAAAGTTCATATCTGCGGCTAATATTTTTTTTTTCTTCACAGATTACATTAATTTATACCATACTTAACTATAAAATTGAAGTATTTGCCGAAAAAAACAATTAAATAGGGTGTATTTGTGCAAACATAGACTGTATTTGGGTAAATCGTATACGATTTGATAACAATGAATTTTAAAAATGGCTGCAAAGTTCATATCTGCGGCTAATATATTTATTTTTTTCACAGATTATATTAGTTTATAACAAACTTAACTATAATAATGAAGTATTTGCCGAAAAAAATAATTAAATAGGGTGTATTTGCGCAAACATAGACTATATTTGGGTAAATCTTATACGATTTGATAACAATGAATTTTAAAAATGGCTGCAAAGTTCATATCTGCGGCTAATATATTTATTTTTTTCACAGATTATATTAGTTTATACCATACTTAACTATAAAATTGAAGTATTTGCCGAAAAAAACAATTAAATAGGGTGTATTTGTGCAAACATAGACTGTATTTGGGTAAATCGTATCCGATTTGATAAAAATGATTTTTAAAAATGGCTGCAAAGTTCATATCTGCGGCTAATATATTTATTTTTTTCACAGATTATATTAGTTTATAACATACTTAACTATAATAATGAAGTATTTGCCGAAAAAAATAATTAAATAGGGTGTATTTGTGCAAACATAGACTATATTTGGCTAAATCGTATACGATTTGATAACAATGAATTTTAAAAATGGCTGCAAAGTTCATATCTGCGGCTAATATATATATTTTTTTCACAGATTCTATTAGTTTATAACATAGTTAACTATAAAAATAAAGTATTTGCCGAATAAAACAATTAAATAGGGTGTATTTGTGCAAACATAAACTGTATTTGGGTAAATCCGGTGTATTTGGGTATATTTGGGTAAATCGTGCCTCCCGAGTAAAGTGTTGTTGTCTCTCTGTGTTCACTGTTGTCCATGGTTGCCTTCGACTCAAATTAAAACGACTCAGTTTTGAACCATACTAACATAAGCTCCGTGACATCTCATCAAACCAAAACTTTCTCCCTTTACGGCTTTAGCAATATATACTAGAACGAGAGGGAATACCCTAAAACTTTTTTTAAAAAAAAAGCCAAAACTGAACGCAGAAAAAAGTCCTTTACCATTAGGGTAGTGGAAGACTGGAATTCCCTACCTGACAGTGTTGTCCAAGCACCGAGTGTAGGCTAACAAACATTGGCATAACAATAAAATAAAATGTGATGCTGCCTGCGCAGACTGTATACACTCTCAACCCTCAAACCACCAAAGAGATAGGCTTACCATTAGCCTTGGAACAGTAGTAAGTGACGGACAACACCAATATATGCAATACATGATGTAATCAATGCACCTATACTGAAATGTAGGTCATGGAATTCCCTAATACGTCACAAATGATATCGATCCTTTTTTGCGACATACCAATTAAAACTTCAATTAATGTTTAACGATTCTGTACAATTGTAATGAAGATCATTCTTATCAATACATCCAGAACTTGAATCCTAATTTTCACGTTTAAAACGATCGGGTTTAATACAAAAAAATACAACATATTGCAGAATGTCGTGAAATTAAAAAAAGGCAAATATGTGATATACCTTGGTTGTTTTCCTTATAGAAGTATCTAGATCCTAATCTGAGATACTGCGATTTCAAGCAGTCAGAAAATGTAAACATGGCGGAAAAAGCTCAACCTCAGGTCAAAATAGGCCATTACATTATTGGCGATACGCTAGGTGTTGGCACATTTGGCAAGGTCAAAAGTATGTAACGAATCTTTGTTCATCTAAATCTTTGTATTGCATCTATTTTGTTATCCGAATTTGCCTTTGCTATTGATATTCAAGACGTAAACAAAACTCCCTGTTAAAGGCTGTTTATTCCCAAAATACCAAATCAAAATTTGACATGAATTAGGGCCTATAGTATGACATACAAAACATCTTCTGTGTATCCTTTTGAAACTGCATATAAAATTTGGTAAACAAAAACAACAACTCTACTTACAAAAAACACACTTTAATACACTTAAACTTCTCATCTTTTACCTCTGACCTTGTTTAGTTGTTACAGGGACTGTAGAAAGACATGGATCATAGGGGTCAGGCTCATGTGCTTTGTCACTAAATACCAGTTGAAATCAATTTTTTTTATCCTACATGAGTTGGGAAGTCATCTGAGTCCAGCAGCCATATCATAGAATAAAATCAAATCAAAATCTTTTATTGGTCTAAAAATAAAAATCCAACAGTAGGAATATCATCAAAACACATAGACATACACAGTGAAATACATTAGAGAAGGCAATAATTAGGCATACAGGACATTCTCCATAAGTTCAGTCTATGCTGAATATTGTTTTAATTAAAAGAGCAAATCCTTTAACTCTACATGCTTCCTAGTGTTCAAGGTGTCCAACATTGGTATATATTTTATATTTTAATATCGCTCAATACAGTACCGAGGAATAGACATCGAAATGTTGAAAATCTCAAAAATTTTACTCAGAAAACCCCTTGCCTAAACCAAGTCACACTGTAAACAACATCTCTAACGGCAGTTGCGTACGAAACTAGACCACGGATCATTTAGTCATCACCTCAGATAATGAATGCTAATTGTTTTCCTTACCAGTTACCTCAATGTAATTTACATTTTCTCTTCTTTTTACAGCGGTCAAATTTTGAATCGGCAGCCATATTGTGGTTTACAAGGTGAAGGTTGTTTTTGTAAACGTCGATCTCATTGGTACGGGAACCGGTCTTCCGGGTACGTCTAAATAGCGTCGACCAATGAGATCGCTGTTTACAAAAGCCTTTTTACCATATATGGCATATGGACAAAATATGTTTTACAGCAAAGAAAATCACTGCAAATGAAAAATAAGCATCCGGTGTATACATTTTACATTTGTATACTTATTTTTAATTTTGTGTATTTAGTTTTAATCAATTTGAAGTGATGTTCTTTGCTTTAAAAGATGTTTTGTCAATATGCCATATATGGTAAAAAGGCGGGATGATGTCATCATTCCAAGATGGCCGCCTCCATTTATGTTTCTTTCCAAATGTTCAATTCATAATTTTGATAGAGCATCATCAAAAAAAAATGACCAATCAGTGACCAGAGAAAAGACAGACATACCAATATATTCTGGTGATAAACTCGATCGTTATCCTTGATGCTCAAGTTTACTGTTAACATTAAGGTATCTACAGTGTGATTCTTTTAAAAACCCGCATATTTCATGCACATTCATGCAAATTGATTCAGTATATATATCTTTCTAAATCAAAATCTTGAAAATTATCATCTTTTTACTCTGCCATATAATTTTATTTTACTATATAATATAATGATAAAAACCGAGTAACTAACATTTTATCACCTACTGAAAATAATATAAAATCTCAACATCTCTGCAATAGAAAATTATGAATAGGTCATTTCATGGTATTTTGATAATTCTTCCAGCTTTTTTCAAGTTTTTCAGAACCTTTTTTAATAAATGGTGTTTGTAAATAGTGCATCAACCCCTTTAAACTTTTGAATGTGTTATTTTCAGTCAATCATATAGATTGTTACTAAGATTAAGTTTAAAAATCCAAATCTTAAAAAAAAAAATATATGTATTTTTTTTTTTTACATATGTATGTTGTACTGATATATCCCTTTAATATGTTACATACTGTATATAATCAATATAAGTGGTATGTTAGTGATGTAATACGTCTCACACCACAATTAATTTTCCATAGGGTCCCATTATAATGTTTTTGTTCGTGGCATAGAGATAAAAAAGATTTTGCAACATGTATTTATGCTTAAATTCGTCATTGATCCAATATCTGCAATTTAAAACACATTTAACAAATATTTACCAGATTGAACTTTTTTTAATTTCATGTTTGCGTGACACCTATCAAAATTTAGACAAAAATACAACCCCGTGGAGATTAGACCCATGATGTGTAAAATGAGGCAGAATTAGCTAGAAATCTTATATCAACATGCATTTTTCTGTGATCTCTTCCTAAAATGCTGTAGATTTAGAAGCTGGTAAAGATAAATCAATGTATCCTGTAAAATGTAGAAAAGCTAACTTGTTTTTTTTATCTACCTCCTTCATCTGTAGGGCGCGAGTATTCAAGGGAGATAATAGTGGTGTGAGTCCAATAGTGTTCCTAATTATACCGTTTAGGCTTTTACATGTACCTCGCCCTAACTTACAATATGTTCACGTAAACAATTCTCAATTGGCCATTTTATTGATGAAAAAAATTCCCAATTTGGTCGTTTTTACGATATAATTTTTCCAAATTTACAAGGGTCCCTTTTCCCAAAATAACTGGGAAAAGCCCTGGATCAACCGTCCTCTGCTGGAGTTAATTAACACACAAATTCACACATACTGATTGCCTTTATTTGGCAGGTTAGTTTATAATTCAAAGCATTTTTTTGTGTGGGGTTGAGATGAGGACAAGTAAATATTTGATATTGTTTATAACTTCTTATTTATTGTTTTGGTTATCACTCGTATTAATGCACAAAGTAGCTACTTTTCTAAGTCAGTTTGCTAATTGTATTCCCAGTGAAAGTAGCATTTCCAGAAGCAATCAACAGCAAATATTTTCATATCTGCAAGTTATGGTATATAGAAAAACTAATGGGAATACAACAAGTTTTCACAAAATCAAGATTATTATGTGTATTTTTAAGAAGTTTGAATGTCAGAGATAATTAGCAAAACTTCGAGAGAAAAACATTTTAAAAAAACCTATAATGTAAAATGTATCACATATTAAGCATGTAGGTTGCTTCTCCAAGTTTTCTGCTATATCTACACAATATTCTTTTAACAGTTGCTATGCACCATCTGACAAACCACAAAGTTGCAGTAAAGATATTGAATCGACAGAAGATAAAAAGTCTCGATGTGGTTGGCAAAATCCGCAAGGAGATCCAGAACCTGAAGCTTTTCAGACATCCACATATCATCAAACTGTATGTATTCTTATAATAATTGTACCCCACCCCACAAACCACCCCTTTCACAATGTGAAGTGGGGGCTATAAATGAATCATGCTGTCCGTAACGTCCCAGTGTGTCAAGAAACACATTTTTGTCCCGTCGCATCGCATTTGTCCCATCGCGTAACACATTTTTAGCTCTACTGGCCAAAGCCCAGCAGAGCTTATGGGATGGCGAGTTGTCCGTCGTCTGTCGTCCGTCGTCCGTTAACTTTTGCCTTGTGAACACTCTAGGGCCTTCATTATTAATTGAATCTTTACGAAACTTTGCCAGTGTCTTTATATCAATGAAAGCTCGGACAAGTTCAAAAACCAGCCAGATCGGAATAATTTCACCGGAGTTATGGCCCTTGTTTTGCTGAAAAATGCCATATTACACCTTGTGAACACTCTAGCACCTTCATTTATTATTTGATCTTTACCAAACTTGCACAGATTGTTAATATTTATGAAAGCTCGGACAAGTTCGAAAACCAGCCAAATCGGATCAGTAACACCGGAGTAATAGCCCTTGTCTTTCTTAAAATTGCTATTTTCTGCCTTGTGAACGCTCTAGCACCTTCATTTATTATTTGATCATTTCCAAACTTGCACAGATTGTTAATACCAATTATAGCTTAGACATGTTCAAAAATCAGCTGAATTGGGTCAGTAACACCAGAGTTATGGCCCTTTTTTCCCTGAAAAATGCCATTTTCTGCCTTGTGACTGAAGACTCTAGGGCCTTCAATATTAATCGGATCTTTACTTAACTTTGTCAGTGTCTTTATATCAATGAAAGCTCGAACAAGTCCGAAAATCGGCGCGATTGAAATAATTTCGCAGGAGTTATGGCCCTTGTTTTGCTGACAAATGCCATATTAAGCCTTGTGAACACTCTAGCACCTTCATTTATTATTTGATCTTTACCAAACTTATAAAGATTGTTAATATCAATGAAAGCTCAGACAAGTTCGAAAACCAGCTAGATTGGACCATTAACAGCGGAGTTATTGCCCTTGATTTAGTTAAAAAAGCTATATTTTGCCTCGTTAAGACGATAGGGGCTTCATTGCTCATCCGATCTTTACCAACTTTTATCAGATTGTTAATATCAATGAAAGCTCGGGCAAGTTTGAAAACCATTCATATCGGACCAGTAACAGCGGAGTTATGGCCCTTGATTTAGTTCAAAATACTATATTTTGCTTCGTTAAGACTATTTTTTATCCGATCTTTACCAAACTTTATCAGATTGTTAATGTTAATAAAAGCTCGGTCAAGTTTGAAAACCAGAGAGACCGTACCAGTAACAGCGGAGTTAGGCCCTTGATTTTTGGTAAAAATGCTATAATTTGCCTCGTCTTACGATAGGGCCTTCATTTTGCATCTGATCTTTGCCAAACTTTACCAGATTTTATGACTTTCTTCTTTTTATATTTAATATTATTTATTGATTTATTTTTACATTTATTTTTTCAAATTTTTTTTTGAATTATTTTTACATTTTTTTTTAGCTCTATGTTGGACCAGTCGGACCAGTAACAGAGGAGTTATGGCTCTTGATTTAGTTAAAAATGCTATATTTTGCCCCATTAATACGGTAGGGCCTTCAATTTTCATCTGATCTTTACCAGATTCTTTAGTTATGGCCCTTGATTTAGTTGAAAAGCTGTATTTTTCCCAAAACTTTCCAAAAAACATAAATGGCCGTCTCTCGCTTCATTGATGTTATAAGAGCCATGTTGGCCAGTAGAGCGTCCACAGGCCCTCTTGGGCCTCTTGTTATTACTTGCATTCCTCAAACAGTTTTGAATGGCTTGTTCCCAAACTTTATATACACATAAGAACTGCTGACCTTCTGTGCGACCTAAGGGTGACGTAATAAAAGCAAAAGCATGCAGAATATCTAGTCGTTTAATGTATGTTAGGTTATCCGACGTCATATAATATCATGATTTAAAAATAATATGGTGACATTCACGTCAAGCATAACATTCTTTTTAATAGATAAAACGTAAGAAAACCCAACAGAATATTTGGATAATCTACATGATTGCATGTTGCATGTGACTTGACCTATGGCCCTGGAGGAAACCCTGAGTCATCCCTCTGTGGGTCTGTCAGTATAAAACTGTTTTTTTCTATATTTTGGGATCATAACCCATGCTGTCACAATTGGAATTTTATTATGCGATTTTCACAAAATGGGGAAAAATACAGTAAAACATTCATTTCATTATTGTATCTTTAATACTGTACATCAAGGTCAACAGAAGTATTTAAAAATGCTCCATTCTCAATACTTGTCCCACTTTTTGCTACTTTTTTAAATTTCATTTTGGAATTTTTGTCTCAAAATTGGGGAAATAATATACAGTATGTTTTGGCATTGTTAATATTCCCAAATAATGGCCGTGGAAACAGTAAAAAAAAAAGCTTTCTGCATGACCTTTACAATGGGATGATGAGCAGTGAACATCAATTAAATTCAGTTCTTTATTCTTTTATAGATATCAGGTGATCAGCACTCCGACAGATATATTTATGGTGATGGAATATGTCTCAGGGGGAGAACTGTTTGATTATATTGTCAAAAATGGAAAGGTATTTGAAACAGTGAATATATTCTAAATCTCATTCCTGTAATGTGTGGTTTATATATTATTACCCTTTGTCCGTCCGTACAAATGTTTTATCACCTTGGTTAAGGTTTGTCATTAGCTCCAGTCTCTAAGTCATCATGTGCCGATACTCTTCAATATTCATACACTACTAGATAAAGAAGGTCACCATGACCAATTTAGATCTGCTTTGATCTTTACCCCTTTAATATATAGTCGTAGATTATTTTGGGTGAAAACTGACTGATCACTTTGTCATCTTGTGTTGCAACCTCTTGTGCCCGTCGTCACTATCGCTTATTTCCTCAATCATCAAACAATAGATATATACACTTACGACAAAACTCACATGACATTACCAGTATATAAAGGTCAAGGCCACAATTCTGATTAAGGTTCTCTGATATTCTTGTAACATCTTGTGATTTACACCAATATAAAGATTCTCTGATATTCTTGCAACTTCTGTGATTTACACCAATATAGAGTGTTTTTGATATTTTTGTGATGTCTTGTGATTTACACAAATATAAAAGTTCTCTGATAGTCTTGTAACATCTTGCGATTTACACCAATATAAAGATTCTCTGATATTCATCCAACTTCTGTGATTTACACCAATATAAAGGGTCTCTGATATTTTTTATGCAACTTCTTGTGATTTACACCAATATGACTGCTTTCTTGTATTCTTGTGACTTGTGATTTACACCAAAATTAAGGTTCTCTGATATATTATTGTGTCCAACAAAAAGATCTTTCTGATGTTCTTTCACTTGCAAAGTTATAATAGAACCTTTATGATATTTAAACTGTTTGAGAATTTGCTATGAAAAATCAGAACTGTTTAATATATTTGTTCCCTATTCCAGCTCAAGGAGCATGAGGCACGTCGGTTCTTCCAGCAGATAGTATCGGGCGTGGACTACTGCCACAGACACATGGTTGTACACAGAGATCTGAAGCCAGAAAACCTCCTCCTTGATCAGAACCTTAATGTCAAACTTGCAGATTTTGGTACGTGCTTCATGATTATTGTGTTATTACCCACCACATGCTTCATGATTCTGGTATAATTGCTCTCATGTGTCATGAATCTGGCATAAGTGACCACCACGTGCTTCATGATTCTAGTGTTATTGCCTACCACATGCTTTGTGGTGCTGGTTTTATTACCCACCATGTGCTTCATGATTCTAGTGTTATTGCCTACCACATGCTTTGTGGTGCTGGTTTTATTACCCACCATGTGCTTCATGATTCTAGTGTTATTGCCTACCACATGCTTTGTGGTGCTGGTTTTATTGCCCACCATGTGCTTCATGATTCTAGTGTTATTGCCTACCACATGATTTGTGGTGCTAGTTTTATTACCCACCATGTGCTTCATGATTCTAGTGTTATTGCCTACCAAATGCTTTGTGGTGCTGGTTTTATTGCCCACCAGGTGCTTCATAGTTCCAGTATTATTGCCCACCATGTGCTTCATGATTTTGTTAGCTCTACTGATCAGAGATCAGCAGAGCTTATGCCGTGGTGCGGCGTCCGTCGTCCGTCCGTCCGCCTGTCCGTCTGTCTGTCCGTAAACTTTTATTTGTAGCGACTTCACAGCTGAAACTACTGGATGGATATTCATGAAACTTTACAGAAATGTTGCCCATAAAGTCTAGTTGATCCTAGCAAAAATTCATGTTGATGTGAAATCCAAGATGGCCGCCAAAGCTAAAAATAGAGTTTTAAAATACAAGTTTGTAGCGACTTCTTCTTGAAAACTATAAGTGATATTGATATGGGACTTTTTCTAAAATGATCAGCATGACATGATGTTGATCCTAGTCAAAAATCGTTTTGATTCAACGTTAAACATGGCTGCCAGCGGCCATCTTTGTTTACATAGAGTTATATAGTAAAAACTTGTAGCGACTTCTTCTCTGAAACTACTTGGCGGATTGTCATGAAACTTTACAGGAATGTTGCTCTTGATGTCTTATTGATCCTAGAAAAATTTCAGGTCGGCCGGAAATTCAAGATGGCCGTCACAGCTAAAAATAGATTTTTAAAAAATAAGTTTGTAGCGACTACTTCTTGAAAACTATAAGTGATATTGATATGGGACTTTTTCTAAAATGATCAGCATTACATGATGTTGATCCTAGTCAAAAATCGTTTTGATTCAACGTTAAACATGGCTGCCAGCGGCCATCTTTGTTTACATAGAGTTATATAGTAAAAACTTGTAGCGACTTCTTCTCTGAAACTACTTGGCGGATTTTCATGAAACTTCACAGGAATGTTGCTCTTGATGTTTAAAGGATCCTAGCAAAAATTCAGGTCGGCCGGAAATTCAAGATGGCCGCCACGGCTAAAAATAAATTTTCAAAATACAAGTTTGTAGCGACTACTACTTGAAAACTATAAGTGATATTGATATGGGACTTTTTCTAAAATGATCAGCATGACATGATGTTGGTCCTTATCAAAAATCGTTTTGATTCGACGTTAAACGTGGTTGCCAGCGGCCATCTTTGTTTACACAGAGTTATATAGTAAAAACTTGTAGCGACTTCTTCTCTGAAACTACTTGGCGGATTGTCATGAAACTTTACAGGAATGTTGCTCTTGATGTCTTATTGATCCTAGAAAAATTTCAGGTCGGCCGGAAATTCAAGATGGCCGTCACAGCTAAAAATAGATTTTTAAAAAATAAGTTTGTAGCGACTACTTCTTGAAAACTATAAGTGATATTGATATGGGACTTTTTCTAAAATGATCAGCATTACATGATGTTGATCCTAGTCAAAAATCGTTTTGATTCAACGTTAAACATGGCTGCCAGCGGCCATCTTTGTTTACATAGAGTTATATAGTAAAAACTTGTAGTGACTACTCCTCTGAAACTACTTGGCGGATTGTCATGAAACTTTACAGGAATGTTGCTCTTGATGTCTAATTGATCCTGTCAAAATTTCAGGTCGGCCCGAAATTCAAGATGGCCGTCACAGCTAAAAATAGATTTTTAAAAAATAAGTTTGTAGCGACTACTTCTTGAAAACTATAAGTGATATTGATATGGGACTTTTTCTAAAATGATCAGCATGACATGGTGTAGATCCTTGTGGAAAATTATTTTGATTCGACGTTAAACATGGCTGCCAGTGGCCATCTTTGGTTACATAGAGTTATATAGTAAAAACTTGTAGCGACTACTCCTCTGAAACTACTTGACGGATGTTCATGAAACTTCACAGGAATGTTGCTCTTGATGTCTAGTTGATCCTAGAAAAATTTCAGGTCGGCCGGAAATTCAAGATGGCCGCCAAGGCTAAAAATAGATTTAAAATAAATAAGTTTGTAGCGACTACTTCTTCAAAACAATAAGAGATATTGATATGGGACTTTTTCTAAAATGATCAGTATGACATGATGTTGGTCCTTGTCGAAAATCGTTTTGATTTGACCTTAAACATGGCTGCTTTGTTTACATAGAGTTATATAATGAAAACTTGTAGCGACTACTTCTTTGAAACTACCCGACGGATTTTCATGAAACTTCACAGGAATGTTGCTCTTAATGTCTTATTGATCTTAGCAAAATTTCAGGTCGGCCGGAAATTCAAGATGGCCACCACGGTTAAAAATAGATTTTCAAAAAACAAGTCTCTAGCGACTACTTCCTGAAATCAAAATCAATCAGTAGAGCTTCAAGGTCATTGACCTCTTGTTATTATTTCTCACCAGGTGCTTCATGATTCTGGTATTATTGCCCACCATGTGCTTCATGATTCTGGTATTATTTCTCACCATGTGCTTCATGATTTTGGTATTATATGTGCTTCATGGAACTGTTTTTTTTTTCCACCACATGCTTCATGGTTCTGGTATTACTGCCTAAAGGGCCTTCATTTGGCTGGATTTCATTAAAACTTTGCAGGGATGATCAGTATCAAGCCTAGTTGTACATAGTCACCCTGTTCCAGTTGAATGGTTTTGGCGGAGTTATAGCCCTTTAAAGGTTTTAATACACAAACTTTGTTCTGACTAGTTCTCCTGAACCCATGGCCGGATTAAACGAAACTTTTTAGGGATGATCAATTCACTGTCTAGTTGTGCAAATCATCACCGTGTTCCGATTGAATGATTTTTGGCAGTGTTATGGCCCTTTAAATGTGTAAGTTTTAATACACAAACTTTGTTCTGACTAGTTCTCCTGAACCTCTGGCCGGATTTAAACAAAACTTTTTAGGGATGATCAGTTCCATGTCTAGTTTTGCAAATCATTTCCGTGTTCCAGTTGAATGATTTTTGGCAGAATTATGGCCCTTTAAAGGTTTAAATACACAAACTTTGTCTGATCTACTTCTCCTGAACCCCTCACCAGATTTCAATGAAACTTTGCAGGGTTGATCAGCACCAAGCCTAGTTGTGCATGTCATCGTCACATTCCGTTTTACAGATATTTGGCAGAGTTATGGCCCTTTAAAGGATTTTGATACCACAATTTTCTCCTGAACCACATGCTGGATACAGACGAAACTTGACAAGAATGATCAGTATCAAGCCTAGTTGTGCATATCATCGCCATATTTCGGTTGATTGATTTTGATTTTGGATTATTTGGATCAAAGATGGCTGACCGATAGTCCTTAAATTGCCTTCCTGGGGTCCTGGGTATGTTTTACTTGAATAGCTTTTACCTATGCAATGCAGTTTTGTTTTCATGCAGTTGTCTAAGGACAGTAAATCTGTTTCTGTGTGAGAACAACAGTTTGTTTTAGTATTAGATTTTAATATCCAGAAGTTCATTAAAAGTTCTAAGTTCAAATGTAACAAACTTGTTTATTTTGAGTATTAATGAATTTTGTGATTTCTCACTGTACATTTTCAGGTTTGTCCAACATGATGCATGATGGAGAGTTCCTCAGAACGAGTTGTGGATCACCTAACTACGCAGCTCCGGAAGTGATCTCTGGGAAGTATGTAATACTTACAATTTCTTGTTTTGCCAGTTATTATTATAGTATTGCAAAATATATCAGATAGGTAATCCGGCTTTATGGCCTCATTCAGCCCATGCAAAACAAGCAGGGCACGAAAATTCCACTTGTCCGCTCGCCATGACGAGCGCTCATTGATGCAGGATGAGTAATATTTTAGATAAATTATTTAATTTAGATAAATTATTTAATAATTTATCAATTTGACCATTCAAATATTATGAAGGACGAGTAACTCGGACAAGACAATTTTCCTGCCCTGACAAGTTATTATATGTTTGATTTTATTTAAGAAGAAGTTCTTTAAGAAGATGGACTACCTAGGTTACCATTAATCTTGGCTTAGAACCAGCATAGCTCACTGGATAGCCTTTGGACGTTGAATTGAATCAGTAGAATATGCGTTTGAGCCTTACCAAAACTGAGATATTTGGGTGTATCTGCTTGTTTGGCAAGACACTTTCCTTAGCCTCTTATGTCGGATGGGGGCACAAACTGCACAGTCCCCTGAACAGGAGTCTATCGTCCGAGCATGTTAAAGAACCCTAGGAATCTATTCGATAGCAAATGTAGGGCACTGCTTCCGGATTCCTATTTTATCCGTCCCCTCTCTCCATGGGTCAAAAAAAATTGATGAGCCTTTAAAGACCAGTTCAACTAAAACTCATGAATTCTAATACTATACTGGGCAAAAATAAAAAGTGCACACTGTTGATGCTGTTGTTTCCATAAGTCAGTTTTTGAGTGAGTAAAATACTCAAAAGACTTAATAAGCAATGTTTGATGTTTGTTGGCACACTTAATTGAGGACAAAGTATTCCATTGAACATCTTCAAATTTTCCAAGTATCTGTTTGTTGCTTCAGCACATTTTATGCTATGTTTAACAGTCGTTTTGTTTTAGTAGTGGAGGCTTATTTCTAGGTAAAACTGATACTGTATACCTCCCACCATCTGTAAAAATTGACACTATTTTACGTACAAATCAAGCTTCCATGGGGATTTGAACCCTCAGCAGTAAGTGGTGAGAAGGTTTCAAACGTAGCATTTCCTGTTTTGTTGTCCAGAAAGTAATAAAAAGAAAAGTGGTTACTTTTTATTTTTGCTCAGTATATTTACCCATGTGTGGGGAAGTAGAAATCAGATTGTCAGTTACTGGTACTGGAAATTGATATCATTATGTATCTAAGACAGAGGCAACCCATTGGCATATTCTAGATAATATTGATTGTTTTATATCTTGATTGGAAAGAAATGCAAAGAAATGATTCTTACGGATAGCGGGAGGTATACAATACTGGCTCTACCCATGAAAAAGAGGGTGGTCTACCTCCACCACAAAAAAATTGACCGTCATATATAGCCTACAATGTGCTGAAAATGAGATAAAACACCATTCAACCGATCATCTTGAATGCAAAGACTAATTATTCATACCTTTAGTAAGCACGGGCAATTCTTTACTCTTACACGTGCATGTTTTTGTGCTCACAGGCTGTATGCCGGACCAGAAGTAGATGTATGGAGTTGTGGAGTGATATTATATGCCTTGCTGTGCGGAACTGTAAGTTGACATTACCACGTATTTGATTCTCTTGAAACTTGGGGCGTGCATAAACATACAAACTGTGGTCCAACGATATTTGAAGTATTTTTAGTTTCAAGCAAATCAAAATTGGAAGTTGGACAGAGATATGTAGATAGGACTCTATGATTTAGATGTTGAGGGTTGAATGCGAAACTAATGTAACTTTATCACATAACATGGCTTCTGGGAATGCAATAAAGCCATGACTTATTTCTCGTAATACACTAGTGTATTACAGATGCAAATGAGGACCGAATCACTGTGTTTGTGTACAGTAAAACATTTAATCCCACTTGTTTGCATGGTATATCATACGATATGTTTAGACACCTTAAATAGTTATCCTTAATTGAAATCTTACTTTATCAAATGCATGTAAGTGATGTTAATATTAGTTTAAGGTGTTGCATTATTTGTAGTTACAGCCGCTTAATGTAGCTGACATCATGAAAACAACAACACGACGTCATGATTAAACATCACAACGTAGGTGTGTTATGTGATAAATAGAATCTTGCATTCATGACTGCGTATTATAGACTTTAATAAACTCTTTGATACTTGGCAGTCTCGTATCCTATCATTTTATCCAAGTCGTTTATTAAAATCAATAATACACAGTCACTCATGTAAGATCCTCTATATATATAATTGAGCCGGGACACACGAAAATGTCCCTTGGGATGTTTAGACGACAACGTCATAAAGTAACAACCTCCGTGTTCTACCTAATTATTATATCATAGGGAAGGTGTTTTGTTAATATAAATATAGTTGATGCTATAGAAAATGATAATTGTTAATGTTTTTTGTTGTTATTTAATCAACGACGTCGTCCAAGACGCCGACGTCAACTTCAAAATTAATGAGAGTACAATCAAATTGAAATAAAATCATTTTTAAGATATCTACATAAAATAAAGAGAAATAACCATGTTTCATAAACATCAAAACATATAAAATGTCAAATTTTGTCTGAAGGGTCGTTTTCGCTTGTTTCGGCTCATATATAAATAAAGAACAAGATACAGTAGTTTTGCGTTGACCCTTAACTAGTATTAGGGTAGGGTTACAGCTTGAAAGAGGTTATCAAGAAAAACCAAACACTGTGTTTAGGGCTATTCCATTAAAACATACATTGGACCCCAGGAAGGCAGTTTTGAAAATGAACACCCACTCATAGATGCTTAATTGGATTTAAAGAACCAAATTTCATAATATAGGGTTCACCCCTAGAAGTTAATTAAAATGCCTTCCTGGGGTCCCATGTATGTTTTAATGGAATAGCCCTTGACTTATTGTTTGAAAAAATGTGAATAGAAAATTAATAGGTTTTAGGCGACACTTTAGTTGGAAATTAAAGAATTTGAGGGCATGGTGTTTTTTAAAACAATGTTTTTATCCTGATAATATTTAATTTTATTTCAGTTGCCGTTTGACGATGAGCATGTGCCAACATTGTTCAGGAAAATAAAATGTAAGTTTCAAGTGTAACAGCCGAAATCATTTTTTCTAAGACTTTTATTTTGTTTAAACCGTCGAAACAGGGAAGTGCCTTAGGAAGAGGGGGTGAAAAACAAATAGAAAAGAATTTGTTTTTGTCGGAAAGGGTTTTTGTCGGAAAGGAAGAAAATGGTATGTTCAACACAAATTTTTCGTCTTACAATTTCTGGTTAAAGTCATTTGGCAAGTTCATGTATTTCAATAGCTGCAGGTCATATATCAGTAACACTTCAATAAAGCTTAAAATATGACCAGTACCTTGGCAGACACATGTTCCGTATGAATTACATTCTAGCAAAATTATTGCACTTTTTCGACTTAGAATATCTGCATGTCATACATCAATAAAAACTTCAGTAAAGCTTGAAATGTATCTTCAGTGGGATCAAAGATCAGAGATTCCATCTTGAATTTTAGCAAAATTAAAGCCCCTTTTAGACTTAGACTTTCTGGTTAAAATGTTTTGGCAACTCCATGTATTTCAATACCCATTAGCGTTATATCTATGGAACTTCGAAGATGTTTGACAAGTGGCATCAGTGTCATCAAGGACACGTACAGACACATGTTCCTTATCTGTATAGCCCTTTTTCGACTTAATATAGTGTGACAGTAAATTGAGGTATAAACCTGAACCGGTAATATATCTGTGTTGACAGTCTGAGCAGATACATATCATACCCTTGTTAGCCGCGTTCGAACACACGTTTTATATTCCATATTCTATTTATGTACTCGTGTGTAATACACCCTGGAACGATTTTGATTCGTTGGGCACACAGTGCATTCAATCTGTAACACTAAGCAGATGTTGTTAACAAACTATTTTATCTTCTGCTTGTTTTTTACACATTCGATAGGAAATTTATTTTATAAAAAGCATCTTAAACTCATCCTCATTCCATATAACATTTATGAAACTTACGAAAAGGCTCATTAAAATTAAAATAATTCATAACTCGCTTCATAAATCTTATAATGAATGGGAACTCCTCTAAGATCCTATATGTATCATATAGAACGATTTATTTTCAAACATATATTCGCGTATATTTCAGCTGGAATATTTGCTATCCCAGAGTACCTCAACAAGGAAGTAGTGTCATTGCTCTGTCTTCTGTTACAAGTCGATCCTCTGAAAAGGGCCACAATGAAGGACGTAAGGTAAGTCTATACAGTCTATTACAGCCAATCATTCACAAGGTATTAAAGTCACTGTCTTGTACAGTCATTTACAGTCAAACCTTGATAAGGTTTTTCAGTTACATGTCATGTCAATGATATTCAAACCTTCACAAGGTCAGTCAATTACATGTACAGTCTGTTACAGTCAAACCTTCAAAAGATAAGTCAATTACATGTACAGTCAATTGCAGTCAAACCTTCACAAGGTAAGTCAGTTACTTGTACAGTCAATTACACTCAACCCTTCACAAGGTAAGTCAGTTACTTGTACAGTCAATTACACTCAACCCTTCACAAGGTAAGTCAGTTACTTGTACAGTCAATTACACTCAACCCTTCACAAGGTAAGTCAATTACATGTACAGTCAATTACAGTCAAGCCTTCACAAGATAAGTCAATTACATGTACAGTCAATTACACTCAACCCTTCACAAGGTAAGTCAATTACATGTACAGTCAATTACAGTCAACCCTTCACAAGGTCAGTCGATTACATGTACAGTCAATTACAGTCAAACCTTCACAGGGTTGGTCAATTACATGTACAGTTAATAACAGTCAGACATGCACCATTTAGGCTATCATTTATTTTAAGAGGTCACTTTTAAAAATCTATGAATTCTCATCAAGATTACAAGTAAAATGATTTCTTACAAAATGCCAGTAGTTATTATTGTTTATTACATTTTCATCAGTGAAAGATTGGGATTTCTCAGTGAAAGAATATTCGTAATCGCTAAATATTATTAACTGACTCCGAACACAAAAATAACTAACTGTGACGTTGGATTATGACGTCATTAAGTGGTGCTGACATCGACGTCATCTGCCGATAACATTCAATAAAGCGAATAATTTCTGTTAAAGTCATGCACAACTGATTTAAAATGTAATAAACAGATTATTTAACTGCTGTGTTCGATTATAGAGAAATCAATCACTCGATGGTGTTTTGTTTTTCCCACACCACATGTCTACCATATCATGAAGGATTTCACTATAAGCAATCCCAGTAGTTAAATATTCTCTATTTACATGTTTCCCTCTTATAATACCTGTATGCATTTAGTCAAAATCTTACTTAATTGTCAGCCACTTTGGCAGTACTCGGCTTTTTTCCTAACAAAGTTATGAATATTTATTTCTCATTCTACACATAGTATATTGTGTGCAGTGTATAGTATAGTTGGTTCAAGTGGCATCTGGCCTTTAAAGTGTTTGTGAAAAGCTCCACCAACGTTCTTAACTACTAGTACATGTTTGTGTTTTCAGTAATTTGTGTCTTATCTTTTAGATTTGAATTTCATACGAAACTTAATAAATATTTCACATGCAAATCACATGCATTTACTTACAATAAGCAACAAAAGGATGACCATCCAATATAACAGACTGTACATTTACATTATTTCAATTCAGACATGTATTTGTTTGCATACTTTCAAGTTACTGGTGTTATTTATTACAGAGAGCATGAGTGGTTCAAGAAGGACCTTGCACCTTACTTGTTCCCAGCTCCTACAGACCATGATGCTTCAATTGTGGATATAGACGTCGTCAGGGAAGTGTGTGATGTAAGTTAATTGGCTGCCTTTTGGACTTGGTGGTGTTAAATGTTAAAGGAACACTGTCCATAAGCAAAGCATTTATTGAGCATAAGCAAATAACTGTCTGATTTTTATTCAGTGAAATGTAGACATGGAAACATGAGCATAGAGCCAAATAAGTATGTAGTAATACATTCGCTAATTTAAAGATTTTTTTTAATTTCTTGTTCATCAACATTGCTGGGATCACAATATTTACACATTTCTGTTGCTCGCATGGTATCCATTAATACGTTAGTTTCAGGGCTTTTTCTAGGTGTCCCATTGGGCCGAAAAACAGACCCGTTGCCAATGCTAAATAGTGTCTTTTTTCCCAATTGTTGAAATTATTTTTTACTTGTATCATACATCCCTATTTATTACAAGGTGAGCAATTACCAGAATGTATACCCTCCTTTGCACCGTTAACGGTCAAACACATATTGTTGGAATGTGTAGACTTTGATCCTATGCGTCAAAGGTACTACAATGTTAATACTATGACCGAGTTATTTAATACTATAGATTTTAGTCTAGTTTTAGATTTCCTGAAGGAAGTCCGACTATATAAATCATTATAATTATGTTCTTATATATATTTACTTCTTTATATACCCATTTTCGGGCATTTGTTGATTTACATATATAGTTTATATTACTACCATATTATCCCTTACTTGTAAATAGTTTTATCTTTATATATTTACATTAATTTTTAATTAATCCTTCATTTCTTCATCATTCATCAGTTTTTGCGCACAATATGACCTATTTATGTGTCGACGTGCCGTAAAACACAATTCATTCATTCATTCATTACATCCCTTATGTTACATAATAAACAGTATAAGTGGTGTGTTATTGATGTAATAGTGTTCTAATTATAACTTTTAGACTTTTACATCGCTCAACTTACAAAATGTTGATGTAAACAATTCTTTTATCAATGAAAAAATCCCAATTTGTTTTTACGATAGAAATTTCCCAAATTTACAAGGGTCCTTTTACCAAAATACCTGGAAAAAACCTGGATTTTGACTACAGTAAGTCTTGTAACATAACTGTGCCACGAAGCTAAATCCAGAATGCGTTCGTCTCCAATAACATGAAGTGGTACTTTTTAGCTCACCTGAGCTGTTGTGATCCCCCTGTCTTTGGCCGTTGTCCGTGCGTGCATCCGTCCGTGAGTGCATCCGTCCACGATTGCTTCAAACGTCTTCTCCTCTGAAACTGCTTGGCCAATTTTGACGAAACTTCACAGGAATGATCCTTGGATGGTCTTCTCTCAAGATTGTTCAAATTATGGAAATCCATGCAGAACTCTGGTTGCCAGGGCAACCGAAAGAAAACAAGCTGGAAAACTTAAAAAATCTTGTGTTCTCTAAAACTGCTGGCTCATTTCAAAATAATTACATAGAAAGTATGTTTGGGTGACTCTCTACCAAGATTCATCATGGGTTGATTCATCCAAACCTACAGCTGCCAGTGGGCGGGCAGCCTCTGTATATAACTATATGGAAACTGTTATATTTCTGTATGGAAAACTTAAGAAATCTTCTTGTCTGAAACTGCTTGATGGATTTCAAAAAAATTTCGCGGAAATGATGTTTGGATGACCTTCTACCAAGTTTGTTCAAACTGGTTTGATTCATCAAAACATATAGCCTCCAGGGGGCGGGCAGTTTCCCTATATAACTATATGGAAACTGTTACTAAAGTTTTGTTAATGCTATCAACTCTACGACATCCATCCCTGTCATCATAATAGATTTGATAATATAAAATCTTTCGCATACGGTGCATAAAACTAAGCTGAAACTGACACTCTGTTGGGTTTGTCCCAACTCACCTGAGCGTATAGTGCTCAAGGGTGTGATTAAAAATAGCATAAAGCATGTTGATTTAACATGTTCAATAAAAAAAAACATGGCTGCCAGTTGGATGGGATCTTTTCTTATATCTTTATTGAAATAAGCTACAGCCATGTTGATTTGATGTTTGAGTGACACTCGACAAAGGTTGCTCAAAACATGACTGCCCTCAGTTGAGCGATTTAGGGCCATCATGACCCTCTTGTTTTTTTTGTACCACTATTGAATTCCGTCAAAACGTCTTGTTTCTTTTTAGTAAATACTCAATAATAGTAGTTGTGTTATGTTGTTCAACATAATTACTTTGTATTTTATAAGCTAAAAGTTACAGCTAATGCAGCTTTAAATTGTTCTTGGATTTAGAACAAGTGGAATGTAAGTAAACTGGAACTGATTATAAATCCTGGAGAAAGTTTTAATTCCAATTTTAACCAACGAAATAAATTTGATATTAAATAGGTACGAACGTGAGATTGTATTTTATTTTATCACATAACTCAAAATATGCCACATCTCATACACGTACATTTAATACCTATTTGTATCGTTGTCGTATGATGATTTATCATGCAGATATGCACTTTTCTGTCTTATAAAGGGGTGGCCTAATAAATTTTGCTTTATTAGACACTGACCAATAAAGCAAATGAATGCGGAATCCTTCGGCGTTTATTTTACGTAACGTTATCTGACGTCGTGCACGTAACGTTGCATGACATCATAAAACACTAAAAACAACAACATGGCAGCGTCTTCGATAAGCGTAACCTTCTGAGAAATAGGTAATAATAGTAATTCATACAGAAAATGTGGATAATCTACATGATAAATAGAATATTATGTCAGTGCCTTTTACTATCAAGTTTATTAGGCTTGGCACGAAAACGAAGAATGGTTCAGCAGAGCCTCGCCATTCTTCGTTTTCTAAGCCTCGCCTAATAAACTTGATAGTAAAAGGCACTGACATAATATTCTCTATATATGTTACTTCGGCCTTCTCCGTACCTGGCACTCCGAGCAATTGGAACTGCCCTGTTGATTTCCATAATTGGATAGTTTTAACAGTTATGAAAATTGACAAGTCTATCAAGCTGAATGGAAAAGACCGAGCGAGGGTTCTGCTATCATTTGCTTGTTTATTTTGATCATTAAACACTTTTTTAGCAAGGGTGCAATTTGTTTGATTTTATCACAGAAATCTTACCACCAATCATAACAGTAGTATGATGTCATTAATAAAGTGTTTTCATATTTGCCCTGTTATTGGTCCAAGGACTGTCATATTGGTCGAAGGCCGCGGGTCAATATGACAGTCTGAGGACCAATAACTGGGCCACTTTAATGACATTTTTATTAACTTCTTAGTATCTCTCTTTATTCCTATGTTTTAAATATCATTTACAGGTAAGAAACAACAAGTGGTATATGTTCAATATAACATTTAATAACAAGTATCTGATTAAAATAAATCTTCTCCTGTTATCGCTCGATGGCGCGTGCAGAAATTACGAATGTGATAATAGCTATATATTTTAGTGAAGTCGATGTAACCAAATTTACAAATAATCAAATCTTAATTATTTTGATTGACTACATTACATTGGGGAACTAATTTATAATCAAAAAGCTGCGACGTTGTGATTTTTAGCTCTACTGATCAGAGATCAGCAGAGCTTATGCCGTGGTGCGGCGTCCGTCGTCCGTCCGTCCTTCTGTCCGTCTGTCCGTCCGTCCGTCTGTCCGTCCGTCTGTCCGTCCGTTAACTTTTATTTGTAGCGACTACTTCTCTGAAACTACTGGATGGATATTCATAAAACTTTACAGAAATGTTGCCCATGAAGTCTAGTTGATCCTAGCAAAAATTCATGTTGATGTGAAATCCAAGATGGCCGCCAAAGCTAAAAAAAGATTTTTTAAATTCAAGTTTGTAGCGACTACTTCTTGAAAACTATAAGTGATATTGATATGGGACTTTTTCTAAAATGATCAGCATGACATGATGTTGATCCTTGTGGAAAATTATTTTGATTCGACGTTAAACATGGCTGCCAGTGGCCATCTTTGGTTACACAGAGTTATATAGTAAAAACTTGTAGCGACTACTCCTCTGAAACTACTTGACGGATGTTCATGAAACTTCACAGGAATGTTGATCTTGATGTCTAGTTGATCCTAGAAAAATTTCAGGTCGGCCGGAAATTCAAGATGGCCACCACAGCTAAAAATAGATTTAAAATAAATAAGTTTGTAGCGACTACTTCTTCAAAACTATAAGAGATATTGATATGGGACTTTTTCTAAAATGATCAGTATGACATGATGTTGGTCCTTGTCGAAAATCGATTTGATTTGACGTTAAACATGGCTACCAACGGCCATCTTTGTTTTCATAGAGTTATATAATGAAAACTTGTAGCGACTACTCCTCTGAAACTACTTGACGGATTTTCATGAAACTTCACAGGAATGTTGCTCTTAATGTCTAATTGATCCTAGCAAAATTTCAGGTCGGCCGGAAATTCAAGATGGCCGCCACGGTTAAAAATAGATTTTCAAAAAACAAGTCTGTAGCGACTACTTCCTGAAATCAAAATCAATCAGTAGATCTTCAAGGTCATTGTCCTCTTGTTCTTTTCAAAATGGCGTCCTTAAAGAGAACAAAGCCTTTGGTTATATTGGCCATGTTGGCTTATCCAATCAGATTGCTTGAATTTCGTATTGGTAGAGTTTCTCTCCATATTGGCCTTGTTTTTACCATATGATGCATGCATTTTCCTGCAAACCATGGCAGATATTAAGTAGTTATTAATAGATGAGACGAAATTCCTTGGTGTTAGTTTTATGCTCCCCGAAATTTTAGTCGCCACTTTATCTATCCGTCCGTCCCTATTGTGAAATGGGTTTCTATTAGGTCTAAGGTGGGTAAGGAGTAAAAAAAAATATGTAATTCTTGTGGGTGCTTTTATATGCCCCTTAAGAAAATAAGACCCCGGAATGATGTTTTTCGGAAAATGGGGAAGAGGCCCAAGTTCTTCAATAGGGGGAAAAATGCATGATTAATGCGATTTTGAGATATAGGGGGAACAGTATATTGGGCAGAAATTGAAGATTTGGGTGTGAATATATATAAAAGAGGTACATTTTAGATAAAGTGTCTTCTATAAATGTATCCCAAACTTATGCTGAGAAAGTTAGAGGGGGAAATAATGTAAAGCAAAAAACAAAAAGAAGAAAAAATTTAGGAGAATTTTCTCAGCGAATGAGGAGGAAAAAGTAGTCTGTTTTGCTAGGGGAAGGAGCCAAATATCGGCCCCTGTTTATGAATCAAAAAAGGCCCTGATATATAAATGCCCAGCATCTACATATATGTGTTAGTATATATACATTTTACTCCTAACCCACCTTAGACCTAGTAGAAACCTATTTCACAATAGGGTTTCAGAAAGACAAGTTTATATATATATAAATTATAGGCCCCTTATTAATCTGGGGTATTTTTTATATTTTGCTATTCAATAGTAAGACCTCAACAATCATTGTTATAGAATATACAAACCATACCAGTGTATGTCTCCCAGAGGTATTCTCCCGTTAAAGAAAATGTGTTTAATAATCATTGTAAGACTATATAAATTTTGTGGGGAAGTCCCCACAACATGGTCCTATAAAGAGGGCCTCACAACAGCTGACTTGTATGTATATATAAATATAGATAATTCTAAAGATGGAGATAAGTTAGCTGCAGCAAGTGTTATTCACAAGCAGAGTATAGAGAGCCATCTACTTGACAAGGCCTCTATCTTGATGAACTTAAGGCAATTGAACTATATTTCAGGAATCTAATGATGATCATTTCGTAATCTTTTCGGATTCCCTTTCATCTCTTCAGACCCTGGGTAATATGAAACATGATAACCTAGTTGTGCTTCAACTTAAAAAAAATACAATTCTCTTACAGTTGATAGTGTAATTATTTGCTGCTGACTTCCAAGCCATGTAGGAATACGTAGTAATGATAGACCTGACATTGCTGCTAAGGAAGCATTAACTTTACATATATACCTTACATGGATTCCAAGAAAAAAATGGATTTAAATTTGTTCCTATGTGCTTGTTTGTACTCGTGAAACCTTTGAACATGATCTCCTTATCTTGCTCTTTGTGACATATTTAGGAACCACTGATTTCTGAATTTCTCTATTTCAGAAATTTAATGTATCGGAATATGAAGTGGAAACTGCGATCCTGAACGGCGACCCTATGGATCAGCTGTGTATAGCGTACAACCTGATCTGTGATAATAAGAGGATGGGAGACGCAAGTAAGTTGCTTTTGTCGGTGGTTCTCCTACTCCCAGGCGTATGTTTTTATGTAATGAAATGTGTACGAGGGCTGTTCATAACTTGTCACAGTAGCCAGTATATTTTGACAAATTGCACCTACATGTGAGGAAAATTAAGAGATATGCACGCACCCACCATGGTTGTGTTGTGTAATTTTTACCTTACCACTTCAGAATGAAGATAGTAATGAGTGTCAACCATGGCAGAAATTCTTATAAATGCTTACACTTTCACTTCTTTGCCATATTATATACTGAACCAAACAGCTAACGCACCAGTAGGCTTAGAGGTTATTTAACTGCTGGATCGATTACAGGGAAATCCTTCACGAGATGGTAGACGTGTTGTCACGACTACCATCGAGTGAAGGATTTCCCTGTAATGATCGATTATAGGGAAGTCCTTCACGAGATGGTAGACGTGTTGTCACGACTACCATCGAGTGAAGGATTTCCTTATTGATTTATTGATTATGAATATTCTTTCACTGAGAAATCCTAATCTTTCACCCACAGAAATGTAATAAAATATTTTTAATATCTTAATAATAATAATAATCAATAAATCAAAACAAATTTTATTCAGAACGAGACAAATATCTTGTCAATAACGACTGTAAATTTAAAAAAATCATTCAAATCACCAACGGTACCATTCGGCATATAATAAGTTCATACATTAAAGGTATTGTCTACTGGTGCGTTACCTGTTTGGTTCAGTATATATAGTTTTATGGCACTAGACATTGTTAAATGTTGATTGCACTTAGGGTAATATCATTTATCAAGGTCCTCGAATGTTGACATTCGACAATCCATCATGTTATAGATTCTTCATGCTGGAAGAAATAAGTCGAGCAAATCAAAATATTATTGCTGACTTGATAAATAGACGATCTTACACGAGTACTCATTCATTATTGAATTTATTAAACAAGTTGGCAAAATGATATAATGCGAGGCTCTTACCAAGCATTATATCAATTTTGCTAACGAGTTTAATAAATTCAGTTATGAATGAGAACGAATGTTAGATTCTATTTATCGCATAACTCACATATTGACTTTTATTGCATTTTGCCTGACGCTTAAACACGCGAAACCGACATAAACCGTGGGAATTGGATCATAGTCATCGATTTTTTTTGACAGTGCATACTAAGCTTATTTACATACTTATACAACTGGTGGTATATCGAAAATATAGAATGGTGTTATTCCACTCCCACACCGTAAGTTATGTGATAAAACCATATACAAACAACGGATAGAGAGACATTGAAAATGTTTTGCAAAGCATCACAAATTTATTCATATTACTGCAGTTTCAAAGAAAATGTACCAAATATTCAATATTTTTAACCTGTGAAACCTGTTCTCTGTGGATAGTGTTATAAACAAGAATTAAAACCCCAATTAATCATTTCATGCAGCAAAACTTGGCATATCATTCCATGCAACTCATACTTGGTATTTTGAACTTGTAGGTGGCAGCTCGGTGAATTTTCAGGATTTCTATCTTGCTCAAAGTCCACCTGTGGAATCGATTTTATTGGTAGGTTATTTTATCAGCATTTTTGTGGAGGATGTCTTTGTCTGGCTTTTTATAGGAGACTGTGTATTTTAAGGGAACATCAGTTTCTTTTTACATTCTATTACAGTACTGACTTTGATTGAGGAATTTATATTTTATATTTCATTAGGGACATAGCAACAAATAAATGTGTATAATAAATTATTAATTTATATATTGGTACAATTTATATGCATTTCATTGATGTTGAGAAAATTGCAAAGACAAGGCTCTAAAAAAACAAGTTATTAGGGAAAATGCTGGTTTTATCAGTTTTGGACAGAAATTCTAAATGCTGATTCAAATTTTCTAAATCTCGAAAAAAAGTCAGTCATATAACTGCAAAATATATACCTGTTTAACAAGCACAAAACTAATATCATCTCTGCTAAGCAGGTTAATATTTTGTTGCTTACAAATTGAAGGGAGATGACCTGTTAAGAGTGTATTTTAATAAGCATTATAACGCTTTTTATTAAAAGGGAAATAATTTAAAAACAATTTTAAAAAAACCCGGAATAGTTCATTCCTTAAATTGATTTTTTATATTCTTTGAGGGTATTGTTCGATTATTTTTCTGGAGAGATAAAGTTGAAGGGTCATAATGTTGAGTGTCAGTTTTTTAGCTTGACTGATCAGAGATCAGCAGACCTTATGCCGTGGTGCGGCGTCCGGCGTCCGTCTGTCCGTAAACTTATTTGTAGCGACAACTCCTCTGAAACTACTGGATGGATATTCATGAAGATATTCATGAAACTTTACAGAAATGTTGCCCATAAAGTCTAGTTGATCCTAGCAAAAATTCATGTTGATGTGAAATCCAAGATGGCCACCAAAGCTAAAAATAGAGTTTTAAAATACAAGTTTGTAGCGACTTCTTCTTGAAAACTATAAGTGATATTGATATGGGACTTTTTCTAAAATGATCAGCATGACATGATGTTGATCCTTGTTGAAAATTATTTTGATTCGACGTTAAATATGGCTGCCAGTGGCCATCTTTGGTTACATAGAGTTATATAGTAAAAACTTGTAGCGACTACTCCTCTGAAACTACTTGACGGATGTTCATGAAACTTCACAGGAATGTTGCTCTTAATGTCTAGTTGATCCTAGAAAAAATTCAGGTCGGCTGGAAATTTAAGATGGCCACCACAGCTAAAAATAGATTTAAAATAAATAAGTTTGTAGCGACTACTTCTTCAAAACTATAAGAGATATTGATATGGGACTTTTTCTAAAATGATCAGTATGACATGATGTTGGTCCTTGTTGAAAATCGTTTTGATTTGACATTAAACATGGCTGCCAGCGGCCATCTTTGTTTACATAGAGTTATATAATGAAAACTTGTAGCGACTACTCCTCTGAAACTACTTGACGGATTTTCATGAAACTTCACAGGAATGTTGCTCTTAATGTCTTATTGATCCTAGCAAAATTTCAGGTCGGCCGGAAATTCAAGATGGCCGCCACGGTTAAAAGTAGATTTTCAAAAAACAAGTCTGTAGCGACTACTTCCTGAAATCAAAATCAATCAGTAGAGCTTCAAGGTCATTGACCTCTTGTTTTTTTTTGTGTTTCTTTTTTTTTTCAAAAATTAAAAAGTATATATTAAGTTTCAGGCAAATTTGAATACAACAATACTCTTTTGTCATAAAATGAAATGAATGCCTTCATTTGCTGGCTGTCCATATTCTGCTTAAAACATTTTTTTTTTCTTCTGAATTTTAAGAACATTATAAATGTCTACAGATTATTAGTTATTTTATTTGAGATAATTAAAGTTGTGCATGAAATTTATATATATTTTTTTTTATTTCAAAGATGAGGCATTATACAATTGTTACATACAATATGTAAATGGATTGGAACAAAAGCAAAATGCTTATAGAGATCCTCTCCATAAATGCTATTTATTTTCTGCTTATTTCTCTACCATGCTATATATCGCACTGTAGCATACTTGGTTTGCAGTGTTGATCAATTGAATGTCACTAACTGAATGTACATGTGTGTGAGGGCCCTTCAAAGAGTGTCACTAACTCCCTATAAGTAAATGAATGTATAAGTATGTGCGGGCCCTTCAAGAAGTTCTTTATAAATGTCACACTCAGTAGAACGTTTTCATTTACCATCTTAAAACCTTGATATGCTAATTAGGGCTGGGATGAGTATTCAAGAACCTGAGTTTAGCATTGCTTCTATCCGGGTACAAAATGATTACCCATTGGCCGTGCTAAAAGAGGCACTACCTATATCTACGCGATTTTTAATGTAAAATATTAAATACTCAATATTACTGCATTTATATGTATACAAAGCTATTTTATGAGTATTCTAAGAAGAAAGATGGTTCGTATTCCAGTTCTGTAAATTATTAATTATGATCAAAACAATATCTTGAATAAAATGTTGCCCTGCCGTTTATTCCTGCCGGAGAACTACGAGTTTTTACGATTTTCTCGGACATGCACAATGCGATTCAGTTGAACGAAAATAAACTATTCGGGGCAGTTAATCGATCGGAACTCTTCGCCAATCCGATGAGGCAGTTCCGATTGTAAACGAATAAGATCGGAAAATCTCCGCAGTCGGATTGACTAAAACAATTACGAATACAATTTCAAAAATCCGATTTTTTCAATCCTGTTTTTTTCCAGCAAAACGCATATTACATGGGGTGAAATTATTGCCATTTTCCTTTTTCATAGTCCTCTTTATAATTAAGTAAAGTATATATCAATTGGTGGACAAAAAGATATAGGTAGAGCCTCTTTAACAACCAAAGCATACAATTGGCACACAATTAGTGTAATGCCTTTTTGTGATGGGCGGAGGCAAGATATGTAGTTATATTTATTTTAATTTGCACTAATTATTTTTTACCAAATATGCAAAATAAGTGTTGTCTGCATTAAACCCTTAATCATTTCATCGTGTTTCTGGTCCAAGGGTGACATGTTTGTGAAAACAATCTCGTACCGAATATTACCCAGATAGTACCTGGGCCCCGTTTTATGAAACAACTTACGACCATTGTGATCGTAAATCAATTTCTTAAATGCTTCACTATAAATTACACTTTTCAAATAAACGTAATTTCATTTCATTTTTTTTTATACATGTGATATTTCTGCACTGTTTGTCTACATTGAATGCTTAGGTGAAAAAAGTGAAAGATTTTAAAATTTGAGACATCGTAAGGTTTTTAATAAAACAGGGCCCTGATCAGCCTGTCAGTCATGTGACTATTGCACCATTAGCCAATCGGACGATTACACTACTTGTTCGTAGAAAATGGGCAGGTAAAATATCAGAATGCGTTTAGTAATCTCATTGTTTACTGGGGGTATATTTCATGGATTTACTAGTAATTGAGTCAACTATTTTAATGATAGGTAATTTCCAGAAAAAAGGCACCATTTGAAAGAAGTTAAAGTACAATGCACTTTTGTCTTTTATAAAATTTAATTCCATGGGAAATAACCATATTTTTACCCACAAGTAATATAGGATTTGCTACGGAGATACAATATCTCTACACATCCCAGCTCTAATACTGATATTAACAAATTTAAGTTGCAAACATTTGATAAAATAGTGTGCAACTAAAGAAAGTTATGTAATACATTATATGCGGAGCGCTGCTTTTTAGGAGATGTACATGCAAGACATTTGTACAAAACACATTTATTGGCCCTCTTATGTTTTAGTCTATTTTAACTGATATAAATCATTCTCTTTTGTAATAAAAATGAGATTGCAACTTGATTTGGAATGTCAACCCCTTTCTGAAATGTTTGGGGGTTTGGGGTGGGGGGATACTTTGTTGCCTGCTTTTTTGTCTTTATACTTGTACTGTTATCTGGAGCATAATATCATAGCATTCACTTTGTACATTTCTTTTGCATTGTAAATGTCTTCGACAATTTTTAATTTTTATAAAATTTTATCATGTTCCGTATTTTCATTATATTGTGGGAATCAGCTTTTAGAATGCTTAAAATTGGCTTTTTCAATGTTGATAAATGCATGTGGTTTTATTGCCAGTTCCTTTAATTTTTCAAACTTACCTTTTCTAGGAGTCTGTCGAACGTTAATATCAGTTGTTCTTTTATATAGGCATTCATTTTCTTCTTGTTTATAGACTATCATAACTACACTAAATCTGTCATGCATCATGCATGCATATAGCTTGTTCTATGTCAATATGCCATTTTATTATTGGGAATTGACAATATCAAATTCAGGGGAGTACCGGTTCCAATTACTTTAAGGTACGTATTTATTTTAGTATTGCTCAGTACCCAGACTACCATATATAATGCATAATATACATAAAAGATGATCCCTGGAAAATGGTTTTCTGATGTTTAATTTCAGATTTTATGTATATTATGACTATTGTGTTGCTAAACAAATGCATAATATATTTGAAATTAGTTTTTGTGGTAAAAAAGAAAGAAGTTATACTGGTCAGGGGCCACTTTCCGTCATTTATATAAATATATATATCCTTCAATTCTTACTCTACCATGTCTACTTATGATAAGTTTACCTGTTTGTGGAAAATGGACAACAATGAAAACAATTTTATATAAAGTATCGAAGTGTCACATGACTGCTGTAAATAGACAAAAACTAGGAAATTGTTTCGTCTTGATGCTGAGTTTTCGTCATGTTTTTTAACATTTTGTTTCAATGATGCACCTGCATTATTTTATCACTGGGTGTGTTCTGTGTTCTCACATTGACAACCACGTCGGTTAATTTCGAGTTACCAATGGTCACCGATATCCACCTATCGGCAAACCAATGGCTAACGAAGATGACCGATGGTAACCGAGAGTGCTTTCGGTAACCGATGGAAGAACCACTGTTGACAAAGGGTAACTCTGTGTAACTAACAGATATAAGTTGTATGAGTTGCCTCTCTTTGAAAAAAAGATGTTATCACGTTATCATGTTATCTGCTACTTCGGCAAAAAGTGCTACAAATATGACATCATTACAGTGTTAAAGGTGCTAACCCCTCCAAATAATGGCGAAATTACACTTCAAAATCATTTATCCAAACTCTGTCCAGGTGTCCAGGTCATAAAATAATGTATTATGTGCCAATAAAAGTATAGTTACATTCCATGGGTTATTAAAATACCCAATAATTGAATATGTGTAAAATGAATTATGAGTTGGTAACTCTTAATTCGATGCTCAAGTTTTTGGAGTTTAGCCTGGCCGATTAAAGCCATTTAAAGTTTGTCTTTAGAGTTCGGATTCTCAAAATATGTCAGTTATATAATATATACCTCATCGTCCATAGGTTTAGAAACGGTGTACATCTGTTGTCAAATTTGGCAGTTGTTGGCGGGATACTACTTTAATGTTTCTAATAAATGACAATACGAGTATACTAGTATGTGGACATCCTGAATGCCATATAAGGTCGTAACACAAGTTGCAGAGAAAAACATTTTCGTTTTTGTTCCACTTATTTACATTTTGGTTAGTTTCTTCTGATTTCATTCAGCATTTTATTGTAAACATCTGTCACTTTGAAATCGCAGTAGTGATTTGCAGTGTAAAAAAACACACAGTTTTTAAATGAGAATGATGGAAACTGGGCATGGATGGAAAGTGGCCTGGAACCAGTAGAAGGGAGTTTTTGTGGTAAAACTAAAAGTTTTTGGGGAATTCCTATTCTATTTATAGATGCGAGTATACCCAATATTATGGCTTCTATGTACTCTGTATCTACCAAAACCATCCAAAACCATCCAGAATAATATGCATATGTTAAATTGTGCACAATGTGTAGTAAAATGTTTGGGGTCTTTTTGTGTCACCTGCATTGCATGGCAGACACTTGGGGATCACTTTGTCCATCCGTTGTCGTTCGTCCGTCCGTCACACTTTTTACCTGAAACCTAACCTTGGCCATAACTTCAAACGTATTTCACCTATGTTCATGAAACTTCACACATATTTACTTACCACAAGGAATGTCATTAAACATGTCCTATAACTCCGACTTTCATTTTGGCAGAGTTATGCCCCCTTTCATAAAACTTTAACCTGCAACCTAACCAAGCTCATTACTGGCCATAACTTAAGAAGTATTTTTCCTATGTTCATGAAACTTCACATACGTATTCATCTTACCACACAGAATATTGTTACCCATGACCAATAACTCCGACTGTCATTTCAGCGGAGTTATTCCCATCTTCATAAAACTTGAACCTGCAACCTAACCAAGCTCATAACTGGCCATAACTTGAAAAGTGTTTGACCTATGTTTACACACATCTTCATCTTAACTAAAGGAATGTCGTTACACATGTCCAAAAACTCTGACTTTCATTTTGGCAGAGTTATGCCTCTTTTCATAAAACTTTAACCTGCAACATGAAAGCTCATAACTTGGAAAAGTATTAACCTATGATCATGAAACTCAATACAGCCCTTCCTTGTCAATAATCCAATGCAGATTTTTGCCACTTTTTCATAAACTTTAACACTTTAAAAAAAAAAAGCTCCATAATTCATGACGAATTGTACCCGATGTCTTCAAGCTTTATAGTTAGATTGAACTTACTGAAATAAGCACATGGAAAGCGACACAAGTGTTCCGTGGAACAACTTTCTAGTTGGGTAGTGGAAAACCTATCTACCTGCCTTATATGTTTTCAAGAAGTTGGCGAAAAAACATTATTTGTTGTGTGCCTTATTTCATGTGATTTGAAACATTCTGGTTCAGTTCCTTTCAACATACTTTTTAATTATCAGTGATTTATTTTTATCTGATTTTTTAGTCGAACGTTTACTTTTTTCTTAACCCTTAGCCTGCTAAGGCGCGACTACAATAGCCTTAGCGTTTACAATGTCTGGCTGCTCATCAGTCATTTCTCCAAAACACTCCTTTGTAACATAAATGGAATGGTCTAAATTTAAAGAAAGAACAGTCCATTTTACAGTCATAGCGGGCTAAGGGTTATCCAAACAAGTTAGATAATTTGACATTGTCATTGTGGTGGAAATTGACTCAAATGAACAAACTTATAAAAAATCACTAACCAATACAAATAAAAGTAATTAACTAATGGCAAAACGATTAACATTCTCACATTAAAGGGACACGTTATAATAATATGCAAAAACATTTTGCTTTAAACTATTCTTATAATTAATATTAATGATTGAACAAATGCAATCCAAACAGGATGCTGTGATCGAGTCAATAACTGAGTTATTAAAAAATCCAGGTTGCAATGTGTCCCTTTAATGTGACGTGTAAAACCATGAGTTACCTATGCTGGAGTAAGTATGTTAATGTATAAGTACAAATTGAAGGTTGAATGCCAAAAGGCACGGGCCTGCACATAATTTTCACGTGCATGGGAGAAAAATATAACAATGACATACTAGTGTATGAATTTGTCGAATTTTGAAGTGTGATTTTGCTTAAATATATATGTAAATATACGCCAAATTGCACCAGAGACATCCTACGCCATGCCAGGACCCCACTAGAAATAGTCGGGTCTGCACATCAAAAAAGGTCTAGCTACGCCCCTGAATACCTAACTATTGTAACCATATATAAACAAAGAACCAGATACAACATTTTCGCACTGAACCCACGTAATGACCAAGATTGCTAATGAGCTTTGTCTCCCCAGGTAACTTCAAACATTCAGGTCATCTCTGTTTCTTATTTTTGTTTTGATATAATTAAAGGGACACATGGCAATATTTATTTATTTAAATCTTGTGTTGTCCATCTTCTTAGTTTTACTACATAACTTCTGTATTTACAAATAATTGTTTATAATGGTTTGAACAGTTCAATGCAAATTGTTTTTGAATATTACTAGTTGTTGATTATATTATATTGCACCAATAATATATTTTGTTTGTATGGTGTTTTACATCATTTTCAACACATATAAGTTGGTTTAAACAGTATTTGTTCAAGAAATGTGATGAACAATGTTTCGATAGTACATGTACAGGCTGTATACCAGATATCGTCATTTTTATGTTGGTTCTTTAATATATCTAAATCAAAACTAGTTATCTCATAAATATTTTTGCCGGTAGAGAAGCTTACCCCTTTGCCGTAAATATTCTGTGTTTACATTGTTCCTATTCTCAGTAACAAATGTCATGTGACCGTTATTAAATGTAGACTGAATTGGGCCGGTCGTTTGAGCTGAATGTAGTAGTTATCATCATGTTCAGTTAAATACAGAATAACCCATGTTTGGGATGATGAAAACATGACGGTGTGTAGTTATTAATTGAAACATAAATATACCATTGCATATGAATACATAAAAAAGTTCATAATTTAAAGGGAAATAACTGTCCGCAAATTTAAATTGAATGACGTGTATTCGTTGTCTCCCTTGGTTGAATGCTTTTAGTTTTTTAGACATGTCAAATTGATTCAGTGGTTTGACGTAAAAGGTCAGCTATTTTAAAAGGAAATTTTCCTGCATTAGCGTGTGTTTCCCCGATTGTGTTTGAGGATGTAACCCCTTCCTCCCCACACCCCGAGTACTGAATACTCCTTATTTTAGAGACCGACTACTGAATACTATTTAGCTCCGGACAAAAATTCTAAGTATAAAATTACAAAGGGCAATAACTCTTAATTTGAATGATGACCTAAAACACCTAAGAGCCGGGATCTGCTAGATGAATGAAGGCCCGATTGTCAAAATTAGACCTTTATTTACATTTTATTGTACATATTTGGTTTTAAAAATACATTTTATGAGTACTAAATACTAAATAGGGTGTTGTTTGAGTACTGCGTACCAAGCTCGTACGTACTGAATACTGCCTTAAACACCCTGAATACTGCGTACCAAAAGGGTCGATTATTTTATTGATAATGACGAAATCTGGTGAATGACGATAACTGGTACACAACCAGTACAGGATTTGAAAATAAGCTTTCGATGAAAACTTATGTAAATTCATCTCCATCACATATAACTTATAAATGACGGTCGATTTTTTGTGATGGAGGCAGACCACCCACTTTTCCTGGGTAGAACCAGTACTGTATACCTCCCGCCATCCGTAAGAATCGACACTTCCTCACTTACAAGTAGAGCTCCCAGTGGGATTCGAACCCGCAGTGGTGAGAGGCGAAGGTTTACAACGCAACGTCGTTCACCAAAGTTGTGGCTGAATGGTTAATGAGGCGTTGTAAACCACTCGACCACGGAGACGCTCAATAATATATTTAACTTATGGTAGCATACAAAGAAGAAATTAAAATTCCAAATTGTATTATCATTAAATTGTATACCAGCAAGTTTAAAGTCAAACTGATCCTGGAATAATACATATAGGGGCTAATTTTAATTCTTGATAAAAACTTCAAGACTGTCGTGTGTCCGTTTAACATATTGCTAGTCAGATTGCATTTCAATACAAAATTACACACACACAAATTGTTTTAACATTTGTAAATATGATTTAAAAAAAAAAATAACAATTGAAAATAACCTTATGTATGCATGAAAGAGTTGTACCAGCAATGTTTAAGTGTAATACTATTATAACAGCAATGAAAGGAATTACACGACTTAGTTTTTAAAGGAACACATGACCATCTTGAAAGAGTTATCAGCCATTAAAATGTTTCTTGGTTAGTCACCATAGGTTTAAATAAAGTATTGGTGTAATATATATATATACATTAATTAGTAATACAAAACATATAAGCCTTACTTATAATTATGTATACTGGTTTGGTAATATGCAAGTTGGTGTAGAAAAACTGGATGTCAAGCTTGCCATGTGTCCCTTTAATGGGACAGAATGTTGATAATTAGGCTAGAAACTATTTTATTACATTTCTATGGGTGAAAGTTTGGGATTTCTCAGAGAAAGAATATTCATAATCGCTAAATATTAATAACTAACTCCGAACACAAAAATAACTAACTGCGATGTTGAATTATGACGTCAGTAACGTGTTGGTGACGTCGACATCATCCGCCAAAGCGAATAATTCTGGTTAAAATCATACATAATCGGATTAAAAATGTAATAAATAGATTATTTAACTGTTGTGATCGATTATATGGAAATCCTTCACTCGATGGTAGGCGTGTTTTGTTTTTTCACTCACTCGCATATGCTCGTTCGTGTAGAGAACCACACGTCTACCATCTCGTGAAGAGTTTCCCTATAATCGATCCCAGCAGTTAGATAATCTCTATATATTTTATATATTTAAACATCAGGCAGTATATTCCAGCCAGTGTAAAACAGAATAAACATATTTAACTCATATTCATTAACACTATTTCATCTTGGTCTGTTTTATAAGATGAATGTTTCAATTTGATGTTTTCTGTTAACAGTCTGGTCGCCATGCGCACCTCCTGGGCTCTCCCTCTGGACCTGACCAAGTTGTTAGTATCTGTAACGCACAGAAATATTTACCCCATTTTCTTTCGTTGCACGTTAACTTTATAGTTATTTTTCGTGCGTATGAATTCTAGATGCAAAGCTGCTATATAACTTCAGGCTGGCCATAAAAATAGTTGGTTTGCGGTTTTCCCCCATACCTACAATTATAGCTCTACCAAAAACATTTACTTAGCTATTCAGTTGTTTAATTTTTAGCTCGACTGATCAGAGATCAGCAGAGCTTATGCCGTGGTGCGGCATCCGTCGTCCATCTGTCCGTCCGTAAACTTTTTTGTAGCGACTACTCCGCTGAAACTACTGAATGGATATTCATAAAACTTTACAGAAATGTTACCATGGAGTCTAGTTGATTCTAGCAAAAATTCATGTTGGTGTGAAATCCAAGATGGCCACCAAATCTAAAAATAGGTTTTTAAAAAACAAGTTTGTAGAGACTACTTCTTGAAAACTCTAAGTGATATTGATATGGGACTTTTTATAAAATGATCAGCATGACATGATGTTGGTCCTTGTCGAAAATCGTTTTGATTCGACGTTAAACATGGCTGCCAGCGGCCATCTTTGTTTACATAGAGTTATATAATGAAAACTTGTAGCGACTACTCCTCTGAAACTACCTAACGGAATTTCATGAAACTTCACAGGAATGTTGCTCTTGATGTCTAATTGATCCTAGCAAAATTTCAGGTTGGCCGGAAATTCAAGATGGCCGCTACACTAAAAATAATTTTTCAAAATACAAGTTTGTAGCGACTACTTCTTGAAAACTATAAGTGATATTGATATGGGACTTTTTCTAAAATGATCAGCATGACATGATGTTGGTCCTTGTCAAAAATATTTTTGATTCAACGTTAAACATGGCTGCCAGCGGCCATCTTTGTTTACATAGAGTTATATAGTAAAAACTTGTAGCGACTACTCCTCTGAAACTATTTGGCGGATTTTCATGACACTTTACAGGAATGTTGCTCTTAATGTCTTATTGATCCTAGCAAAATTTCAGATCGGCCAGAAATTCAAGATGGCCGCCACAGCTAAAAATAGATTTAAAAAAAATAAGTTTGTAGCGACTACTTCTTGAAAACTATAAGTGATATTGATATGGGACTTTTTCTAAAATGATCAGCATGACATGATGGTTATTCGAGTCGACCATTATTTTGATTCGACGATAAACATGGCTTCCAGTGGCCATCTTTGTTTACATAGAGTTATATAATGAAAACTTGTAGCGATTACTTCTCTGAAACTACTTGACGGATTTTCATGAAACTTCACACGAATGTTGCTCTTGATGTCTTATTGATCCTAGCAAAATTTCAGGTCGGCCGGAAATTCAAGATGGCCGCCATGGCTAAAAATAGATTTTCAAAATACAAGTTTGTAGCGACTACTTCTGAAAACTATAAGTGATATTGATATGGGACTTTTTCTAAAATGATCAACATGACATGATGTTGGTCCTTGTCAAAAATCGTTTTGATTCGATGTTTAAACATGGCTGTCAGCGGCCATCTTTGTTTACATAGAGTTATATAATGAAAACTTGTAGCGACTACTCCTCTGAAACTACTTGACGGATTTTCATGAAACTTCACAGGAATGTTGCTCTTGATGTCTAATTGATCCTAGCAACATTTCAGGTCGGCCGGAAATTCAAGATGGCCGCCGAGGCTAAAAATAAATTTAAAAAAAAAAAGTTTGTAGCGACTACTTCCTGAAATCAGAATCAATCAGTAGAGCTTCAAGTTTATTGACCTCTTGTTGTTGGTTATCTTTTGAATATATTTCTTTGGTTTAAAGGTTTTTAATATTTTCAGAAAAAGGAAAAAAATCATCTACCTACCTATGAAATAGGAGGTCGTGAAACAGCAAACAAATTATTTTTTAATGATCAAACTTATAACTATAGGATATGGTATGAATAGATTACAGGATCTTATTTATTCATATATTACAGAATATGGTATGAATAGGATCCTGAATGAATAGATAACAGAATCTGTTCTGAATAGGATCCTGTATGAATACATTACAGAATCCTGTATGAATACATAACAGAATCTGGTATAACTAGGATCCGGTATGAATAGATAACAGAATCTGTTATGAATAGGAGCCTGTATGAATAAATTACAGAATTTTGTATGAATAGATAATAGGATACTGTATGAATAGATAACATAATCTGGTATGAATAGGATCCTGTTTGAATAGATAACATAATCCGGTATGAAAAGGATCCTGTATGAATAAATAACAATCTGGTATGAATAGATTACAGGATCCAGTATGAAGAGATAATAGGATCCTTTATGAATAGATTACCACATGGTATGAATAGATGGCTCCTGTATGACACGATTACCGGATTTGACATAGATAACACATGCCAGTATTGAGAGATAAATTACAAAAAACAAATAAAGAGGAACAGTTGATTCAGTGGCAACTCCATGTACAGGGCAAACCAAGTTTTATATTAAATCTTATTTGTAAAAAATATTTTATTACAAACTGTCCTATTGTATGAGGACTTGATAAGGCCAGAGTGTTTTTAGCTCTACTGATCAGAGATCAGCAGAGCTTATGCCGTGGTGCGGCGTCCATCGTCCGTCCGTCCGTCTGTCCGTCTGTCTGTCCGTAAACTTTTATTTGTAGCGACTTCACAGCTGAAACTACTGGATGGATATTCATGAAACTTTACAGAAATGTTGCCCATAAAGTCTAGTTGATCCTAGCAAAAATTCATGTTGATGTGAAATCCAAGATGGCCGCCAAAGCTAAAAATAGAGTTTTAAAATACAAGTTTGTAGCGACTTCTTCTTGAAAACTATAAGTGATATTGATATGGGACTTTTTCTAAAATGATCAGCATGACATGATGTTGATCCTAGTCAAAAATCGTTTTGATTCAACGTTAAACATGGCTGCCAGCGGCCATCTTTGTTTACATAGAGTTATATAGTAAAAACTTGTAGCGACTACTTCTCTGAAACTACTTGGCGGATTGTCATGAAACTTTACAGGAATGTTGCTCTTGATGTCTAATTGATCCTAGAAAAAATTCAGGTCGGCCGGAAATTCAAGATGGCCGTCACAGCTAAAAATAGATTTTTAAAAAATAAGTTTGTAGCGACTACTTCTTGAAAACTATAAGTGATATTGATATGGGACTTTTTCTAAAATGATCAGCATTACATGATGTTGATCCTAGTCAAAAATCGTTTTGATTCAACGTTAAACATGGCTGCCAGCGGCCATCTTTGTTTACATAGAGTTATATAGTAAAAACTTGTAGCGACTACTCCTCTGAAACTACTTGGCGGATTGTCATGAAACTTTACAGGAATGTTGTTCTTGATGTCTAATTGATCCTATCAAAATTTCAGGTCGGCCGGAAATTCAAGATGGCCGTCACAGCTAAAAATAGATTTTTAAAAAATAAGTTTTTAGGGACTACTTCTTGAAAACAATAAGTGATATTGATATGGGACTTTTTCTAAAATGATCAGCATGACATGATGTAGATCCTTGTGGAAAATTATTTTGATTCGACGTTAAACATGGCTGCCAGTGGCCATCTTTGGTTACATAGAGTTATATAGTAAAAACTTGTAGCGACTACTCCTCTGAAACTACTTGACGGATGTTCATGAAACTTCACAGGAATGTTGCTCTTGATGTCTAGTTGATCCTAGAAATATTTCAGATCGGCCGGAAATTCAAGATGGCCGCCACAGCTAAAAATAGATTTAAAATAAATAAGTTTGTAGCGACTACTTCTTCAAAACAATAAGAGATATTGATATGGGACTTTTTCAAAAATGATCAGTATGACATGATGTTGGTCCTTGTCGAAAATCGTTTTGATTTGACCTTAAACATGGCTGCTTTGTTTACATAGAGTTATATAATGAAAACTTGTAGCGACTACTTCTTTGAAACTACCTGACGGATTTTCATGAAACTTCACAGGAATGTTGCTCTTAATGTCTTATTGATCTTAGCAAAATTTCAGGTCGGCCGGAAATTCAAGATGGCCACCACGGTTAAAAATAGATTTTCAAAAAACAAGTCTGTAGCGACTACTTCCTGAAATCAAAATCAATCAGTAGAGCTTCAAGGTCATTGACCTCTTGTTGTTTTTTATGCCCCCGCCATTCTAAAAATATAGTGTTACCCCTGTCCGTCCGTGCATCCGTCAGTCCGTGCAAAAATGATGTCCGCACTCTAACTTAGCTAATTGTTATTGGATCTTTTCCAAACTTAGTCAAGTAGTATATGGGCTCAATGTCTCGGCCAAGTTCAATAATCCGACCCATCGCCCGAGTTGTTCCAGAGTTATGGTCCTTGCAATAGTAAAAAATCGTGAAATTAATGGTGTCCGCACTCTGACTTTGGTAGTTGTTATCCAATCTTCTCCAGAATTGGTCAACTTGTATATGGGCACAATGTCTCGCACGAATCTGATTTACGGCCCGATCGCCCCAGTCCTTCCAGAGTTATGACACTCTGAATGGTAAAAATTTACAAAATAAATGTTATAGCAGGGGCATCCGTGTTTCATGGACACATTTCTACTTTATCCATAAATGAGTTTAGGCATGATAACCCCATCACATATATTATGTTCTTGGAGATCAGGAATGTTTAATGGTAAACAAAAATAAATGACCTCGACAAATTAGGCGGAGAAAAAATATTTCAGTCGAAAAAAAGCTGGAGTTATACCCCTTCATATAAAAAACCTGCAATAACCAGGATATTTGACCTGTGGCCATCAAAGATGATGCTAGTGTTCTGTTGAACACCCATCTAGTTTACAACTAAAAACCTTGTGCACATAAATGGTGAGTTTTCAAAAAAAACAGACGGTTCCCTTGTACATTGATCTTGCCACGCTTTTGCATTTGTGAAAAAATCAATATTGTCCTATATACTGGCCATATAAAAACATCTATTGTATATGTATAGATTTGAAGTTTGTCAATTAATTATAAAATACTGTGATTTGCTTACACTAACACCTTTTCTCATCTGCAAAATAAATCTGCTCTTAGCCTCTCTAAATTTCGAGAATGTTCAGCTTTTCTTTCTCTTTAAAAAGCAAGTGGCTTCACTGATTTTGAGCAATGAATGTGTCACTAATTTATTTTGTATCATGAAGTATACGTGTATTACCATATCCGTGAACCCAGCTTTTGTTTTAGCATGTTAGATCTTTAGGGACTTGTCATTTTGTTGTGAAAAACACTGTTGTGATGTAAAAGGTCCATTGTCAATTTCGGAGGCTGGATTTGGAATATCAATTATAAACTAAATGAAAAGCTGAAAAAATAATGTAGGGGTCAATACTGAAGTATTGAAGGTCTAATACAGTGTGCAATGAAGGGGAAGTAATTTTCAAATATCAAACAAGAAATGGAGATTCCGATATTTTTAAATGCAGTTTTACAGTTCTTCTTCTTCTTCCTATAATGTGCCGGGTTCCTCTGGAACATACTCGCACAGTTGTTTGTATATATAAAACATATCACCAATATGCTAATCAGAAGTTAGATAATTATGGTTATTAATTAGTAAAAATAGTGCTTTGTAAATTATTCCACTTTTGGTGGTAGTTCTGTAACAATTTGATGTAGTATTTCTGAGCTATTATATTAAACTGTTGATGTAGTATTTCTGAGCTATTATATCAAACTCTCTTTTCATAAAACCATGATTCATCTCTCAAAATGAAAAGATAGACTTTGAGAAAATAATAAAATTCAGGTCACCAAGCTTGAAAGATGGCCTGCAGTACCTTTAAACTTTTATTTCAGCATATTACAGAGCATAGTTTGGTTTATTTTTTTGGATAATAGACATATTTTGCTTTTATCTGTTACTGCTTTATGCTTTATTTCAGAATTTATTTCAGCTTATAATGCATGTTTGATTTTTTTAAACGTCATTTTTCGGCACAGTTTAGGCTATGTATGACTGTAATATTTTTAGTAGTGGAGGCAGATCACCCACTTATTTCTGGGTAGAACCAGTACTGTATACCCCCCCCCCCCCCCCCCCCACCCCCCACCATCCATAAGAATCAACATTTTCTCACTAGCGATTCAAGCTCCCAGTGAGATTCGAACCCGCAGAGCGGAGAGACGAAAAGGTTTCAAACTCATCATCTTCACCCTCTCGACCACGGAGGCTGTAATTAAGCCTTTTGAGACTAAGACTTATTGAGTTTTCTTGCATACATGATAAGGATATCCGATTTTTACGTGACCGCTGGAAAATATGATCTTAACTCGGGTCTGACAAATTGCGCGCTGTCAACAATGATGTCGATAACATAAACACGTTTTCTCCAAAGAAAAAAAATAGCTCAGAAATCAAGTGCAGATTGCAGCATTATTTACTCCTTGGAGTAAAATTGCTTGTAGCGTAAATGTTATGTTAATCATTTATAGATATTTTGAACGTTTAACAAATCCCATTTAAGGAAAAAAGCCCGCGAGTTAGTGTTCCAACCATTGTGATAGCTGGATGTGGCCAGTTGGTGAGAATCTTCTTAATCTTGAACACACTTTCCATTTGACTTTCACCATAACCCAGTTTGCTATTCACTGTATTAAAACCCTATATATTTGCTATGAAATGTCGAGGTGTTGGGATTGTCTTTTAAATTTGTAATGCAACCCCATATTGCCCCTTTTTCCACATGCTAAAATGTTTTGTGGCAATTAACACAATTTTGAAGGGTGGTGTTTTTCAGTGTAAACGTGTTATCGATGGTTTTTACTTAGTACATGTAGTAGAACACACTCGTGTGAAATTTAGTTAGATTAGGGAATAAAAGGACGTCACACAATGTGACCATCTTTATAACATTGACAGAGACTTTGGGCCTTGTGTGTAGTTAATTTACTAAATTTAATGTTAATATTTATTTTTTTACAGGTTGAATGCGGTTTAATGAATGCGGTTTAAATCAAATAATATTTATTGTGTGTTGGTGAATAAAGTATTGGCAGCTATGTTCTACTGTTGGAGATAAGGCCATAATAAATTAATTGCTAGATTTTTATCCCCACCTGCCCCGGTAATTTTTTTTCCAAAAAAAATAAATAATAATAATAAAACACTTAAAAATGTGTTCTCAATCTTGGAAGTACTCAGTAGTATGTTTTACTATTTTTGCCTTGTGCCAAGACCATTTTATAAAAAAAAGAATATATATATAAAAAATAAAATAAAAATTCAACCCCCACCCCTATTTTGAAATAAATTTTGATGAGAAACAAGCAGTTAATTTATTATGGCCTAAATATTTCATTTTATTTTTTGCTAAATGAAGAAATGTCAGTATTTTTAAGTGAAATGTTAATTTTTCACTTATTTTTTACTGCCAGAACTTTTTTAGAAGTAATTTAGAAGTTTTTTTCAAAAACAACTTTTTCAGATAGTTGGTATAAGTTACGTTATGCATTGCATTCGAAATAACTTTAAAAAATGAGTCGCAGTTTATTGAAATCGGTCAAGTGTTTTAGAAGTTATGGCGAATTAAAAATTACATTTTCATCATACTAAACTGCATATGATGGTTTTGCCGAAAACTTTTTTTTTTTGGCTTAAACTTTGATTATAAGTGATTTACTTAAAAAAAAAAATTGTTGTTTTGGCTTGAATAACAGATCCATTTCCTCTAAAAGTGGTCTGGCTCATATTTTCGCTGAAAATATTATGAGGTTTGCTGACTTAGTTAAACAAACCCTTTGTTTTACAACAAAACAACAGTTATCCTATTTTTCATACAAATGTCAAATCAGTAATCTCACCCTTGCTCAAAATGACCTCTGGTTGTAACATGTCACTAGAACGGTTGAACAAGTAACCATGGTAACTGATACCCTGATTTATCCCCACTTCATCACTATCACCTTGTCCTGGCTGACAAGCGACAGCCTTTGATCCTTTATCATATTTATTGATGCTGCATGTATCCCTGTCACCTCTGCCATGTCAGATGTTAACAAAATATTCAAAGTTGTGGAGAATTTGTCAAGCGTCCACCTTGACCATGTTTGTTGAAATAAAAGGGACTAGTATGACTGATATGTTTTCAACTAAGGCCATAATAAATTAATTGCTAGATTCTAATCCCCGCCCGCCCCCGTTTTTATGCTGCCCCGGTAATCTTTATTTCTTCTTCTTCAAAAAAAAAAAAAAAATATTAAAAAAAAGATTGCTGAAAGTATGAAACACTATTAAAAATGTGTTTTCACTATGTTAAACTGTTTTTGCCTTGTGCCGAGGCTAGTTTCCATTTGTTGTATAAATTAAAAAATAAAAATAAAATTTCACCCCCACCCCTATTTTGAACTAAATTTGGATGAGAAACTAGCAATTCATTTAATATGGCCTAAAAGCATTTTTTTTTTTTAAATATTGCTGATACTTCTTGATGATTTTGAGATGGTTAAGCCCCTATCAATTACTTTTCATAATTAGGTATTTATAACAGATACTTAAAAAAATAAATTAATGGCTCATCAACACGTTATATAAGGTGCCCCAGAGATAGGGGAAGGATGTACACAGGACTCCGAGAACCAAGCCCCATACTCTTGTATTGAAAAGATTCCAGTGCTTCTTTGATATTCTCAATTAGTCAGTATCAGTCATCGACTTAAATTTTCTAAGTCACTAGCCCGAATTCTTATACACTCACTGAAAACTTTAAACTTTTATTTAGCCCGACTACATAAATTTCCAAATTTTCACAAGCCCGAATGACAGTTTACTAGCCCCGAGCTTCGTGCTAGTGGGTTAATTCGAAGACTGCAATATACAGCACGGCGCGGTTTATGTCCCCATCTAATAGACAGCTCGTAAGAAATTCAGTGACTTGCCTTGCCAATGGACTCACCAAAGAAGCCCAAGTCAAGCATTTTTGTCATCTATTTGTTCAGATGCAAATTGTGAAAAATGGTGTGATTTCAGGTTACTTTTGGTAATGTTTGTTGTGTCTGCATGTTGTGTTTGTTACCTTTTTATTATAAACTTGGACAGTGGCGTGGAATTTTCGAGCCTTCATTTCAGTTATTTTAATTAAATATTTCTATTGTTAAGGCATGTTACAGTTGTTTAATAGGTTAGTTGTAGTTAAGTAGTTTATAACATCACATAATGGTAGAAGTTCTGATAATAAGGCATGTCAAGTATCATCAATATAGTTTCATATCAAGTCGGCCTGGGAATCTTTATGCGAGGAAGCGATCCAGCTGGCTTGCGGAACGTTGGTCGTTCTACCCAAGTGCCCGCCCGTGCACGAAAATTGTCCGGAGGGGCACCTGGGGTCAATGGAAGCTGGAAAGCGCCATATGACCTTAGCTGTTGGTGCGACTATAAAATCCAATTCAATTCGGGCCACAATAACCTGAAATCATAAAACATATATACAATATGAAAAGTTAGTTAATACCACCCTCTCCAGTTCATTTATGACTCCCTTGAACAGTTTCAACACAAAATAATACAGTGTGTATGCTGTGATTAAATTGTTTTATTTGTGTGCTAATTTTGTAAAGTCCACAGAAATGTAATGTATTTAAGTTTTCATTGAATAATTTCAATTAATCGATTTAAGATATTGTCTAGAAGGGATCAACAGTTGCAAGATTTTTTATTTATTATTCTAACAAAATTATAATTTTATATATATTACAGTTTTGAAGTCTAACTGACTATTTTTCACATAATGCACTGATGCACGATTGATAGCAACTTCAGAATTGTGCTTAGCAACCTCAAAATTGTGCTTAGCAACCTCAGAATTGTGCTTAGCAACTTCAGAAAGTTGCTTAGCAACTACAGTGTTTACTGTTCAGATGCCTTATTTATATATCCAGGGATCAATGCAACACTGTTGGAAACCTTATTTATATATTGAAATTTCGTCAAAAAACTCAGTTGAAATAAATAAAGAAGTAGATAAAATAGTTTCGCAGTGATATAGCATATTCTGCTTTTGCACTGTTTGCTTATGAAAGAAGGTTATTAATTGGAGATAATAATAGGAATAATATTTATATATCTATATATATATATGAGCCAAAACACGCGAAAACGACCCTTCAGACAAAATTTTGACATTTTATATTTTTTGATGTTTATGAAACACATTGATTTTCTCTTTAAACATCTCTTTATTTTATGTTGATATCTTAATTAAAAATGATTTTATCTCAATTTGCAAATTTAAGATTGTATTAACCATTAATTTCGACGTTGACGTCGGCGTCTTGGACGACGTCGTTGATTAAATAACAACAAAAAACATAAGCAATTACCATTTTCTATAGCATCAACTATTTATATTAAGAAAACATATTCCCTATGATATAATAATTAGGTAAAACACGGAAGTGACGAGAAATGATTAGTAATTAATTGATTACCGGCCGACGTCATAAATTGTTACTTTAAGACGTTGTTGTTTAAACGTCCGAAGGGACGTTTTCGTGTGTTGCGGCTCAATTATATATACAATATGTGGAATCATGGACAGTGCTTAAGTGTAGGTTTCGCAGCAGACAGTAAAAATATGTATATGCTCAATGGTCGTAGAGCAGCCTATCTTTCTTTCAAGGTTACATAACAATGATTTCTTCACAGACATATTTTGCATGAGAATTCTGGTCTTCATATATGCATGATAGCGCCATGCCTGTTACAGTGATCTTTGAAATAGTTCCATTTACTTTCAGCGTCTTTTCATATTTCTTCAGAAATAAAGTTACAACTTACTGTACATTATAAATATATAATTAAGATTACTTTTCATTTATTTTTTCTAAATATTGTGTTTTATTTAAGTTATATAAATATTACTTTTAAACAACTTCATGGTTAAATTGTTCCTGAAATTCTTAAGAGAAATGAAACAAAGTGAAAAAAACCTGATAAAACTCGTAACATTTCGATACAGTGTTAGAACTCAAGTCTAAATTGTTTCTTTGTATTACAGGCTATGAGTCCGTTGAAGCCCCACCCAGAGAGGATGCCTGGTACGTATTTACGCAAATATGGGGTTTAATGTCACATTCAAAAGTCGTTCGTTCATAGCACGACGGTGTCTACATGTAGCAGTGAGCAGTGAGCTCAGTGCTCAGCCTTATGGTGCACGCCACTCTGGAATACCGCGCCATATACACAACTTGATACCCCTCCCAGTCACATTATACCGACACTGGACACTGGGCCGACCAGTCCTAGAACTACCCTTGCTGAGCGTCAAGCACGGGAGCTACCAGTACCATTTTTATGAAGTCTTTGGTATGACCAGGCACGGGAATAATGCCTGCTCATATATCGTCCAACTGGGAGAGTAGGGTACCAAGTGTGTATATGTAAACAGAAGGCACTTGGTACCTTTTTCTTCTAATAGGTTTAATTCATGTCGTTTATTTAAAATCGATATTGTTAAAGCTATTTTTAGTGGCTGAATTGGTGTGTCGTATCCAAAATACTAAATTAAATATAAATTTACATTGAAGCTTAAAAGGTGAACAGAATTTGGAGCAGTTCCGCAAATGACCTTGGCCTTGGCTTTTATGGTTCTATAACTTTGTTAGTTTTATGTTAAATTACTGCAGTTAGCTCCATTTCTTGAAAACTGTAAACCCTGGGTCGAACAAACTTATCACATCTTCATGTTTTTGTATGCACTTCAGTTCTACAACCTAACTTGGATCATACACTTATTGTATATTGTTGTGTATAGCCCACAAATAGCACAGTTCCTCAAATGACCTTGGCCTTGACTCTAATGGGTCATTAAGACAGTTCCTCTCGCTTCCCCAGTTTTTAAGGCGAGACAATATATTAGGAAAAAAAACATCCCGATAATATGGCCTCTGCTCTGTGTTAAACAGGTTATTCATTTCGTCCGAATGCCCGAAAATAATGTCAGCCTATCTCAACTCATTGCTGAGCTTGACAGCATAATGTGTCCAATTGAATTGTGCTGCATATAAGGTCATTGCCTGGTGTATAGTATAGTGCCTGTCTTATTTCACATTGTGTTTATTTGCAAATACAGAGATGAAGAATGTAAGCCAGACCCTGGACCCGTTACTGACGACTGTCAACAAGGCGCAGACACCCGCTAAGAAAGCTAAATGGCATCTTGGTACGTACAGCACTATATGAGCAATGCAGTATATTGATGGCAAAGTTCCTCCTTGCATGAGCTCTACCTTTAGTGTTTAGTTCACATTAATTTATCAGATCTCTGTTAATTAGAAGTTGTGTTGTTTTGTGTTTTTTTTAATCTGTTAACCTTTAACCCACTACATATATATAATGGACTGTTCTTTCTTTGAATTAAGACCATTCCATTTATATGTGACAAAGGGGTGTTTTTGGGGGAAATGACTGATCAGCAGCCAGACATTGTAAATCCTGATCAGCCGCTGATCTGGGTTTACAATGAATGCAAAGGCTATTATAGTCGTGCTTAGCGGGTTAAGGGTTAAATATATATACATTTGCAGGCTTTAGATTGAAAAAGTAAATTAAAATTAATTTTTGAGTCCATATATTTTATTTCTTTGTTAAATTTATGTACATTTGCAGGCATTCGATCGCAGAGCAAACCCCAGGATATCATGCATGAAGTGTTCCGGGCAATGAAAACACTGAATTATGTGAGTATTGACGGTGAATGGTTACACAACATTAGGGGTCAGCAGTCAAAAGGTCAAGGTCACTGTGAACAGATAATGAAATTGTAAGAGCAAGGAAAAACAGTATATGTTAATACAGTTTTTTAAGGAAAACCCAAAATAACATAGATAAAATTAAATATTATATTTTACCTAGTAGTACATCTTATTCCCGTTACTGCTATGGAAGGGTATTGGTGCAGTGTTAACCTTGTAGCTCAGAACTGCTCGACCTCCAAAATGTTGTGAACACTTTTTCTCTTCGATTAGACACTAGTTATATATTAGTTTAAAGGGACACACAAGCTTTTATCAAGAATTAAAATTGGCATCTCGATAATTAATCTGGTATCACTTTAACTTTAAACCTGCTTTCATTAAATTAGGTGAAATTTAATTTTCTTCACTATTCTACCATAGGTTTAAATACATTTTTGGTGCAATATAATGATAAATCAACAGTTAGTTACATGAAAAATCAATTTACTTTGAACTATTCTTATAATTAATAGTAATGGTTGAAAAATGCGAGCCAGGTAAAAACATTTAACGGGAAGCCGCGAGTTTTAAACAAATAAGGATTGACGTGTGTCGCTTTAAAACCAGTAATGCAGTGAAGTTATGCCTGTTTTAAATATTTTTATGCCATTTCGTATTCGGTATTCGCTGCACCGTTATTCAAATACAAATAATAAAGTGTAACCAATAGTCCAATACTAACCATATTTCAAAATACAACCAAGCTTTCATGGATTTAAAGAATAGTTTGTGGTTTCTGTCACAGGATAACTGTTATACATCAAGTTGATTATTTCGTCCATCTTCACCGCATATCAAGGCAAACCTTTACGGCCGATATTTGTAAATGCGTTCAGTAACATTTTGAGATTAGCTACCCTAACCCTAACCCTAACCCTGGTTAATTGATTAAATTTATTTATTTATTTATAAAATCTGATAAAATGCATTTGAAGTCATGTGCCTAAAACATTGTTTTCTCTGTATTAAGTTGAGGACACCCCTTACATCAGAGAATGTGTTGATAGATCTCGATATGCTCATCATTTTAAAGCCTCTTGTGGTTACGGGGGCCCCGTTTGGTTCCGGGGCAAAGAATAGGGCCACTGCAGATCCCATTGGAGGGGTAGGCAGAGGTGTAGAACCCCTCAAATTCATGTTCATTTTATCATTTTTTGTTCATGCTCATTAAGTGGGTTCATCAGGACCCCTGCATTGTTTCAGGTGCCATCTCGCTCATATCACTAGAGCAGTGGCAGAAAAACAATAAACGTTGCTCCAGCGTAAATGGAGTGTCTACAATAGAATTTGCAGCAACTCTGCAGTTCTGCAGGTGAGAAAGGTCTAGGCCCATTCTCCATATTTTATCTCAATGTACATGGTGGATGAGCCTGGCATGTTCATTCCGGTTATGCGCCATATAACCTTTCATGTACTGGTGCGTCTTAAAACCCCAAATCATTTCAATTCAATTCATCTTTTTAAAGAAAAATGTCATTATTTGAGCTGCTTTTATGTTGAGTACTATTCAAAATGTACTATTATTTGGGGCAGTTGTTTCAGCCACAGATTTTTCAGCATTAACTTGAGTAATTTTTATAATGGGTTCTTAAAAATTATATATCATTGGAAAATGAATTTTTAGTGGTAAATAAAAATACCTTAGTTTTGAAAATCGGTTGAAAAATAAATACTTTACAGCCGAAATTGTATTTTGTTGGGGCTTTTCCCATGTAAATTCCTTGTTGATGGGACAGCAGAAAATCAAATAATCTCAAATAACTTCTTAACAGTTGGCCTTAATATTTTGCTATAAAACTTTCAGAGTGTTTTCATTTACATTTATTCAAAGCATTAAAATCATTTTGGGATAGAAATTCTAAAAACAAAAGTTTTCAAATTTTCTGATGCAGCAGAATTTTGCCATTGAAAAGGCCCTATCAAAAACAACTTTTGCATGTGAATTTTTATTTCTCAACTGATTTTAAAAAGTAAGGTATTTTTATTTACCACAAAAAATGTCTGTTCCAGTGATATACATTTTATTTAGGTACTAGTTGAATTTTGTCTTTAACAGTCCAAAAAACCTTTGGCTCAGACAAGTGCCCCCAACCAATAAGGCTCAAGATTAATAACCTTGGGATTAAGTACTGTTCTGTCTTTTGTTCTTGTTTCTTTACTCAATATTCATGAATAAATATTCATATTCATCACATCATATTCGCCACGCCCTGTATTTGTTACAGCCACAGTCATAACTCAACGTTAGTTATTTTTGTGTCCGGAATTACTTATTAATTTTTAGTGATTTTGAAATTACTTTCTGTGACACTGAGAAATGCCGATCTTTCACTCATAGAAATCTGATGTAATAAATATCATTATTCCTTTATACTATTTGTATAATGTCATGTTTATCTACTTGTATGATATTGTCATAATTATAATATTGTCATATTTATGATATTGTCATATTTATAATATTGTCATATTTATGATATTGTCATATTTATATTATTGTCATATTTATGATATTGTCACATTTATGATATTATCATATTTATGATATTGTCATATTTATGATATCATATTATGATATTGTCATATTTATGATATTGTCTTTTATATCTAATATTTCTAATATTCTCATATATATAATATTTTCAATTTAATATTGTCATATATGTATATATATAATATTGTCATATATATATATATATATAATATTGTCATATATATAATATTGTCATATATATTATTGTCATATATGTAATATTGTCATATATATATATATATATATATACTATTTTGTCATATATATAATATTCTCATATATATTATTGTCATATATGTAATATTGTCATATATATAATATTGTCATATATATATATATATATATATATACTATTTTGTCATATATATAATATTGTCATATATATTATTGTCATATATGTAATATTGTCATATATATAATATTGTCATATATATTATTGTCATATATGTAATATTGTCATATATATAATATTGTCATATATATTATTGTCATATATATAATATTGTCATGTATATAATATTTTCATATATATAATAGTCTCATATATATATATATATATTATAGGTTATTGAATTTGTATGACTAAATATTACTTGGAACGAGTTGTTTTTGCAAAGGACGACGAGCTTGCGAGTCGTCCTGCGCCAAAGCAACGAGTTCCAAGTAATATTTAGCCATACAAATTCAATAACCTTTTTATTGTATACTTTCTTATTGTTTTCGATCAATGCTAATTGTATGACTATTACTTTTCATTATATTGTGTTATTTTTATAGCTTTTGATGGAATTCCTATAATGTCATTCAGTTTCATTTTGTGTGGATGATTATTTTGCGCGAAAACGACGTCGACGTCGGATGACGTCATTAAAAACGTCAAGCGATTTCCTAACATTTGTTTGCCATTCGATCACGTTAAAAATAGTGGGTGAGTGACCCATTTTAATTATTTTATCAATTTCTGACACAAAAGGTTGAACAAAAACACGTCGTTTTTTTTGTTGACACTATAGGCAGGATTCCGTTGAAAGTAGTTCCTTATTTCTATTTCGCGGCTCTTAGCAAGCGCGAGAAAAAGTTCCAGTGCAATATCAATCTGTGCAATATCGTAGAATATTGCACACTTAGCTCAATGCAAACTATACGGGACAATATGAAAGTATACAATAAAAATATAATATTGTCATATGTATATAATATTGTCATAATATATAATATTGCCATATATGTAATATTGTCATATACATAATATTGTCATATATAATATTGTCATATATATTATATTGTCATATATATATAATATTGTCAATATGTAATATTGTCATATATATAATATTGTCATATATATTATATTGTCATATATGTATAATATTGTCCATATGTAATATTGTCATATATATAATATTGTCATATATAATATTGTCATATATATTATATTGTCATATATATATAATATTGTCATATATGTAATATTGTCATATATATAATATTGTCATATATTATATTGTCATATATATAAAATATTGTCAATATGTAATATTGTCATATATATGATATTGTCATATTTCATGAGTGGAAGGTAATCAACCCCTACCATGTCATATATATAATATTGTCATATATATAATACTGTCATATTTCAGGAATGGAAGGTAATCAACCCCTATCATGTGAGAGTGAGGAAGCTTAATCAAGTTACAAACAAATATGTAAGTTTGTAATTGAACAATGGGAATATTTTATAAACATTTTATTACATAATGAATTTTATCACATAACTTACGTTGTGGGAGTGGAATAACACCATTCTATATCACATACCTTACGGTGTGGGAGTGGAATAACACCATTCTATATCACAAAACTTACGGTGTGGGAGTGGAATAACACCATTCTATATCACATAACTTACGGTGTGGAAGTGGAATAACACCATTCTATATTTTCGGTATACCACTAGTTATATAAGTATGCAAATGAGCCTAGTACGCTCTGTCAAAAAAATCGATAATGACTATGATCCAATTCCCACGGTTTATGTCGGTTTCGCGTGTTAAAGCGACATGCAAAATGAAATAAAAGTCGATATGTGATAAATAGAATCTAACATTCGTTCTCATTCATTATTGAATTTATTAAACTCGTTAGCAAAAATGATATAATGCTCGGCAAGAGCCTCCCATTATATCATTTTGCCAATTTGTTTAATAAATTCAATAATGAGTGAGTACTCATGTAAGATCCTCTATTTATTATATGTATTACCTGTGAATCTAAGCTTGATCGTCATGTGATTTGAAAAAAAAAATTCTTTAAAAACCCCAGATGAAAGCCTTTTTAGGTTTTTGTTGTCAATTTTTTCAATGACTGCACCCATATGACATTCGGGAAATAAAATGAGAGCATTTAAAAAAAAAAACTGTTCAAATCTGCTCTTGAGCAGTGATGATGTATCTTAATTAGTGATATGCAATCTTCTCCAGACCAAGATGAGCCTACAGCTGTATCAGGTGGATCAGAAGAGCTTTCTTCTCGATTTCAAGAGTCTGACAGACACTGATAGCGAGAGGCAGGGGGAAAAAGACGGACTACATCCGTCGTCCAGCGTAGTTTCACAGAGTAGCAACTCGGACCTTGGTATGTAGCCACAGTAACATCCTATTGTGGTTGTTTGTTCTGTTCTGTGATAAGTGTTTCCTGCATATCTTGGCCTGACAGGAAGCAGGCAGTTGTTTTGTTATAATTATAGTAAGGCCATAATAAATTAATTGCTATTTTCTCATCCACATTTAGTTCAAAATAGGGGCTGGGGGTGAAATGTTATTTTTATGCCCCTGAAAAATTTTCGGGGGCATATAGTAATCGCACTGTCCGGATTCTGTCCGTCCAGATTCTGTCTGTCTGTCATTCCGAAGTTCGTGTTCGGACCGTAACTTCACAACCCCTGCAGGGATTTTTAAATAACTTGGCACAAGTGATCACCATAACAAGACGGTCCGTACCTCAAAGGTCAAGGTCACACTTGAAGTTCATAGGTCAAAAACAGGTACGCAATTTCGTGTCTGGACCGTAACGTCACAACTCCTGCAGGGATTTTTAAATAACTTGGCACAAGTGATCACAATAACAAGACGATGTGTCGCGCGCAAAACCCAGGTCCGTATCTCAAAGGTCAAGGTCACACTTGAAGTTCATAGGTAAAAAACAGGTACGCAATTTCATGTCCGGACCGTAACGTCACAATCCCTGCAGGGATTTTTAAATAACTTGGCACAAGTGATCACCATAACAAGATGATGTGTCGCACGCGAAACCCAGATCCATACCTCAAAGGTCAAGGTTACACTTGAAGTTTATAGGTCAAAAACAGGTACGTAATTTCGTGTCCGGACTGTAACGTCACAACCCCTGCAGGGATTTTTAAATTACTTGGCACAATTGATCACCATAACAAGACGATGTGTCGCATGCAAAACCCAGGTCCGTACCTCAAAGGTCAAGGTCACAATTGCAGTTCATAGGTCAAAAACAGGTACGCAATTTTGTGTCTGGACCATAACATCACAACCCCTGCAGGGATTTTTAAATAACTTGGCACAAGTGATTACCATAACAAGACGATGTGTCTCACGCAAAACCCAGGTCTTCAAGGTCAAGGTCACACTTGGAGGTCAAAAGTCAAATTGTGTCCGGTCAATAACTCTGGCATTCATGGACAGATTTTCAAATAACTTGGCACAAGTGCTCACCACAACAAGACGATGTGTCGCGCACAAAATCCAGGTCTGTGGCCCCAAAGTCAAGGTCACATTTAGAGGTCAAAGGTCAAATCGTGTCTGGTCAATAACTTTTGCATGCCTGGACGGATTTTCAAATAACTTGGCACAAGTGCTCACCACAACCAAATGAGGTGTCGTGCACAAATCCAGGTCCATGGCTCCAAGGTCAAGGTCATACTTAGAGGTCAAAGGACACTTCGGGGGCATTTATCACTTACAGTGATATTTCTTGTTTTATTTTATATGACAAATGGAAAATGGCCTTCTTCTTTTTTGGAAGAAATAAAAATTACCGGGGCAGCATAAAAAGACGGGGGCGAAATATATTCACATTTACTGTGAATGAATAATAAGCAGACATTGTTTATTATAGAAATATTAAGTAGTGATATGTTAGTGTGTATAATCTTGTTCTTAACGGGACAAAATGTATTAGCAGTTTTTGTTTGCTTTACATCTTTTGTTTTATACGTATATATTCGTATCTTTCAACTAAAATACTGTTTCACATATATGTAGTTATTCAACTAAAATGCTAATTCACAAGCTACTTTTCCTGTAGATTTCATTTTAAGACATGCCAAATACACTACATAGAGTATTCCAGTTGTACAACCTGGTACTGGTTGGAACTCAGCTTTACTTTTAAATGATCCTTGGCATCAAGTGGCATTATTTCTCATCCTCAGAGGTTGCCTTAGCCAGTATAACATTATGTTGTTTCCCAACCATTGAGTGATTGTAATCTATAAGCATCTATCAAAATCCAGTTTTTAAGTAATTAAAAGGACACTTGGCAATCTTGATTCTAAATGAACACTAAGCATTCTTGATTCCTAAAGGGACACTTGGCAATCTTGATTCTTAACAGGACACTCAGCAATCTTGATTCCTAAAGGGATACTCAGCAATCTTGATTCCTAAAGGGATACTCAGCAATCTTTATTCCTAAAGGGATACTCAGCAATCTTGATTCCTAAAGGGAGACTCAGCAATCTTGATTCTAAATGAACACTCAGCAATCTTGATTCCTAAAGGGATACTCAGCAATCTTGATTCTTAACTGGACACTCAGCAATCTTGATTCTTAACGGGAGACTCAGCATTTTTGATTCCTAAAGGGAGACTCAGCAATCTTGATTCTTTACGGGACACTCAGCAATCTTGATTCTTAACGGGACACGCCGCATTCTTGATTCTTAACGGGACATTCAGCAATCTTGATTCTAAATGAACTCTCAGCAATCTTGATTTTTAATGGCACACTCAGCAATCTTGATCCTTAACGGGAGACTCAGCAATTTTGATTCTAAATGAACACTCAGCAATCTTTATTTTTAACGGCACACTCAGCAATCTTGATCGTTAACGGGAGACTCGGCAATCTTGATCCTTAACAGGACACTTAGCAATCTTGATTCTAAAAGAACACACAGCAATCTTGATTCTTAACGTTACACTCAGTATTCTTAACAGGACACTCGGCAATCTTGATTCTAAATGAACACTTTAGCAATCTTGATTCTAAATGAACACTCAGCAATCTTGATTCTTAACGGGATTCTCGGCAATCTTGATTCTGAATGGGACACTCAGCAATCTTGATTCTTAATGGGACACTCAGCAATCTAAATGAACACTAAGCATTTTTGATTCCTAAAGGGAGACTCAACAATCTTGATTCTTTACGGGACACTCAGCAATCTCTATTCTTAACGGGATTCTCGGCAATCTTGATTCTGAATGGGACACTCAGCAATCTTGATTCTTAATGGGACACTCAGCAATCTAAATGAACACTAAGCATTCTTGATTCCTAAAGGGAGACTCGGCAAACCTTGATTCTTAACAGGACACTCAGCAATCTAAATGAACACTCAGCAATCTTTATTAGCTCGACTATTCGAAGAATAAGAGAGCTTATGTAATCATCCCGGCGTCGGCGTTGGTGTCGGCGTTGGCGTCCCACATCAAGGTTTGCGTGTAAGCTGTGTTTACAAGTCTATATCTCTTACATTTCTTATCCTAGCACAACCAAATTTGTTCATGGGCTTCCTTATAGCATTATCTTAAGGGCTGCATAAGCAATTTTGGTTCCTGTAACCCATGGGCTCCCATGGAACCCAAATTATGATAGCCCATAAAATGTATCCCAATTCACATCAAATTTTGCATGTAAGCTGTGTTTACAAGTCTATATCTCTTACAATTCTTACCCTAGCACAACCAGATTTGGCCATTAGCTTCCTTATAGCATTATCGTAAGGGCTGCTTAAGTAATTTTGGTTCCTGTAACCCCTGGGCTCCCATGGAACCCAAGTTCTGATAGCCCTTAAAATATGTCTGTTTTACATAAAATTTTGCGTGTAGGCTGTGTTTACAGGTCTATATCTCTTACATTTGTTGTCCTAGCTGAACTAAATTTTGGAATTGGTTTCCTTATAGTATGTTGTAAAGGGTTGGATAAGTTATTTTGTCTTCTGCAAATTCTGGGCTCCCATGGAACCCAAATTGTGATACCCATAAAATGTGCAATAAAGGCAGATTTAGGTTTATATATATATCTATAATTTTGGTTTGGGATTTGTTATAGCATTATTTTTTTTTATTTTATGCATTTTATTACTTCACCCATATTGGGGCATGGGCTCCCTCCTCGCCCCCCCCCCCTCCATCCCAACTTCCCCCCCCCCTCCATCCCAACAACTCCCCCCCCCCCCCCCCCCCCCCCACACACACACCACACTTTAAACTTTTTTTTTTTTTTTTTACATATTTCTTTGTTGTTTTAGGCAATTCTTACACATATATGTTGCCCCCTCCCACCCCAACCCACTCCCGCCTCTCCCCCACCCAACCCCACCCCCACTTGAAACAATTTCTTTTTTTTTACATATTGCTGTGTTGCTTTTGTCAATTCTTACACATATATGTTGCCCCCTCCCCAACCCCTCGCCCCACCCACGAGTCTCACCCTCTCACTGCCACCCCCCCTCCCCCACACTTGATTTTTTTTTTTTTTTTTTTTTTACATATTTCTTAGTTGTTTTAGTCAATTCTTACACATATATGTTGCCCCCTCCCCCCCCCCCCACCCCCCCCACAACCCACTCCCGCCTCTCACCCCCGCTCCCCCCCCTCCTCCCCCACTTGAATGTTTTTTGTTTTTTTTTACATATTTCTGTTTTGCTTTTGTCAATTCTTACACATATATGTTGCCCCCTTCCCAACCCCTACTCCCCCCAACCAGGTGACTCACCCTCTCACTCCCCCCCCCCCCCCCCCCACTTAAAACTTTATTTTTTTTTTACATATTTCTTTGTTGTTTTAGTCAATTCTTACACATATATGTTGCCCCCTCCCCTCCCCAACCCACCCCCCAACCCACTGCCGCCTCTCACCCACGCTCCCCCCACCCCACCCCCACTTGAAACTCTATTTTTTTCTACATATTTCTGTGTTTTTTTTTTGGTCAATTCTTACACATAGCTTCTTACACATATGTTGCTCCTTCCCCCAACCCCCTGCTTCTCTCCCCCCCCCCCCCCCCCCCACCCACCTCCCACACCCACCCCTCACACACACTCGAAACTCTTTTTTTTTTACATATTTCTGTGTTGTTTTGGTCAATTCCTACACATACCTGTGTTGCCTCCACCCCCACACCTCCACACCCCCATCCCCCACCCCACACTCGAAACGAATATTTTTATTTAATGTTTATTGTTTTTGTTTTTTTACATATATCTGTGTTGTTTTGGTAATTTCTTACACATAGCTTCTTACACATATAATCACTTGCCCCTCACTGCTGTAGGTTCGATCCCTCACGGGCCTAGGAATCTTTATGTGAGGAAGCTATCCAGCTGGCTTGCGGAACATCGGTGGTTCTACCCAGGTGCCCGCCCGTGCACGAAAATTGCCCGGAGGGGCACCTGGGGTCTTCCTCCACCAATGGAAGCTGGAAAGTCGCCATATGACCTTAGCTGTTGGTGCGACTATAAAATCCAATTCAATCAATCTTACACATATATGTGTGTTGTTTTGGTCAATTCTTACACATACCTGTATTGCCCCCACCCACACACCTCCACCCTCGAAACGAATATTTTTATTTAATGTTTATTGTTTTTAGCTCGACTGATCAGAGATCAGCAGAGCTTATGCCGTGGTGCGGCGTCCGTCTGTCCGTCCGTCCGTCCGTCCGTCCGTCTGTCCGCAAACTTTTATTTGTAGCGACAACTCCTCTGAAACTACTGGATGGATATTCATGAAACTTTACAGAAATGTTGCCCATAAAGTCTAGTTGATCCTAGCAAAAATTCATGTTGATGTGAAATCCAAGATGGCCGCCAAAGTTAAAAATAGAGTTTTAAAATACAAGTTTGTAGCGACTACTTCCTGAAAACTATAAGTGATATTGATATGGGACTTTTTCTAAAATGATCAGCATGACATGATGTTGATCCTTGTCAAAAATCGTTTTGATTCAACGTTAAACATGGCTGCCAGCGGCCATCTTTGTTTACATAGAGTTATATAGTAAAAACTTGTAGCGACTACTCCTCTGAAACTACTAGGCGGATTGTCATGAAAATTTACAGGAATGTTGCTCTTGATGTCTTATTGATCCTAGCAAAATTTCAGATCTGCCAGAAATTCGCGATGGCCGTCACAGCTAAAAATAGATTTTTAAAAAATAAGTTTGTAGCGACTACTTCTTGAAAACTATAAGTGATATTGATATGGGGCTTTTTTTAAAATGATCAGCATGACATGATGTTGATCCTTGTGGAAAATTATTTTGATTCGACGTTAAACATGGCTGCCAGTGGCCATCTTTGGTTACATAGAGTTATATGGTAAAAACTTGAGCGACTACTCCTCTGAAACTACTTGACGGATGTTCATGAAACTTCACAGGAATGTTGCTCTTGACGTCTAGTTGATCCTAGAAAAATTTCAGGTCGGCCGGAATTTCAAGATGGCCACCACAGCTAAAAATAGATTTAAAATAAATAAGTTTGTAGCGACTTCTTCTTCAAAACTATAAGAGATATTGATATGGGACTTTTTCTGAAATGATCAGTATGACATGATGTTGATCCTTGTCGAAAATCGTTTTGATTTGACGTTAAACATGCTGCCAGCGGCCATCTTTGTTTACATTGAGTTATATAATGAAAACTTGTAGCGACTACTCCTCTGAAACTACTTGACGGATTTTCATGAAACTTCACAGGAATGTTGCTCTTAATGTCTAATTGATCCTAGCAAAATTTCAGGTCGGCCGGAAATTCAAGATGGCCACCACGTTTAAAAATAGATTTTCAAAAAACAAGTCTGTAGCGACTACTTCCTGAAATCAAAATCAATCAGTAGAGCTTCAAGGTCATTGACCTCTTGTTTTTACATATATCTGTGTTGTTGTTTTGGTAATTTCTTACACATAGTTTCTTACACATATATGTGTGTCGTTTTGGTAATTTCTGTGTTGTTTTGGTCAATTCTTACACATACCTGTGTTGCCCCCACCCCCACACCTCCACCTCGAAACGAATATTTTTATTTAATGTTTATTGTTTTTTTTACATATATCTGTGTTGTTTTGGTAATTTCTTATACATAGCTTCTTACACATATATGTGTGTTGTTTTGGTTATTTCTTACACGTAGCTTCTTACAAATATATGTTGCCCGTATACACGTACGGTATATGTTGCACATATATGTTGTCTACCCCCGCCTCTCTCCCACCCCCACCCCACACCCCACTCAAAACTCGAATTTTTATTTTTATTTATATTTTTTTACATATTTCTGTGTAGTTTTGGTCAATTCTTACACATAGTTATGTTGTGCTCCCAACCCCACCCAACATTGTTGTAGCCTTGTTTTCTGATGGTATATTCTAGCTATAAATTTATTATTCTCTGAAAAATCGAATAATCGAGCTGCGCTGTTCTCCGACAGCTCCTGTTCTAAATGAACATTCAGCATTCTTGATTCTAAATGAACACTTGGCAGTCTTGATTCTAAATGAACACTCGGCATTCTTGTTTCCTAAAGGGAGACTCAGCAATCTTGATTCTTAACAGGACACTCAGCAATCTTAATTCTAAACGAACACTCGGCAGTATTGATTCCTAAAGGGAGACTCAGCAATCTTGATTCTTAATGGGACACTCAGCAATCTTGATTCTTAACAGGACACTCAGCAATCTTGATTTTTAACAGGACACTCAGCAATCTTGATTCTAAATGAACACTAAGCATTCTTGATTCCTAAAGGGAGACTCAGCAATCTTGATTCTTAATGGGACACTTAGCAATCTTGATTCTTAATGGGACACTCAGCAATCTTGATTCTTAACGGGACACTCAGCGATCTTGATTCTTAACGGGACACTCGGCAATCTTGATTCTTAATGGGACACACAGCAATCTTGATTCTTAACGGGACACTCGGCGATCTTGATTCTTAACGGGACACTCGGCAATCTTGATTCTTAACAGGACACACAGCATTCTTGATTCTTAACGGGACACTCGGCAATCTTGATTCTTAATGGGACACTCGGCAATCTTGATTCCTAAAGGGAGACTCAGCAATCTTGATTCTTAACAGGACACTCAGCAATCTTGATTCTTAACAGGACACTCAGCAATCTTGATTCTAAATGAACACTCAGCAATCTTGATTCTAAATGAACGCTCAGCAATCTTGATTCTAAATGAACACTCAGCATTCTTGTTTCCTAAAGGGAGACTCAGCAATCTTGATTCTTAACAGGACACTCAGCAATCTTAATTCTAAACGAACACTCGGCAGTATTGATTCCTAACGTGAGACTCAGCAATCTTGATTCTTAATGGGACACACAGCAATCTTGTTTTTTGACTATTTCTGCGCCAATTATTTTAGTATATTACTTTAGCAGTGCATAATGTATCAGTCAGTAAAATCTAGTGTAAAATAACAGAATAACATCTATAGTAAAAATAACATATGAATATAAACTCAATTTTCCTGATATCTGAATATTTATAGGCTGCTTCATAGTAAAACTGGCATTGAAAAATAAATTGAGGTTCTACCGTCAACACCTCTAGATTTCCAAGTGCCTCTTTAACATTTATTAGTGGTAAGGACTGATTGTAAGGTTTGGGTAAGGTATGTTCTTGGGTATATATAAACATTCCATGGTTTGTCTTCGCCAGGTGGTTAGAATAAATCTCAGCCTATTGCATAGCATTGGTATAAGCCATCCTAAATCACAGTGACTATGAAAACTAAAATATTAATGTATTATGCATATACTGAACCAAACAGCTAACACACCAGTAGACAATACCTTTAATATCTTATTAATAACAATCAATAAATCAACAAATTTCATTCTGAATGAGACAAATATCTTGTCAATAATGACTGTAAATTTAAAAAAATCATTCAAATCTCCAACGGTACCAGTCGGCATATAATAAGTTCATACATTTAAGGTCTTGTCTACTGGTGCGTTACCTGTTTGGTTCGGTATAGATGTTGAAAATCTATATGTATTTGTTAATGTAATGTGTCTGTTTGTGTGCACATGTGTGCGTGTTGTGTGTGAGTGTGTGTGTTTGTGATATCCGTATGTTTATAGTTTTTACATAAGTAGAGCACATATAGATATAGATGATAGATATATATTTGTTATGTTATATGTTATTTTGTGTTTACAGTTAGCTTTTGTTATTAAGGCTCACCTAGAGTAGATTTTGGCATGGTTGCTTTTAATCCATTCAGTGGTGCTCCTGCATAAATGATAAACCATAGGTCACATGGCTTAGTCAGATGTCCGCAATATAAGTTGAGATAATCATCGTCTAGAATGAAAGGCTCTCAAGTTTTTGTCATCGATTTTATCAGTTATGATTATTTCAGCCAATTGTAAATCTACAACATCTACTCAAAATGGTAGTTATTTGAAGAGGTTGTATATATAATATATATATATATCCAGAAAAAGAGCCCTTATTTCTTTGTTTTGAGACTTTTAAAAGGATGGGGTTGGAGTATATTTCCCTGCCAAATTTGTTTAATCATTTCTTTCAAACATGTTTCAGAAAGGTCTAAAAAGGCTAAAAAATTACTTAAATTTTAAAGGGACAATGTCCGTAAAACATAACACATCACCCATTATTGAATATTTATTAAATAAAACCAAGATTGTTTGACGGAATTCAATAGCCGTACAAAAAAAGACGCACTGCTTCTTGGGTTTGAACTCGTACCCAGACTAAAATTACATTCTTGAGTAATAATAGTCGAGCGTCGGTACCAGTGAGCTAACCGGACCAGATGTATTTCGTAATAAATTTAAAAAAATTCAAACACGAATGTATTACTACAGGCTTATCTGGGTCTACGCTAATATTTTCATGTAAACATTTCATTGAATAAAAGTCAGACAGTTATTTGGCTATGCTCAATATCTGCTGATTTACGGACAGTGTCACTTTAAGAGGTGGTAATCATTGACATTTTTATTCATATTGTTTACAGGTTTTCAATTTCAAGAAAAATCAAACGGCAATTATTCATTCTTAGAACATGATTGGACATGATTGAATATACTTTGGGGAATTATCTACCAGTTATAATCAAAGGTGGTATAGTCACATATTTAAACATTTTGTTCCGGGACATATAGGCCTAATGACTTCGAAATTGAAGTTTGTCGACGCATCATTTGATAAAGGGACACCTCTAATGTCGTGAACAGCACTTTATTGCGAATAACTTAACTGACATTCATAATTTTATCTTAGAAAAAATTTGGTGGCGATCGTTTTAAAACAAAGTGAGCTTGCTTTTGGTATATGAAAAAAATAAGAGTCTTTCTGTGCAAAGTTGTGCAAAGTTTTATGGTTGTTTCTATATTCTGAATTTAAGAAGCAAATAAATCAAGTAAAATTGTGGAATGAGTATTTGTTTATTAAATTTGAACATATGGATATACTAGTATGGTGGAGACTCGTGTTTTTGGTGTAACTCGAGTTTTCGGGGTATTTAATAAAATGATAATACAGAAATTATACTAGAGTCATACAATCAATTAAAATGGCATAGTTTCTTCGTAAAACAAGTCTGACCTATTAAATTTCAGTAAACTTATTTACTTCCGCTTTGCATTATGGGTATTTTTTTTTATATAAAAAGGAAGTGAGGGGTCACCTCGAAGAAAGTACTTCATAAAAGTGTGATATAGGCTTCTTAAATTAGTTTAGACAATAAGAAAAATAAATAAAATCGTTCAAATAAAGACCTTTGTATCTAGGATTATGCTTTTTGTTTACACTGTGTTTGTTTTTAAGCCATATCTGTGTTTTTAGCTCGACTGATCGAGCTAATGCCGTGGTGCGGCGTCCGTCGTCCGTCCGTCTGTCCGTCTGTCCGTAAACTTTTATTTGTAGCGACAACTCCTCTGAAACTACTGGATGGATATTCATGAAACTTTACAGAAATGTTGCCCATAAAGTCTAGTTTATCCTAGCAAAAATTCATGTTGATGTGAAATCCAAGATGGCCACCAAAGCTAAAAATAGCGTTTTAAAATACAAGTTTGTAGCGACTACTTCTTGAAAACTATAAGTGATATTGATATGGGACTTTTTCTAAAATGATCAGCATGACATGATGTTGATCCTTGTCAAAAATCGTTTTGATTCAATGTTAAACATGGCTGCCAGTGGCCATCTTTGTTTACATAGAGTTATATAGTAAAAACTTGTAGCGACTACTCCTCTGAAACTACTTGGCTAATTTTCATGAAACTTTACAGGAATGTTGCTCTTAATGTCTAATTGATCCTAGCAAAATTTCAGATATGCCAGAAATTCAAGATGGCCGTCACAGCTAAAAATAGATTTTTAAAAAATAAGTTTGTAGCGACAACTTCTTGAAAACTATAAGTGATATTGATATGGGACTTTTTCTAAAATGATCAGCATGACATGATGTTGATCCTTGTGGAAAATTATTTTGATTCGACGTTAAATATGGCTGCCAGTGGCCATCTTTGGTTACATAGAGTTATATAGTAAAAACTTGTAGCGACTATTCCTGTGAAACTACTTAACGGATGTTCATGAAACTTCACAGGAATGTTGCTCTTGATGTCTAGTTGATCCTAGAAAAATTTCAGGTCGGCCGGAAATTCAAGATGGCCACCACAGCTAAAAATAGATTTAAAATAAATAAGTTTGTAGCAACTACTTCTTCAAAACTATAAGAGATATTGATATGGGACTTTTTCTAAAATGATCAGTATGACATGATGTTGGTCCTTGTCGAAAATCGTTTTGATTTGACGTTAAACATGGCTGCCAGCGGCCATCTTTGTTTACATAGAGTTATATAATGAAAACTTGTAGCGACTACTCCTCTGAAACTACTTGACGGATTTTCATGAAACTTCACAGGAATGTTGCTCTTAATGTCTAATTGATCCTAGCAAAATTTCAGGTCGGCCGGAAATTCAAGATGGCCGCCACGGTTAAAAATAGATTTTCAAAAAAAAAGTCTGTAGCGACTACTTCCTGAAATCAAAATCAATCAGTAGAGCTTCAAGGTCATTGACCTCTTGTTTAAATAAGAAATAAAAACCTTATGAGACGACCCCCCGAAAACATGTTTTTATAAAAATGGCAGACATGTATACATAAAAACCCTATTAAATATCTCATACATCATGAGTAAAATAATGAGAAAAAACATGTTTTATGTGTTAATGAAATATGTTTCTTCAATACTAACATCGTATGTTAAATATTGTACATAGTTTTAGTAATGCTGTCGCGGCAAGATCGTCTTAATACCCCCGAAAACAGGGGCCATCATCATAGTTCTTAAACATGCACTTTTCATAGATGAGGAGCTAAGCATTTTAAAAAGTACCACCAGAACAGATGTTAAAATTATGAAATCAGAAAATTCTGTAATAGCTTCACTCACAAGTTAAATAAGTTACTTTTGTGTAGATGTTATAAACAGGTTTTAGCAGTCTTTTAATTTGGGGTCCATTCACCATGCAAGGTGTTTTATTCAGGGCCATTAACACTGCAAGGTGTTTGATAGTTGAAAGTTATGCAGGAGTGACTGTTCCTGGCTTAGTGAATGATGCACATAATTAACAGTTGCATGATCATGTGACGTGTGTATATAAAATATCGGGGAGTTATTGCTCAATACAGTGAATAACCCAGTAAATGACGCAATAACTGCGATATTTCATATACACTTCCTTATGACAAGTGTATAACTGACTTGTCCAATGACCCTACAACTGATGAGGCTATGGTTTAAATACTTGTATCTGCTAATTAACATATTCAATTGCCAAAAACTAAATGTGTTAAAAAAAATTATAAAAATAAAAATTTATAAAAAATAGGATATTATGTTACAAGAAACCAATAACAAAAAAAAATAACAAAAAAAAAAATACATATAAAGCAGTCCAAATTTCTGTAACAATTCATAAAGATCATAAATAAGGACAATAATAAACAATATAACTTTTGCAACCTTTTGCATTTTCTTTTGAGTTTCGATAAGTACCAAAGAAAGTTGTGCATGAGTACCAAAGAAAGTTGTGCATGCGCGAGTACCAAAGAAAGTCATATATAATCTTTTATGAAAAAAGTACATTCTGAATCGGAAAACGACCAATGCAAACAAGTTTTCAGCCCCCAAGTTTCACAGTCATTGGACAACCTAGACGCTTTAAATGTACATTTCGCTGCATGTCTTCGCTGTATTGTCTAACTTCATATACACTTTCAGATCCCCCTAGCGGCCAAAATATCCTACTCATGCCTGGTAAGTCTATATTTAGGTATCACATGACCTCTTATGATATGTGTCACATGATCACAGAAAAAAGGTGGATTTGTATCTGCATAATACCCTGTGTACAAAAAGTTCTGGGTTGTTTAATTTTAAAATATAAGAATAAACGCTTTTTAATTGGAGAAAGGTATTGTTAGCTCTCTAGATCGAAGATCAGTTGAGCTTATGTGATGGTGCGTTGTCCAGTATATGTCTGTCCGTCTGTCTGATCTTCCTGAGTAATCGTTACTAAATCTGCAAAACGAATAAGTGGAATTTTATGAACAAGAAACATTCATTATGATGTCTTGGTTATTCAGACTGAAATTAAACTTCAAAAATCAAATACACTGAGGCAAAAAAGAAACGCAACTCGGGAATTTCCGCTATTGCATAATACTGCACACTTGATTCCACATATGGTAATATTAAAAAGAAATCCCAAGATGTTTTGTAAAACAAAAAGGTGCAGTTAGAGAAAGAACACAACTGTGATGTTGTAGATGTTTTAATCACAGTACACTAAGTCTGTAACAAGAAGTTCATAAATGATGAAGTTCCTCTGAAAAATTCAGCCATTTCGGTACTGCATTTAACGTAAAGAGTTTGTAAGATTTTGCATCCTAAGGTCGCTCAAATGCTTGAGCCAAATGCATACTCTGTCAATAATGAAACTTCAAAGGAATACTATTTGCTGTGTTATATGTTGTTTTAGTCTTCTTTTCCAAAAGGAAAGGTCTTACGTAGCCATGTACCATTCGAATAACAGCAGCATATCGAATACATACAATATATAACGGAAATTCCCAAGTTGCGTATCTTTTTCTTATTCACCACAGTTAAAAATAGTTTGTTATGCTCTAAAACATTAAGAGAAATTTATGCTTCTGTTTTGAGTGATCTGCTTGACATAACGTTTGTTGTGTTTATCTAGAATCTAATTCTTATCTAGAATTGTTTACATAGACATATTTAATTTAAAGAAACTAACCCGCCAAATAACGGCAAAAACTACACTACAAAACTGTTTATCAAAACTCTGTTCATGTGTTCAGGTCATATAATAATGCATATGTGTTGATTAAAAGTTTAGTTTATTCATGGGTTCTTAAAATACTGGTGATTGAATATGCGTAAAATAAATTATGAGTTGGTCACCCTTAACTTGCCTCTCCATTTTTGGGGTTTGGTCTGGCTGGTTAAAGCCATTTATATTGTGTCTATAGAGTTAGTATTCTCAAAATATGCAAGTTATATATATATATATATACCATGTCGTCAGTAGATTTAGAAATGGTGCCAATATATTGTAAAATTTGGCTGTTGGCGGGGTAGCTACTTAAAAAAATTCTTACTATTGCTATTGCTCTTCTACTTTAACCTTCAAAGAACTGCACTTTCTTTGTGGCTGATCAGGGTCTTTACTTGTCACACACATCCATGTTTTAATCCAGAGCATGCTTACATCTTATGTTTTTTCGCACAGACATGTTATTTCCAGCCAACATTATATTTATCTTTACTATGTCATGTATAAATGTAAACATTATGATTTTCATATTTTCTGAAAATCTGATTTTCATGGAATTTGCATGTTTCATGTATAATATCTAAATTTGATTAATCAGGGAATATAAGCAGATTTGTCAAGTGAAGTTGAGTGGATTTTATTGGCATTGAATGATGATCTTACACTGTTTCCACTAAAGTTTTCCATTTGAATGTTTGACCTTATACCTCAGATTAATCATATTGATTTTAGGTTTGCCACTTTGTCTTGCTGTTACAGACATAGCTGATGCTTCCTCTAAACCAAGTCAAAACCTGAAAAAGATATGGTTAAAAAAAAAAAAACATAATCAATGTTTAATATTCTATTAGGCCAATGAAGGTGAAGGTCTTATTTCTGGATGTATACAAATAAGGTCCAGTCCATCAGTCTTTCAATCAGTTGCAATTTCTGTTCCTGATGCATCTTCGAAATGGTGCAGGGTGTCTTCATGAAACTGTGTGCTATATCAACCTGTGGTTTTGCAGTGCCTTTTGATACTTTGGCCTTTTCAATGCATATCTAGATTTATGGAAAAGCAGCTGTGAGTTTGTCACAATATTTTGAAATTAACAAATTATCTTCATCATGAAACTTGCTACACATAACAACCTTGTGGTATTTGAATTCCTACCGATATAAACAAAACTTTCAAATACAAGATACGATATGTCAAAACTTTTGTTTCTGGAGAGCAACAAAACCTTTCATTCCAGTAATCTATATGAAACTTTGTACACAAATCAACATAGTCTATGAAACTTGGTATACAAATAAATCACCCAAGTGATCTTGTTTCTTTCAAGAAAACAGCTCAAAAGACATTCAATTAATCTTTATGAAACTTGGTTCCACCTAATTCTGCCTTTTGCTTGATACAACATTCTTATATTAAACTAGTTTTTAAATTTACATTTTTTATGCTGCCCAAAAAAATTGCGGGGAGCAAGTCACCTCTTTGTCGGTCCATCTGTCCGTCTGTCCGTCTAACTTTCTTGACCAGAGCATTACTTTAAAACTACATATAGGATTGCATTGAAACTTCACACAATGATAGAGGGCAATGAGAGGAAGTGCAGGACACAAGAACCTTAACTCTGTCTTCATTCAAATAAGAGTTATTCCCCTGGTAATTTTATACTTATAAGTGTTGTCCAGAGTATGAATCAAAAACTACTAACTTCACATAAATGATTCAATTAAATTAGAGTTAATTGCCCTTTTTAGTTTTATACAATTCTTGTCTGGAGTATAACTTTAAAACTATGAACGAGACTGCAATGAAACTTCACACAATGATAAAGGGCAGTGCGAGGGTGTGCAGAGCGTAAGAACCATAGCTCTAGCTTCTTTTAAATTCTATTGTCCTTTATAATACAACATGTACAAAGCACCCAATTTGGGGAGCATACATCAGTCCTACCCATGCTTTTACATTGAAAATGATTGATGATCTTAAAATCACCATTCACATTTGTATCTAAAAGTAGAAGGAAGTAATTCACAGAATACCAAATAAACCAGAAAATAATGCTTTATTAAAAAGAAAAGTCAGAATGTGAATGCATGATTATGGTTGTGCCCACTCTGTCTTGGGATAACAACATTTCATGCACTGTATGCGATACAATGATACATTACCAGAGACGGGTTCGCTGTTAAAAGAAGATATTCTTGCTTTACCATGTTTACAGGATTTCATTTCACCATGTAGCATAAATATATATGAACAGATGTATATGTATTTTGTCATGTGTTGTTTGAAACAAATCATTGCAGGCTATGATTTTTTTAACTGGAATATCAATATAGATCATTTAAGTACTTGGTATAGATATAAGCTTTATTTGTTTTCAACAATGAAATAAGCTACAAAGCTTAGGCCACATAAAAAATATATGTGGTTCAGGTAACCCGACCGACCCTATTTTAAGGGGCCGACCCTAAAACTTTTTATGCAAAAATTAAAAAAATAAAATTAAAAAAATAATAAAAAAAATAAAAAATTGTTGATAATGCAAACAAATCGAACTCAAGGTATAGTAATTTAACATATTAAATTCATTATCACAATTGAATTTATTATTGAGAAAAGAAAAAAAAGAAAAATCTACCTACCTACCCTATTTTTTTGCCAGTGTTACCTGAACCACACATATTATTTTGTTTGGCCTTATAGAAATAACCCTGGGGGAAACCCACTTGTTTGCTCAGACTGCTTCAATGATTAAATGTTACAGATGTTGTATTAAACATTATTGTTTTTAAAATCTTGATAAAAAAAAGACCACATTCACCGTACGACTATCTGTTTTTAGACCAGATTGGTGATAAATACTGCAAGAGGAAAGATAAATTGGACCAGAATACAATTAATTTAAATTAATTTGTTTAAAACTTGCCTTGGTTGGTTTACCAACATTTAGACTTGTCCTCGGTGCATTCCATTTGTTGAAACGATACTTGAACCCAGGGTCTTTGGCTTACAGTTTTGGCACTCAACCTCTGAGCTTTCAGAGCCACATGGTTGACAATAAATTATTCACCATTTACCTGTACCTGGTTACACGTCTCTCATGATTTGTCGCCACGTTTACAAAACAGACCTCCTAATACCCTATATTATATTTTAAATCTAATATTTCAATTTCTTGTAATGACATTTTGTATGGGTACATTTGAACTGTGTTTTAACATTACTACCCAATGAATTTTTCATTAGATGACCGATGTTTATGTAGATCGATTGAAATTCAAAATGTTACACTACGGGGCATTAGAAGTTGCTGTTAGTACATATTGCCACATGTGTATTGTATATGCAATAAATCTCATTTTCTCATGTAACTCATCTTTCAGACGACAAAATGGATATAGACGAAGTGATTCCAAAAAGCCACTGCACGCTGGAATTTTTCGAGATATGTGCATCGTTGATTACAACGCTTGCCAGATAGAAGTGGACGTCACAGAGATGAATAAATAAACTGTGTTTCCAAGGTGTTCATTTCACTTCAAAACAAAAGTTTTGTAAATGGAGCCATTGTCAGATTAGCGAACATTATTGGTGTTTCTTTACTGTTGGAAGATTTTCCGACAGATTTGCAAGTAAATTCGTGTTTGAGTTTTTTGGAAAGAAATGGTAGATGGACTTTTTTTTTGTCAGAAACATTATTGTCGATGAATGTTTTGTTATTGTTGGAAGGTTTCCGGACAGATGTTTTGCAAAAACAGATGTTTGAGAGTAAAATCATGTTCATTTTTTTTTGGGAAGAGAAATACAAAACAAAAGTTTGTTAAATGGACTCTTTTTGTCAGATTAGCAAACATCATTGTCTCTGAATGTTTTGTTATTCTTGGAAGGATTTTTGACAGATGTTGTTGCAGAAACAGAGCTTGGGAGTAAAATCATGTTAGAATTTTTTTTGAAATGAAATATAATTTTTAAATTTACTGTGTTAAAGGAACGGACGGCAATCTTGGTTCTTAAAATAAATTCTCCCTGGTGTGGTTACTGGGTGTAAAAGGGCCACTGTAAATACCACTAGATGCAGAGGGGTAGGATGGCCACCACCAGTGTGTCTCCGTAGTAAATGGAGTGTATTTGCATTTGCAGCAACTCTGCAGTTTTGCAGGTTAGAAGGTTTTAGGCCCATTCTCCATATTTTATCTCGACGTCAGTGGAGGATGAGCCTGGCATGTTCATTCCTGTTTGGTACCATATAACCTTTCTTGTGTTGGTGTGCTGCAGAACCCAATACAATTAAAATAATTGATACATTTCACTAGTTTTTCCACACAATTTGAATATTAAAGTTTTGCATGTACATATTTAACTTCTTATGCGGTTTAGAACAATTTTTGTAGATAGAAGTATTACAAATATCTGAGTATGATGCATAAGTGATTTAGAAAAACATGTGATAGAAAAAAACTCAATTTTTTATGTCGGAATATATTTGAAAACATGTTTTATACTTTATTGGACAGTTATGATATAGAGAAAAAAGGTATTACACCGTATCAGTAGAACAGCATTAGCATGTGTGTATTTGGACAAGGCTTTCTTAATAACTTTGATGCGACTATAAAATCCAATTCCAATTCAGTTCTTAATAATTTCAGAAAATCATGGATTCAGTTTACATTTCATGCATATTTTGCGACGTGTAATACACAATTAACATTTGAATTGAAAGCATATTCTGAAATGTGTTTTATCGTGGGTATCGTGCAAATAAATTAATGTACAATTTTAAGTAGCATATGTTACAAACACACAAAACAATAAATAAACTTTTTGTTACATAACTTTTCCTTTGTGTTGCCTTTGTGTTTAAAATCAGTTCTGCATAAGCAATCGTAAAAAATTATGTTGCTCTTTATGGTTTACTTTTCATGTATACAAAATCATAAAAGCATTTACAAAATAGGCACCACAACCATATGGAATACTGGCTTAATCCTGTATAAATGTAAGGAGCTTCATCTTTTGATTGATTTTGATATAGAGGATATTTGTTTGTTTTGAGTGAATATAGAATTTATTTTCGTCGAGAAGTGAGAAAACATATTTTCACGAGTGAAAATATTTGAGTTTTCTCACTTTGAGATGAAAATAAATCCTATATTCACGATAAACCAACAAATATTCTATTTATTATGTACTCACAACCTGGAAATTTATACAGAAAAAAACAACATAATGCGCCAAAACAATGACGTCAATAACGTCAACAACGTAAACAACGTCAACAGTTGCATGACGTCATTTTGAGTGAAATATTTTCTTATGTGAAATATAAACAATGAAAATTTAAGGTTTTATTTTAATCATAAAATCCACTATTTCACCAGTTCACTGAAAAGTATATAATAAATGGTTGTATGTAATATTGAGATTGGTGGTAAGTACATGTTGTGTATATAGGAGTACCAACCTTGTATAAATCTGACACTTTCTGCCTCTACCCTATTTTCCCTTATAGTAGCACCCGGGCACTATGCCAAATGAAGAGAGGTCCCTCTTATAATGAAAGTACCCGTAGTTCATGGCAGATTGTATATCCCAAACTGAACCTCAAATGTTATTCACGCTAAATCTAAAATCTAAATATTTCTCTCTATTTTACAAAAGATCGAAAATTTATTAAAATTTTAATTTTTTTTAGATTTTTTGAGTTTTCTTTGAAGGAAAGATTTCTGGAAAAAAAATTGGGGGTGTGGGCGGAGAGGTATTATTAGGGGAAATACGGTATACTCTTCACAAGAAGAGAAAGAGTACCAACGTTTGATTTAGTGAAACTGGTATAACTATGATTTGTAGGAACGATAACTGTTGCCTTTTGAATTTGTAGAATTTGTATATATATAATATATATTTTAACCATGATAAAATGTACAGATTTGTTTTACTTGGATCTTATTATTTTTTACACATAATAGGGCATTAGTAAGAAAGAATGATTTATTGAAATCAGCAAGAGAAATCTGACTGCAGACCTTTACAACCAGTCAATTTATCTGCAACGCATTCTACACAACACATTTTAAATTCAGTGCCTAAAAGACATACTCGGAATATTTATTCTTACACACTTTAGAAATTTACTGCATTCTTAGTGGCTGCGCCATTATCATTTGCAACATATAAATATATATATCTTCACATATTAAACAACATTTTGGTAAAACTCATTTTTTTATTGGATGACAGATATAAGTAGAATGGCCAGCAATTAGGACCACTTTAACAGGTTAGATATGTTTGATGGTTAAAAGTGTGTTGTAATAGGGTTTAATAGTCTGTGCTTTTATGTACTGACCGTTTAATATTGTCTTTAATGGCTCCGCCCTGACGTCGTCATTAAACAACAGTTGCAGTGGTATACGATATATATCGTAATCCAAAACTACAATGCAAGTTGACTGGTTGAAGAGATATGTAAGGCCATTCCTTTGTTGAACCCATAATTTATGTATAGTTATTGCATACGCATTTACAAGCTCCGTTTACTTTCAATGTAACAGTAAACGTCAATATTCGCTCATATTGACGTGTAGTATAGTCATATTGGGTGTGTAATGCATACATGTTCGTGATTGGTGCAATTTTCTGTTCATGTCAAAGAAGGTATGTCACATGACGTAAACAATGTCGATTTCATTGTGAAAATTCCCATGATGTAACAACAATATGTTTATTTCAAATAAATTATTTTTTGATGAGAATTAAATGTTAAAACCTATTGTTTTGTTCTAATTCTTCGTTTTTATTAAAAATGTGTATGCAATAAAAAGGTTGTTAGATTTATATTGGGATATATGCACTCGTTCTTTTGCACATAAATATTGCGCTCCTAAAATCGTGCAATATTAATACGCAAAAGAACTCGTGCATATATCCCAATACAAATCTAATAACCTATAAATATAACACTTTAACATGTTAAAGTTCTGTTTTATTACTTTTATATATATGCTATATTGCTAATGAATTTTGAAAAGTGGTGGCAGTGCAATTTTCTGTTGTAAACAAAGCACGCCCTGTTTTTAAATTGATTCCTGTGTTTGGCACCATATAACCTTTCTTGTGTTGGTAACTCCCAATTCAATTCAATAAGTGCATTACATTATATTGCATTCCTCAGCTAATAAAATCAGTGTAGTAAAGTTGTCTGTTGGACATGTGATCATTGCTGCTAGTCTATCCGAACACATTTCTGCTAGTCTATCCGAACACATTTCTGCTAGTCTATCCTAATAACAAATATATAGGAAGCTGAAATTGATCTAAAATTCACATGGCACTGTGCAGAGATTTCACAAAATATTGCATCATAAAGAGTTTTGTGCATACAGGTTTCATTCATGTCAAAACCTACAACAAATTTTCCAAATATGGATTTTCCTTAAACATTTTAAATAAAAGAAGAGTTTGACAGAAAGATTCACTAAGTAAATCCCTTGATTTTAAGCCAGGTTTTTGAAGGAAAAAATCGGCTTATAGCTCGACGTAAACTGGGCGGGCATCAATATTTTGGTGTTTTCTATATATCTCAGCATTACCATGTCCGATCTTCATCAAACTTTAACAGCACCTTCCTCTCATCGAGCACTGACCATACCCTGAAAACTAGGTCACTATGACCTATTTTCTCCAAAATATGCATTACTTTAACCTTTTTGTTTTGGGCGGGGGAGGGAATTAATTTTTTGTTATATATCAGCATTGCCATATCCCATCTTCATCAAATTTTAACAGCACCTTCCTCTCATCAAGCACTGACCATACCCTGAAAACTAGGTCACTATGACCTACTTTCTCCAAAATATATGTTATGTTAACCTTTTAACTTTGTTATACGGCATCAACATTTTTTTTTATATCTCCAGGGGTAAAAGTTTTCAGTATTAATACTGAATTCAGTATTTTTGAAAATATTTCTCTTATATAATATACTCCAAAAGCAACACTTTTAGTAAGAATCACCCTATTTTCAGTATTTTGGAGTTTTCAAACTTTTACCCCTGTATCTCGGCATTGCCATGTACAATTATTTTTTATATCTCAGCATTGCCATGTGCAATTATTATAAAACTTGGACAGTAAGTTGATGACATGTACCAAACATCATGCACTGAAAATGAAAATAGGTTTTCAACATTAAAGCATCTTCTCACTCCCAAAAAAACTCTATTAAATAGTTTCACCAAACAGGCACTCATCTTTCACATTTTGGAAAACCCGTCTTTAACGCCACCAGGCATTTCTCTCTTGTTGAGATTTATTATTACGTTTAAACAGATTTTTTTATAAAGTTTCTTATTCTCAAAAATAAAGATAAATTAATATACCCCTATTTTGCTATTCATTATATATCTTTTTAAGTGTATTCTCATTATTTAAGGTATGAATGAAAAATATAGGTTCCAAGTGGTATTTTGGCTGCTCCACTTTTTATTATTAGGTCTGTGGTTTACGCATTTACAAGCTCCGGTTACTTTCAATGTAACAGGAAACGTCAATATTTGCCCATATTGACGTGTAGTAAAGTCGTATTGGGTGTGTAATGTATACTCGTTCGTGATTGGTGTAATGTTCTGTTCATGTCAAAGAAGGTATGTCACATGACGTAAACAATGTTGATTTCATTGTGAAAATTCCCATGATGTAACAACATAATCAAATAAATTATTTCGATGAGAATTAAATGTTAAAACCTATTGTTTTGTTCTAATTCTTCGTTTTTATATTAAAAATGCGTATGCAGTGAAAACGTTATTAGATTTGTATTGGGATAAATTAAAAACTTAATTGAAGGCAACTACTAGTTCCGTTGAGGGGAAATTTCCCTTTTTTTTAAAACATCTATGACAAATGAAATACAGAGATTTCAGAGATGTCTAATGTCATGTAAAAAAAATGTAAAAATAATTTGTTTCATAAAATAATTGCTTTTATCTGTTGTTTATCATGTTTATCATATTTTAATTCTGTTCATAAAAATAAAATAAAAATCTTAAACACTTAGTCAGGAAATAAAATAGAAACATTATTGTATTTGTCCTGTGATCCAAACATGTGCAGCATTTGGTTGTTATATAATCCTTCCAGGTGAGAGTTTTTGAGAAGAAAATACTGTTTTAATTTCATTTGCTGTAGAAGAATATAATGCAGACTTAAACATTGAACACATTTCACCATGCTACTCATAGACTTAAATCATCCATTGATGATATCTTTTACCCAAGAACATTGCTATATATATATATATATTCATCAGAAGGCCAAAGGTCAGTCATGCATGGCAGTAGGGAATATGACATTGTAAATATAAAAGCACTTTCTAAGCATTTTTAACAGCAATCCCAAATGATCAAGTTTTGGGAATGTTTATGTGTGGTGTATTCTGTTGCTTGTACCGGTATCCACAGACCTAATAACAAATAGATAGGAAACTACTGTGAAATGTATCTGAATTTCTCAACATATAAAGAGATTTAAGCATGCGCATTTCTGTCATGTAAAAGCCTTACTACACATTTGTTTTCTCTTCCCAATTATGCTAGTCTTCTTTAGCAAAAAAGAAGTTGAATAGAAAGTTTCAATATGTTAATCACTTGATTTTTGAGAGAAAACGCAAAAAATTATGATATTTTACTTTAAACAGCTATAACTCTTTTTTATAAAATGTCTTATTTTGAAAATAAAGAAGAATTAATATCAACATTGTTTGCTATTGCATAAATTTTGAATGTATTCTCGCCAAAATCAATACATACTTTAGAGATGAGTTAGAAGAAAAAAGTATATGTCTTCTCACAGGTTCATATAGGAAATTTCGTATCTGTTTATTATTGTCTGTGCTGTATAATAAAAGTGCTGTTATTGAGATCTCTTAAATGCTTCATGTTTTGTATAAATACTAAATAAATTGTTAAGAAAGACAGGTGATCTTTAAGATAATGTATAAATAAAGTCATACAAAGAAGTAAAGTGTTCTGTATTACTCATTGTCAGCCATTTTAGGTTAACTGTGTAGGCATCAAACTTACTTTCATTTGCCCCCGATTGAATAAACAGAGGAAGCGCACAAACAATGGTGCGAACTGCGAATTCAACAATTTACTGAAACATCAGTAAAAGGGGTGATTATTCAGGTAAAATACATGACAGAGTTATGTTCTTGTCATATAACAGTGTAATGATAATGAACATGTGTGCCAAGTTGCAAAGCTTTCAGACATTTCGTTTGTGAGAAATGAGGAAAAACAAAAACGTTAACCAAAACGTCAAAATGCCTAGACGGACAAATTGCTATAAGCCTGGGTTTGCTATCAAACCCAATCCGGCTAAAAAGTGCTCAAACTCTTATAAGAACGTTGATGAGCAGTCAACAAGTTGCTACATGGACACCGTAATTTAAAAAGCATTAATGTGCAATGTGAATTTTAAGGTTTCTGCATCTACATGAATGATGATAGCTCAGTATATGTATACATGTGCACCATCATGGTGAAAGAAACATTCAAAACTGCAGGTGTTTGAGAACATATTATTATTTTGCCTTCTTCTAAACATTAATGCGTTTAGCTGTTTCCCTGGTAAATTAACGTTTAGACCAACCAAAACCTTCCTGTAGGCGTATATAGGTAAGGTACAGCTAAGATCTATACATTTGTTACTTTTATCTGGGGCGAAAATTGGAACTTTATAACTATAGATTTAGCCAGGGAGTACGTTATATATTCATAATTTTGCATTACAGAGATGTTGAGATTTTATTTTATTTTTAGTAGGTGATAAAATTTGTGTTCCTCGTTTTTTATCCTTAGGTTCTATAGTAAAATAAAAATCTTTGGCAGGGTAAAAAGACGATAATTTTCAAGATTTTGATCTTAAAAGATACATATATTGAATCAGTTTGCATGAATGTGTATGAAATAGGCAGGGTTTTAAAAAAATCACACTGTAGATACCTTAACAGAAATCTTGGTTGAACATCAAGGATAAAGACCGAGTTTATCACCTACCAGAATGTATCGGTTATGTCTTATTCCTGGTCACTGATTGGTCAGTTTTTTTGATGATGCTCTATCATATCAAAATTATGACGTAGTCCCTGATGTAGCACACCCATAATGCATTTTAACTGCAACACAAAGTGTCGCATAATGGCGGTCAATAAATAATTCTCATTTCTTTTTGTAAAAAAAAGCATTTTCACTAATTTAAAGTGCTATTTTTGGTTTATATCACATTGTTGATATATTTGTAATATTTTTCAAGCATTGTCATGTTAAAAAAGTGAGAGTTTTTTTTTTTTTGCATATATGGAAACGAGTGTATATGAATACAATATTTTGGCATCTCAGTGTTAATGTTTTTAAAGGGAGCATTCATTCATGAGACCAGTTCTTTCTTAGAAGTTACATGACCCCAATTTTTCTGTGGATTTTTTGGCAGCATATGTCGGTGTCATTTGTGATGAGAATGTAAGTTATTCATTTTTAATTTGGGCCTAGATATGAATGACAACATGGCATATAAATTTTAATTCACACAGAATGCAACAATCAATGGGCGTGTTACACCTATATATATAGTAGGCCTTGCGTTAATGCAGTGGCTAGAACGTGTTAGGCAGTTCTTGTGTCATTCTCCATATTAGTGGATGAGCATAGCTGACCTGTTCATTCCTGTTTGTGCCGTGATACCTTTCGTGTGTTGGTGTGCCATTAAACTCAAATCAATTACATTTTACATTTAACTCTGTCTCTCAGGAACAACATGCACCGGGTCAACTAAACTGTGATATTTTAGTTTAGAAAGCGTTAACAAACGAACATGTTGTTTCCTCTAAATTTGAAATTTGTTTGAGTGTTTTTTACATCATTTTAGCATGTTAGACCATATATGACGGTCGATTGTTTTGTGGTAGAGGCAGACCACCCCATTTTGCCTGGATAGAACCAGAACTGAATACTGAATACTGAATACCCGCCATACGTAAGAATCGAAACTTTCTCACTTGATATGTCGAGCTCTCAGTGGGGTTCGAACCCGCAGCAGTGGGGAGACAAAGACGAATGCCTAGATCAGTATGGTTAGGTCTAACCTGGACTACTGTGCTACAGTATGAAGTCCCCACCACAAAGATCAGATACGGAAAGTGAAGATGGTCCAAAGACGAGCTGCTCATTATACCACCCACAGGTACAGGAACACCAGCAGCGTATCAAACATGCTTGAACATCTGAAATGGGAACCCCTTGAAAGCAGGAATTGACCCTGCTTTACAAGGTGGTTAATGACCTAGTCGACATCCCAGCATGCGACTACTTAACCCCATCCACAGCTAGGACCAGATCAGCCCATTCAAAGATGTACAGACAGTGAACAAACACAGTTTCTTCCCCAGGACAGTACCTCTGTGGAACTCTCTTCCAGCCACCGCGGCTGAGACTCCCTCCTTGATATACTTCAAGAGGAATCTATCCACTCTCTCATACTGAGTCAAGGCCCATTCCAGTTGCCAAGTAGGCCATCGAGCTAGAGCTATGCCGGCGGGGACATATGGGCACTGGTATCGCCACGGAAGCCATATTGGTTTAATATTCGTAATCTTTGTATAACTAAAAAGCTACTCCATCAGGGTTATCGTTACCATAAACTTCGTAAAACCTTTGCAAAATGTTATTGTAACCCTGATCTTCTTTCCAAATATAAAAGCAATTTAAGGACTCTTCTGCGACAAGGACTATCACAACCTGACTTCTATGGTGATGTGATTTACAAACTTCGTAAGATTCTTGGTCATGATCATTTTCATACTATCTTTGTTAAAAGGTTCATCAAAAGAGGTTATGACCCTATCGTTTTACAACGTACTGCGTGCTTGGTGGTGGACCCTTTTACAGTTCGCCACTACGCTATCCACTTTAATTGTATGATGACCGGACAGGCTGTGGACCCTATGATGACGCATACGTAGAAAGCCCATTGGGACGGTGGCGTTTGATGTTTTTCCGCGGTCTTGTCTTGTCGTGCCTTCAATGGTTTATTCTCTCCTTGCTCTGGCCTCTGCCAAGTCATCGAGTACCTTCATTGTGGCTTTCTAGGCTTTTTTTTGTATTTATATATACACGAGCATCTAGGTGTTTTACGTATATTGCCTTTTAACGCTGCCTTGTTGGTTAGAGGGATTTCTTTATTTACACTGTCCCGTTTAATTGGGATAACAATAGGGTAAGTGTGAGGTTTGGTGCACCCTAGAACCTGGTTTAAACCCTCAGTGGCTTTTTTGGCCACTGACCGTTCCAAGGCGGAAGCCCTATTGTCAACTATTTTGTGTTTGTCATGCCGTTTGCATGTTTTATTACTTTTGCCGTCTCGTTTGTCTGTTTGTATTTGTGTTTTGTGGTTGACTGTCGTCATTGGATGCTACTTTCCCTGTCCGATTTTTATATCTTTCCTTTTTTTAGTACTCGATGGGTGAACAGTGATTGTGAACACTTTCTTCTCTCTTTCTTTTTAGTATGTATACCCCCACCCCAAACAGTATTTATCATTGAATTTATTATAAATTTGTTAAACCCTCATTATGGTCCATGTATTATGCCTTATTTATTTCTTTCGGCGGCTTAGAGAGAGTTCACGGTCCCGAGAAGCACATTGGCTTGGTGTTCCTGCGGAGTCCGCCTTGGTTCACCCTGTCCGGCGACTAACAGTCAACTTAGAACTGGTACCAGGGGCGGATCCAGGATTTCAGCTTAGGGGGTGCGTAAGATTTTGGTAAATTTTCGGGTCCGTTTCTAGCCTCATAAAACGGTTGCGGTAGTGCATTGATAGGGTAAAAAAGTCCGTTTCCAAATAAAAGGAATTATCAATGTGTTAATTAAACCACTCATTAGCCATTATGCGTCGAGCGAGCGAAAAAAAATTGTTATACTGAGGGCGTGCATCGAAATTGTTTGATATTTTATCTACAGTAACATGGACATACATGTATGAATAAAAAAAGTCCGTTTTCAAATAAAAGGATTTAACAATGTGTTAATTAAACCACTCATTAGCCATTATGCGTCGAGCGAGCGAAGCGAGCGAAAAAAAAAATTATACTGAGGGCGTGCATCGAAATTGTTTGATATTTTATCTACAGTAACATGGACATACATGTATGAATAAAAAAAAAGTCCGTTTTCAAATAAAAGGATTTAACAATGTGTTAATTAAACCACTCATTAGTCATTATACGTAGAGCGAGCGAAGCGAGCGAGAATTTTTTTTATACTGAGGGCGTGCATCGAAATTGTTTGATATTTAAATACTGAGGGCGTGCATCGAAATTGTTTGATATTTCATCTACAGTAACATGGACATGTATGAATAAAAAAAGTCCGTTTTCAAATAAAAAGATTTAACAATGTGTTAATTAAACCACTCATTAGTCATTATGCGTAGGGCGAGCGAAGCGAGCGAGAAATTTTTTAATACTGAGGGCGTGCATCGAAATTGTTTGATATTATATCTACAGTAACATGGACATACATGTATGATTCGGAATTTTTAGGGGGGGCGCGCGCCGGGTGCGCCCCCCCCTGGATCCGCTAGTGGGTACGGACCAGGGGAATCCGACTGTCTAATTAAAACAAAGCATTGCGATGGCCGTCACCTGGTGTTGACGCAATGTGATTTCTGCCTAGTGCTCTGAATGTCAGAGTGAATATTTTACTTCTATCATCTATTTTAATTCATCTTCTTAGGATTACTAGTGAATTCTTCCGTTGAGTTATGGTCAAAGATGACAGTTCAACGTACACAATCATGTAGATGTAGCGAGATGCAAGAAGATTTTAGACGCAGCGTCTTTACTATCCCGGTCACGGAAGCGTTTATGCTAATGTCACGGTTGGCTCAGTCGGTGGAGTTTGATTGTGCCGACAATATATTTTCGTGGCAACACTATTTGATTGTATACATAGGGAAGGGGTACAGCCTTCTCCGAATGGATGCCGAATGGATGCCGAAAGGAGAACTGAAAGCATATATCATAGATATATCATATATGTATCACAAAATATATAAAAGCGTCTATACGTCAACAAAATATTCGACCCTACGACACTAAGTTGAATTAAAACAATCCATGTATTTAAGTATAATTGTTAGCTGTAGTAATTCATATCATGGTAAGTAGTACGATGCCTTTCAATAAAAAACTAAATATCAGGACCCTGTTTTATTAAACATCTTACGATAAGTCTCAAATTTTAAAACTATGAACTTTTGCACCTAAGCATTCAATGAAGACAAGTATGTGTGCGTTCTGTGCAGAAATATAAAATGTCTAGGAAAATGAAATGAAATCGCGTTGATTTGTGAATAGTAAATCAAAGTAAAGAATTTAAGAAGTTGACTTACGATCAAAACTGTCGTAAGTTTGTTTCAGAACAAAAGGGCCCAGAACTTTAATGACTGCCCTCTATCTCATTCAGTTATTGGTTCCCGAGCAAGAATAGGGCCACTGATTATCCAGACAGGGGTAAAATCAGCCGAGTGTCATTATTAAAGGTCTTCATCATCATCCCTGCAATGTTTCAGGTGCTACGTGAATGGTGGCAGAAAACAATGATCGTGGCTACAGCGAAAAATGGAGTGATTACAATAGAATTTGCAGCAACTCTGCAGTTCTTCGGGTGAGAAGTCTGTATAATTTGAGCCAGGAATGTTCATTCCTGTTGGCACCATATAATCGTGTAAAATCCAAAATCAAATCAATTCAAGTTTCCCGTTGTTAACATAGTGGCCTAAACTCGTTACCTGGACATTGTGGAAAATCATTAACCACATTGCTTGAATGGGCATGGAGTAAAACATACATATATTAAAAGATCCAACGCCAATCCCGACGTGATTGACAGAGGCACGATCGTGTCCACAATAATTGTCTTGGTATCAATTTACCGGTTGGTATTATACTCTTGGCGAAAAGTTAAACATTATATTCTGAAATGTTAACCGTTCTAGAAACGTTGTGCTTTTATATTAGAGTTCGCAAAAATGGGGTTCGGTAATGAAAAAGAAACTACAGAGTAAATAGTCATTTACATCAGTAATCTACTGCAAACGTGGCGATTTATGCGTGTTTTTGTTTGTTGATGGGTTTTTCTTTTTCCTATCTTTTTTTTCTTCCCAACGTGGGAATTTGACAAAGTTTAAAGAGACACACAGCAATCTTGAAGTGCTTGAAATGGGTGTCTCTACTCGAGTTTATATATCCAGGATCATGTTTACTTTTAACCTGGTTACATTTAGATAAATACAATTTGAAGTATTCATTTTTTCCGTATTTTCCACCGTTTTAATATATTATTGCACTTATTGGTGGATGCCTTGAGTTTTAAAAAAAATCAAGATTGCCGTGTGTCCCTTTAAACCAGGTGTTATAGGACTGGAACGATTACATTCGTATATACTTCCTGTCCATATAATTTGAATATAACGGCGGTTTGTTAATGATTTGGGGATGTTATTTGGGATGCCAACAGGTTATTCTGGATTTTCAGTTCCATGAAAACGTGATTATTTAACAGTACTGTCGTTGATAAACAAATAATAAAACAAAATACATGTAGCATTTCTTCTGACCAATGTTATGTGAGAGTATCTTATCTTGCCGTGCCCATTTCAGAAATTAAAGCCATTATAAATATATATTGTAGGAAAAAGAAACGCGACACGGGAATTTCCGCTATATATTCTATATACTGCACACTTAATTCCATATATATATTCCAAGGAAATCTCAAGATGTTTTGTAAAACAAAAATGCAGTTAGTTAGAGAAAGGACACAACTGTGATGTTGTAGACGTTTTAATCACAGTACACGGTGTAACAAAAAATGTATAAATGTTGAAGCTCTTCTTTGAAAAATTGAACCAGTTCAGTAGTGTATTTAACGTAAAGAGTTTGTAAACTTTTGCATCCTAAGTTTGCGCCAAACGCGTACTCTGTCAATAATGAAACTTTGCAGGAAGACTATTTGCTATGCTATGTGATTTTTTAGTCCAAAAGGAAAGATCTTACATAACAGCAGCATATTGTACATAAAATATATAGTGGAAATTCCCGTGTCGCGTTTCCTTTTCCTTTCAGTATATATAACTTATATACGCCCTCCACTCCCCGAAGCCTCCTCCACTCCATTGTTTCAATTGGTTGTCGCAGGACTTGTTTAAATGTTGTTGTACACATTCCAGAATAAACTGAAATTCGTCTTCTACTTTATTACAATATTTATGTTGTCTTTTGCTTACAGGTGTAGTTTGTGGTCTACGCCATCGTTAAACAATGAATATTGATATACATTGTGAATACAGAAACATTGTTTTACACTCTTACTATAATAATATCTAAAAAAAAAAAAAGCAAGCTTGTTGCACATTGTATTATCTCTCATGAACAACCTTTATAAAACTCATTACGTGCTCCGAGTATTAACTTTCATACCCCATCCAACACCTTCTCCATGAAGCATAAACGGGGTTGGCTGGGGTTTGAAATAAAACTTTAATTTTGGCTTAAACAGTTTGCATATTGTAAAATTAAAACATTTAATAGGTAATTATCGCATTTTTAAGTCTTTATTTTTTTAAACCTTTTTATTGTCGAAATATCCGTTATAAAAACCTGATAATATAAGCTTCCCATCGCTTAATGGAATTAAGGCGGGAACACGTAATGTGAGTCTGGTACTTTCCTATCTTGTTTGTGTTCGTTGCTTCCCCTTTGCCACAAGCAAATATGAGAATATAGCCTGTATGCCAACTTGCATATAAAGACAGATCTAAACAAACACATAAGTGCGTCCTACATACTAAAACAACCCATTACGTGGTCCGAGTATTAAATTGTATACCCCATCCAAGCGAAAACGGGGTTGACTGGGGTATGAATTAAAACTTCAATTTCAGCTTTAAAAGTTTGCATTAGGTCATTTTAAACAGGTTATTGCATCATTTCAGTAAAAAATGTTTTTAAACCTGTTTTATCGTTGAAATATCCGTTATAAAATCCTGCAAGCTTTCCCATCACTTAATGGAATTAAGACCCGACCACGTAATGAAACATAATACTATTTCAGGTGAAACTATACAATGAATGCCCAATTTGTGCTTATAATGTCGAAATCCTAAGTTATTTGGTTGAAACATTTACATTTCCAAACGTTTACAAACTTATTTATGTTGATACAATACAAAGTAATTAAGGATTGGAACGTCGGGTGTTTTGGGGTGGGGTTATGAGGGTGGGGTTATGAGGGTGGGACTTCTTATTGAGTTTCTCTTCATAAACAGCAGTTAACAACACATGATCGTTTGCTTTAACAATGTCTACATGTTCACAATTTAAAATGTGTATACCAGTATTTTAGTTTAAACAGATCTTATTCACAAATAGTATATACATTTTACGTCATATATTTATACATTTACCTGAATTACATAACTAGATATACAGGAATGGGATTCAGAAGTAAGCTATACGCTTTTATGAATCTCTCCCAATTATCTAACATGGTTTTTCCTAACTCACCATAACATCGTTTTGAGTGGCCATTTTTGGCGCTGGGTATATGTTTTACAAACCGTTAAATGTCACGTTCAATGTATTTAAAAAGTCTCCGATTTTCTTTTCGTAATGGAGAATTGGTTTATAAGTTATAAAGCAATTTTTAAAAGTGAAAATCCATACATTTATAAATTCATTTGGTTATTCGTTTGCCAATTACGCAGTAAAAGTTAGGTTCAATCAGAAAGTTCTCTGCACGAAAAGTTATGATATATGAAAACTAAATTAGATTTGATCGTCGTGTAATATCCTTGTTCTTTATTTAACCAGCCGGTCCCGTGTATCGGAGTTTTCTTTTCGAGCACGTTAAAAGTCTCCGAGCACGTTAAATAACTATATATACTGGACAAAATTAATTTAGCACATAAAATTCATGTCAATTCTATAGAACAGAACAGAACAGAACAGATATTTTATTTAGACTTGTACAAAGTACATCGTCATTCAGAATATATACTCAGCTGCAAAAGAAAGCAGCCACTTTGAAAGTTTCATTCTGGAATTTGTCAATTAATTCTAAAAAGACTTTATACAATTAAATCTAAACAAAACTCAGTGGCTACTTTCTTTTGCAGCTGAGTATATATACAATATACGAATATAACAAAGTCTATAGACAAGATACGAAGTCGTGTGTGTTCGGGGTCAATGATAAAGTGACATAGATATGACCAATAATAATGCTACAAAGTCATTTGTAAACAAAGTCGGTGACAAAAATAAAGTAAGTCTGATGAGAATATGCTTTTATAGGTTTTCGAAAATCGTTCGTATTTCAATGAAAATGTATATAATTTTAAAATTACGAAATGTTGAATGATTTTGTTTGAGAATAACAATCGTTTTGGAACACATTTCAGCGTTTTTTAAACTATGACTGACAGGGCAATTCTTGTCAATGCCAAACATTAACTTTCAAAGCAATACGCTTGTATAAAAAAATATTGTGTTTTATTATATAGGAGGTAATTCTGATACGTTTTAGTTAGAAAATAATAAAATATTTTTTATTTTATTTTTGAAAATCACATCCTTACCTGGAACACTGATCTACACGAAAATAGAGTATTATCTTCAAACAATTATATCAATGTTCATATGTTTAATAAATCGTGCCAAACTTATTTTGTTCAGTATATATTCGTAATAAGGGTTGGCTGGGGTGAACATTGATATATAGGGCCCTGCTGGAGTATGGAGTATAACACTAGATTTTATCAAACACAGTTTTGATTGCTCAGCTCAAGAACAATGCTTGCTGATACGTCGACTGGAAATACGCAGCTCGATTTATGTTTAGTTTATACACGTATACGTCACGTGACCATATTTTAATATTATATTGTTTTGTATTTCCCGCCATTTGATAAAATGATAGTCCTAGATATCAGTGCCTCTGGCCAAACTGTCACTCACATGTCGTCGTTGATAAGACTTATACTACGTCACATGTGTACACGTGTCCACGTCATCGAGTATGATGTTAATAATTATTAATAATACGCATATTTGTTAACCAATATTCAATATTTCTTTTAACAACACCGATAGAAACGTAATATAACAGGATTTAAAAAAAATCTCATTTATGTTAGGTATATTACTACAATTCGGTGAACTGTATATCGGCTGGGAGTGTTGGCGTGCTCCTGTAATCCAGCTACTTGGAGGCCTGGGTTTGGGACGGTTTGAGGGCGGGGGTCCGGGGGTCCTACTGTTAGAATGTATGTGTCGATCGGGCGTCCGCACTAAGCCCGGCATCAATATGGGCTGCTCGGGGGAGCCCAGGCATGTCCAGGTTGTCTAAGGAGGAACGTATCGGCCCAGGGTGGAAACACAGCAGGCAAAAGTTCCCGTGTCGGGCAGTAGTAGGTTCGCGTCCGTGAATATGCATCCAATACAACTGGACTTGATCCTTTTTCTTTTTTAATTGAAGTTTTTGCATATGTAGGAGGGGGAAATGCACTTTTTAAAAACTCGTTTATTATTATTATTATTTAATAATAATTACTATTATTATTTTAGAACTTCTTTAAATGCTTATTAAAAAAAAATTTAAAAAAAATTAGCGACGTTTATTAAAACTGAAAAGGATAAAATAGCTCAAATCTCATTCTTTCTTTATACTTATCACACTGGAAGAATGGAATTGTCGTATAACGGGTCATAAACACGTTATCTAGGTTCGTTTAGAGCCATCCCAGACAAAGGGGGAATAACCCGTTTAGTCCGGATTTCATTTCCACTATGCTATCCACTGAGCCACGACTAAGATGAAACTTAAGAAGTTAATACAATTTAAAAATTGACAAATTGACAGTATTTTTAAACGGACCAACTCTATTTTAAGTGCACACAATATTGTTAATATATAATATTATAATTATCGTTTATATTGATTTAATATTTGAAATTTGTACATTATCATGCGTTGTTATTTTATAGGTTTTTTCTTCTCAATTTACCCCATATTTTTCTCTGTCATAATAATATCAAATTGTCAATCAGTTCATTTAATTTCTCGTCTTTGTAAAACTTCAAAGTCATCAAAAAAGATATTCTCTTTAACGAAATAGGTCATTTGAAGATATTCTCTTTAACCAAATCTGTCCGGCATTTTCTTATTTTTATCCACGACTATCTTGTAATCTTTGATTGATGGTGTTTGTAACCGCGTATCCAGACGTTTACCAGAACGGATTTATCGGCTAGTTGTGTCCTTCTCGGCATTATTGTTGATGTGCGCTACGATGTGTTTGGTGATTATTTAAATGACATACACGTCTTCAGGTATGTTTCCATTTTTGTAGAAATTAAATTAATAAATATATTGAAATAAAACTTTAAAAATATGACAAACAAAAGAAAATAGATTTACAGAAGTTTTCATTTGTTTTATCATTTTTATTTAAATAAATGTCTATGTATGTATCATTATTGTTAATGTTTCAGTGTTTTCGTATAATTTTTCACATTCTTGGTTTTGGGTTTTGTTTCAGATTTTAAGATGTCTTCAAACGAAACATCAAAACTAATAACACTTTTACTGTTATTAATTCAACCTATTCATTCAATACCATCGCCCTATACCGGTCGAACGAGGTACCCAAGGCTACCACCTGGCGCGACAACCACGATTGACTACGATCTGGCAGACTTTGACGAATTTGGAGTCGACCCTGGAAAACCGGACACTGTCAACATCGCTGATGAAACATATTCCTTAGCGGGAATTGACACAGGGATTCAGAACAACAAACAGACTGGCACCGATCAAAGCGATTCCATAGTTGGTCATATATACAGTAGTTTAATAACAACTACAGACTCGGCAATAACAAGTATCGAGGTCGCAGATGAGGATAAAAACAGCACGCAAAGTGATGGCGGCAATTATGCTGAAGACCAGAATGAAGATAATGAAGCAACTGGAAATAGAAGCCAGTCGGCGGCAGTGGAAAATGCAAACATTTCAGTAATCACGAGTTTATCCGGTTCATCAAAGAATTCTAGTGTACCGGGTAACAATATGGACAATGCAGGTTCGACTAGAAAGTATGATGCAGAGCAGGATTTATCCAACAAAGACGTTAAAGCGTCTGGTATAGTGAGTAAATCTTCACCGGAGGGTCAATCTAACGACACCGTGCCAGACGTTATATCCACAGACACTACATCTGGAACAAAGACATACTTAATAGCGTCAAGTGAGTCCTCCGAAATTGATGTTGTATCTGGTGGTGGGTCTCCCTATGGAATCGAGTCCTCATCAACGGATGAGAGTGGTTCCAGTTCAAATGAACATACTAAAGCTGCGCGAAGTGCTGATGTAAATTCTAAAGATATGAATAGTGAGCAATCGAATGAAGGGTCAGATTCGACAGAGTTTGGTGTATCGAATTCTATATCAAATTCTGTCGATGGTGATTCTGATGTAACATCATCAGATTCAAATAGTGACTCGTCAAATTCTGATTCTTCAGATAATTCTAAATCGTCATCATCAGATTCAAATAGTGACTCGTCAAGTTCTGATTCTTCAGGTAATTCTAAATCGTCATCATCAGAAGAGTCAGTCGGATCGAAAACTGCATCTGTTAGTTCAGAATCGTCTGAAGATCAGTCGTCTAATCAAGTGGAAACAGCATCGAAAACCTCTGACGCTGGTGATGCAATGACCGAATCCACGACTTCCAATTCTTTGAAACAGTGCTTCGCGGTGCCACCAGAAAGCAGCGACATCTGTGTCCTTGTACGTTCTTTACGAATGGTTTGCCAATTAAAATTTCCGAAGCAGTGTGTTTCCACCGGTGATGATATTGTAAACCATTCTAAAGCATCATGGTACAGCTATTCTAGTGAATCCTCAACAGAATCAACAAGCGTAGACGAGCCATTTGGAAGTCAGTCAGATGGCATCTCGACCGGAGTGCTAAATGCTAACTCCTTTTCACGTGATAGCCAGTCAAGTTTAAAGTCTATTGATAACGTTGATATGGAGAGTTTGTCGGCATCATTTGAAACATCCAGCAGCATCGATGAAGTTATGAACTTGATTAAAAGACTTTGTCCGAGTTTGTGTTCGATTGGTTCTATCAAAGACACAAAACAAACAGCTGCAAATCGTGCTGGTGAGTCCGACGACGACGATGACGACGATACGGATGACTTAAACGACATGGATAGCAAAGACAAAAACGACGGTAAAGATTTTAGTGACGATGATTATGTAGAAGCTGGTGATTCCGGCGATAGTAGGGAAAGTAATACACGGAACCACTCACTTGAAAACTTTAATTTTGACGAAAGCATGGAACATGATAGAGACTCTGAAGAAAGCAAAGAAAATAACAGACACGTTTCAGTTGAATTACAACAACCAGAAATAGCCGAACGTGATTCACTGGAAACAAGTCGTGAAAGCAAAGAAAGCAGGGGAAAGAATAGTGATGAAAGTCGAAACGTGGAAGAAAGTGATAACGACACAAGTCTAACAACGAGCATAGAAAGTCAGGAAATTAGTAAATTGGAAAGTAGCGAAGGCGGATCAAGCAGTGAGAGCAAATGAAAACTATATTAGACAGGAAACAATACTATAGCTGTAAATACTAATCAAACTTTGGTATCGTCAATTGTTGTATTTCGAGAAATTTACGTAATGTGTAACGAAAGAAACTGTGAGGTATGGCCCAAATTGCAATGGCTTGACATATTCTGTGCCGTTTACAATCCGAATAATTATCTTCGGAGTAACTGTTACCGGATGGAACCAGCTACCGAACGTCTTGTATACAATATTGTTTAAATATGCGATTTATACATAAAAGGAACATTAAAGAAACATATCAACAGTTTCGTGTTTTTTTTGAAGAAAAAAAAAGTGCTGCCTTGATTCTATTCCGCGACTAAAAATTCATATTTTCGTTTACTGCGACACTTGGATGTTTTTGTCTCATTTTACATGCTTACACATTCGTTGAGCTCTGTTTCTCAGAAACAACGTAACATATATTAACCACACGTTTGTAGTTGTATCGCGAGTAGTACACATTTACGCCTCGTTGCAGGTAGATCTTCCGCCTGTTATTGTGCAATTCACCGATTATAGACAATATTTATATATATATATATATATATATATATATATATATAAATATATAATATATATATATATAAATATATATAAAGGGAGAGAATTTGAACTCACTACGGCAAATTTCGAAATTGGGATCTCGTAAGAGATTCACGTTCACAAGGCAGAATTATATATAGGGAGAAATATTTGTGAATTAATATGTTTTTACTCTTGGCGTACATCTAGTGTCTGCTGTCATTTGCTCCGTTGTTTCAACGTTATACGGAATACTATTATTTTAAAAAGGCTGCACATTTATGACAGTTGTACCTTTGACATTTTAGATGGTGCGCTGCAAATATTAACGTACTAAACCTCGATATAAGTCATGATCGCCAGATTATAAACAGCATTGTATTGTCCAGAAACATATATCACGCATGCACAAACGCGTTTTTCGTTCATTTATTCATTATTTCTGTTCATGTTGTGCTTCACAGTTCAAAAACAGTATTTGTAAAATCGTATGCAGTTTCTTCTAAAACAGTATTTGTAAAATCGTATGCAGTTTCTCTTTTGTTTTTATTGGGACGGGAATCTTATTTGATAAAATGCTGAGAACGTTACTATCAATCGTTTCTTTCTTTTCCATTCTATCCTCACATCTCTTCCGTCAGTTAGCTGTTACCGTTATTATGTGCATTATTATTAGTATTAATAAAGTATATCGTACAATAAATGGTGAACAATTATGGATACATTTGCATACTTCTATTAGTGTGGAGGTAACTAGTTCAGATCTGCACGAGTTCTTCCGACCTGTTCTTATGTTCAGTAAAATCAAACGCTTCATCTCGGTCGAGACATATAGACATATAAATGAAACGAAAGGAGCAGCTGTTATACAATTATTTATCGCCATGTTATAGAATTTAGCAAATATTCTCCGCACTCACATTTTGGAGCATGCCGACATACATGTATAATTCCAATGCAAACCTTAATATATACTCAATTGCAAAAGAAACTGGACACTTTGAAAATGTTACTTTACACATTATCCTCTTTTATCAAGCGACAGTCCCTTAATTATTCGACCTATTGAAAAACAAATGACAACATGATATTGGTAATGGAATGATAAAAACTTTGGTACCAAACATGGCATATTCATTTTGGAATTTGTCAATTTAATTCTAAAAAAACTTTATACAATTAAATTTAAACAAAACTCAGTGTCCACTTTCTTTTGCAACTGAATATATTTTCATTTTTCTGACTAGTGAAAGATATGTAGGTCAGACTCGAGCATATCAAAAAACAACGTACATAGCTGATGGCAATATCACATGGTTGAAATGGTTCTTAACTTACAGTATATAAAACAATTTCTAAACGGATAGATGCTTGCTTGCTGACATCTGATACTAGCTGTTTCCATGACTCTCAGGTGTGATCATGTCATGTTTTTGAAAAGCATAGATTATGATTCGCTACACTTTTCTGGTGATATAACTTTGTCTGCAAGTTTACTGTTATCGGTATTATGATATTTAGGTATGATACGTACGACAATCAGGGGTTCGGGGACGAAATGCAATGCCCCACTTTTGTTTCCATTCAGTCGATGTGTGCCGTTACAGTTGGAGCACTTCACAATGTTTCTAATGATGATCTGCGAAAAGTTTTGATTTAGAATTGGTGTTGTCCGGAAAGTCGTTAATAATAAGCAAGGTGAACCACGCCGACGACCTTGCAGAACACTGTCGTTGGTTGATCTCTCAACATTAACTGAATGGTTGCGATCGGTTTAAAATAAAAGACGCTTATCCAAAAATTTAATAAGTGCCTAATGTATTAATGGTGCAGCTTTCTGGAGAACATGTTCGAAGGTTATTGAAAAGTCAAGTTTTGCCATTTGTGTTGACGTTTTTTGTAGTAACCACACTCTGTCAGTTTAACATATCTGTTTTCAAGGTCTGTAAAATAGTCATTTTGAAGGAAGGATAACAAAAGGACAGGAGGCGATTTAAATATCGTGTTATGATCCAGCCGTGTTTTTGACTAACACTTAAATTTGCAAATTAAAAGCGTGGGTATTCACATACCTATAATATATTTATATCGAAGATAAAAACCTGCAATATAACTAATAACAGCGGCACACTATTAAGAGGACGACATAATTCAACATACACTGTATAAACATTGGTTTACAATAATTCAGTAAACGTGTAATTCCAAAAAAACAAACACAAAAAACAAAACAAAAAAACAACATGAATTAATACGTGAGATTTACAACAAATTATTGCCAAGTCTGCGAGTTTTCTATAGAAACGTACCATATTTACGTATAGAGTTAAAACGGGTGGAGAATGACGACATATAGTTTACTCGTACTAATAGTTATAGAACCTGAAATAGGCCGATGTCGACTGATACCAGGACAAGGGGCGCCAACAAAAATCGTTATTTCGTCGATATTTTTCTTACATAACGACCCTTGTTGGTGCCATCATGCGCTGTTATTATGAAGTCAAGCACATTCATATATCATGTTTCGATGCAATGCCATTCATATCGCTCACATTTCTTTAGATCAGCTCTAGTCCGATTTAAGAATTAAAACGATAAGACAGTTGAGATCCTTTTATCCATTATTTTTTAAATTTTTATTTAATTTTATCTCACTGTGATCGATACCATTGTGAGCTGCTTCTTAATTACATATGTACTGTGCTGCACAAAATAATGTATTTGCCCAATAAATAAGCCCCAAAAAGCAAAGTTTGGTTCCATGTTTTCTTCTGCACTAACCAGGTTGTCCCAGTATTGCAGTAAATAGTGAACGGTCCCTCACACTACGCATGCGTGTAATCAGTACAGGAACAAACAAACGTCACAAGACAGGAAAGAGAAGACAGAAAAGGTTCGACATACATACATATATATTATGTAGTATTTCTATATGTAGTGTCATCTATCTTTGTTTAAACATTAACACAGTATTGTAAGTAGCACACGTATTGTAAGTTTATCAAGTTAGCGACCAATTTCTTTTTTTTTATCGAATGGTTGCACTGTCGTTTCGTCAAATCCACTAAGCCTTCAGTAGGTCTGCCTTTTTTGTAGAACAAATCGGTGTTACTGTACGTTATAAAGCTAGTGATTTAAGTCTTGTTGCATGTTCATCCTACTCCCCTTTTGCTGATCTACATTCTACTGCTATTAGAATTATACATGATCTATGCCATGACTTGTAGGCAAACATTTACATGATTTAGAAGTAAGAGGCATATTAACTGGCCCATTTAAAAACGAAAATAGCCACGTATATCTCGCAATTTTTAATGATTTTTGTCATATATGGATTCTTCATTTCTTTTATAAGATATTCTAACCATTTTACAGTCACTAAATTATCACTGCACAATCATTAACGCAGTATTTAGTACGCCTACCATCTAAAGGGTATGTGACATGGACTTAAGTTTAAAAACGAAAGTAGACGTGTATTTTCAGTGTATCTAAATCAAACAATTAGTTGTCGGATGTTATAATATATACAACGACAATTAAAACACTGAACGAAATTATAGTAATTTAAGCGTAGAGTTGCAATGAAAACGAAACATTAATAGTTTACTAAATGTTACTAAATGTGAATATGGATCAGTCATTATTTGCTAAGCAAAATCACAGGTTGAAGGAACGTGTTGGGACTGGGGGAAAAAAAAGAAGAAAAAATCTGGAAAAAAAATTTGAAAAAAAAGAAATTGAAAAAAAAAGTCTGAAAAAATCTTCTTTTTTTTTTTTTTGACTTCATTTTTACACACACCTCAAAACATCAAATAAATGAAAAACTGTACACCAAAAACCGTCCTACCCAAAATTCATATGAAAACATATCTCTTACACGGGTTAGAATTTTGGGTAGGACTGTTTTTGGTGTACAGTTTTTCATTTATTTGATGTTTTGAGGTGTGTGTACAAATGTAGTCAAAAAAACAACAACAACATTTTCAGACTTTTTTTTCAAATGTTTTTTTTTCAAAAAAAAAATCAGTTTTATTTTTTCAGTCCCAACACGTTCCTTCAACCTGTGAGCAGAATGGGGTTTGGACAATTTTGGAACGATTTGAATTTTGTTTGAATGATATATTACGACATTTTTAGCATATGTTAGGTCATATAATTAATGATTGTCGATGGTTTGTGGTAGAGGCAAACCATCTCTTTTTTCCTGGGTAGAACCAGTACTGTCAGTGTTTACCTCCCGCCATCATTAAGAATCGAAATTTTCCCACTTGACAAGTCCCCGGCGTGAACTTTTGAAACGAATCGCCTCACTTGCTTCTTTTCAGTCAAACTATTTTGCAACAAAAATGGCAGAAAACTGGCAGATAAACAAACGATTAGCAGAGACCAATTTGTACATGTTTGAGCACGGCATTCTATGTGACGTCATATTTCTGGTGGGAAAAGACAGACACGAAGTGAAGGCCCATAAATACATGTTGGTCAGCAGAAGTCCCGTGTTTTATGCCATGTTTTGTGGTACCATTGCGGAGCCACGTGACAAGATAGACATACCAGATATCGAGTTGGATGGCTTTAAAAAACTGCTTTGGTATGACATACACATATAAACTTTATTCTGCTATAGTGATATGAAAAAATAAAGTAATAACATAAGCTCATAGAACTTTATGCATGTTTGTAAGAATAACGCAAGTTTAAAATAGATGTATATTCAACATAGATGTGTATACAGTGGCGTAGCTGCCTTTAGGCACTGTAAGCACGTGCCTGCACATTGTCCCCAGAAATAAAAAAATAAAATAAAAAATGCCAAAAATGCAATAAAAACAGAGTGGAGTATGGGCTGGAGGGGTATGGTCAGCTCATACCAATTGTTATTCGTGGTCTTTTCAGAAAATAAATGTCGAACTGTTTTCACTCGCGGTCTTTCGGAACCAAACACACCATGATTGTGCAAAAGTTTGACAGATTTTCAGAAAGCAAGTATTCATATTAATATGTGTTATTTTGTTCTGTTCCGATGTTTTTTTTGTTGCGAAATCGCAGATTACAAAAGCTTGAAATCGCGGGTTAAAAACATACTATTTGCTGCTTAAATACCGTCAGAATGTAGCATTTGGCTTCCTTCTAAAAATATCCGGGTGGGGTGGGGGTGCATGCCCGCGGACCCCCTAGACCTTGTGCCTAAACACTGATTTAGACACAGCTACGCCCCTGGTATACAGAGGAAGCATATCCCTTCATGGGGGTTGGGGGTGGGGGGGGGGGGTGTGGAGGATGGTGACATCAGTAGTCATGAATGATGAAGTGTAGTGCTCTCTTTTACATTTCTTCCATACATCGTCGGTTCACGAATAGGAATGATTCAAGAACCACGAAAAGTGGGTATTTAAAGCATGAAATCAACAAACGCAATCCAATGAATACTGCATGTTTGTTATTACTTTTCAATACAGGGGCGTGATGCCCTTCGCCTATTGATACTCGTTGATCTTCGGAATATTATGCAAGCCAATAGCTAGCATAAAAGCCAATAGCTAGCATAAAGAAGCTCGTCAACTCCATTAATGAAAACCATAAACTGCATAATTATTAGTTTTTGAGATGGTAAGAGAATATAAAAGTACATAAAATGTTACTCCGGAATATCAATGTATACCACTTGAAACGGCGATATTCGTGCTATAGTAAATGTTTATTCCATATACACGCTTATTATGAGTGGTACTATCGTCATTCAAAATTTAAAAGCTATATACATATTCCTATATCGGATAGGTTCATCTACACCGAAAATTGCGATGTGGCTGCAGGCACGGTGATGTCCTTACTCTATGCAGGAAAGAAGTATGACGTCGGGGCTCTGGTGGAGAAGTGTACGGCATATCTGAAATCCGAAATATCTGCGGAGAATGTTTGTGTGATTCTTCAACAGGCTCACATGTTCGATGAACAGGATCTCGTACAGCAGTGCCTGTCCTTCGTGTTCAAGAACGGCGACCAAGTGCTGAAGTCTACAGCTATTGCTTCCCTGACAAAGGATGTACTGCATCTGATTATTGAATCCGATTTACTGCAGGCTGAGGAAGTGAATGTGTACAAGGCTTGTATAACATGGGCTGAAGTAGAATGTAGACGAACAGAGAAGGACGTTAACGACGCAAACGTCAAAGAAGCGCTCGGAAACGACCTGATTAAACTTATACGGTTTCCGTGTATGACATTAGACGAATTTACGACTCATGTTGCAAAAAGAGGAATATTAACAGCGGAAGAAAAGGTCGATATATTTCTTCAATTCACAACGAAAGCAGATGGAAATGAATGTTTGTTTAGTAGGAAAGCACGCAAACCAGCTGTGACCAGCACGCGTATACATTTAGATCGATTTAACCATCCGGGAAGAATTAGAGGGCCTTGGGGTCCAAACACAGAGGCAGATATAATTCAGTTTGAATGTTCAGCAAATGCATCATTGGTTGGGGTAAGTTTATTCACACCCTATTCTGATGGTAAACTTGCAGGAACACTTAAAATACAAGACAACGACGCCTACCTAAAGCGGTGTTTGATGTCTATTGACATTCAACTTGTGTTTGACAAGAACATCCAATTTACTGATATAATGTTTAAGTCTCCAGTACATATAAGTAAAGACACTAGATATACAATGATACAAGATACTACAGGAGTACAGTCTTACTTTGGAGAGGGTGGTAAAACACGAGTAACAATACAAGATTTAGAAGTACGATTCTTCAGATGCACAGAAAGTCATCACACGCGCGATAATTATGGTCAGATTCGTGGTTTTATCTTTGATGTTCCAAAAGCAGTGTAGAACACTTTAACATACAATATGAATACAAAACCATTTTTCCCTTGGCGGTATTCTCTTACGCGATAGCGTATGGCAGTATAGCGAGTCTTACGCATTTAGAACTTGAGAATGTCGCAAAGAATATGTTACTCTTGTTGTCTATAAACTGCATGTGTATGTATCTTAATTGAATAGTGTTGCATGTTCTTTATTTCATTTTCAATTTCACATTTAGCATGACTTTTATTTTATTATTGACACCTGCTTAAAGGGACACTGTCCGTAAGTAAGCAGATATTAAGCATAAGCATTCGGTCAAATGGATACATGAAAACATTAGCATAGACCCAGATAAGTCGGTAGTAATACAGTCGTGAGTTTGAAAAAAAAAGTTTTATTTATTATTTGTCAACAATTTGGGACCCACAATAGATCACGTGAAATCCATTAGCGGAGTAGGTTTTTTATCAAGGGGATGGTTTCGCATTTAGGGGAGCGGGGCCGACGGTATTGACTGGACATAGATGTCACGGGATCTTTGTTAATTTGGGGAGAACTAATTTTAATTGAAGATGGTTAAGAAGTTGATTTTGAGAGATGAAGTAGGTAACATGTAGAACAAAAACAAGAACTTCAGCGCTTCGGCGCCGTGTATACAGATTATAAATATGTTGTGAAAATGTGGAACGTAAATTGTAAACTGTAAATAATTAAAAGGAAGGTTAACTCTATAATGGACTCCGAGTTGAGCTAATTCCCATGAAACTTAATATGTGAAAGTTAGAGAACCTTTACGAAATTCATGATGATCAAATTAAACTTTAACAACGACACACAATCAGGTGTAATACAGAAATGGAATGAAATAAAATAATCGACAATCATTATTATAACAGTACGATCGTTTGTTGCCTGTTAGCTAGATAATATGGGTGTTAAATTTTATTTCTAAATTATCACATAACTTGCGGTGTGGGAGTGTAATAAAGCCATGATGTATGTATCGAAATGAAGGCCGAATCATCCATCGGTCCTTTCCGTGCAGTTCGGTGAGCATCGGAATTGCCTCAACCGTATTATAAAAATGTTCCTTATCAGGCTTTATTTTTCTGTTCGCGTGACTTTAAGTACACACTATACGCCATGTTCAGGAATTTTGAGACAATCAGTGTTTGCAGTTGTTAACCAATATCCTTCATTTTTAAAATATGCACTGATTATTATAGATAAGCAATAACATGTTATACCCATCTACTGGTGCGTTTTCATTGACCGTCAGTATATATACTTGAGCGACTTGTTTCTTTATGCCTAAATGATCGTATGGCTCTTTTGGGCCTCTTGTTTCTTTATGCCTACATGCACGTGTGTTTCTCTTGATATAACTAATAGATTATAAATATATAGAGAGTATGCTTTAATGGTATGAATGTGGCAAATGCTAGTAGTATATTATAAATACTTCTTTTTATTATAGGCACACTATATGTTAAGTTTGATTTCATCAATGCGTGTGTTTAACTTTCAATGAATAGGTAAACATTCATTACTTTATGAACATTACACATTGGTTAAATCTGGTACAACTGCAGAAACTTGTGAAATTTGGCTGTTTAGTGACTTGAACGGAATGAGTCGCAGCGTTATGTGCTACTTGAGTGGTGGAAGGAAACCCAGTGCAATATGGAGTGTTTACAACATAATTTGCAGCAACTCTACTCTCGTATCAATTACACGGTCAACCTGACTTCTATGGTGATGTGATTTATAAACTTCGTAAGATTCTAGGTCATGATCACTTTCATACTATCTTTGTTAAACTTATTAAAAAGTTTATCAAAAGAGGTTATGACCCTATCATTTTGCAGCGTACTGCATGCTTGGTGGTGGACCCTTTTACAGTTCGCCACTATGCTTTCCTCTTTAACTGTACGATGACCGGACAGGCTGTGGACCCTATGATGACGCCTACCTAAAGCCCATTGGGACGGTGGCGTTTGATGTTTGTCCATGATCTTTCTTGTCGTGCCCTTAATGGTTTATTCTCTTACTGCTCTGGCTTCTGCAAAGTCATTGAGTACCTTCATTGTGGCTTTCTAGGCTATTGTTTTTTTTGTATTATATTTACACGAGCATATTTGTGTTTTACTTATATTGCCTATTGATGCTGCCTTGTTGGTTAGAGATTAGATCATGGCGGGGATTTCTTTATTTACACTGTCCTGTTTTAATGGGATGACAGTAGGGTAAGTGTGAGGTTTGGTGCACCCTAGAACCGGTTTAAACCCCCAGTGGCCTACTTTGCCACTGACCGTTCAAAGGCGGTAGCCCTATTGTCAACCCTTTTTGTGTTTGTGATGTCGTTTGCATTTATTATTGCTTTTGCCTTCTTGTTTGTCTGTTTGCGTGTTTGTTTCTGTGTTTTGTGGTTTACTGTCCTCCTTGAATGCTACTTTCCCTGTCCGATCTTTTTATATTTCTTTTCTGTTATTTTTTTTTTAATCCACTGAAAATGCTAACTACTTTGGGCATTACTATCAACCAATATTTATACTGGACCCCTCATATAAATAACACCACAAATAACATTAGAATCAGAAATCTAAAAGTTAAAGAAATATCATACCAAACATGTCAGACCGTAAGTTGACTACGGTTCTCTTCCTGGCACCGATGGAAAACGAGCCGCCAGTTTTTTCTGCAATGATTATAACTATCGAAGTAGTGTTACTTCGACATTAAATCAACTTAAATGGTCAACCCTAGAATACAGAGGGAAAAAATATCTCTAATACTCTATATATAAAAATTCAAAATCGTCTTTGAGTTGACCACCATCATCTCCTTTTATTCCAAAATCTGAACGTGTTCATCGTTGCTTCTACTACCATCAACATTTATTCGATACTGGAACGAACTTCCACTCAATATCAGAGTTCTCTTGGCTCCTTCTGCCCCTATTCCCATAGTGTTTTTATCGTTTCGATTAGCATTATCCTCAGTAATTGCAGCCCTCTTCTAAGAAGAACAGTTATAGTATGCAATCGAAAGTTAAAAATCTTAGTAAACAAGAGAGTCAAAATGACACTGAATCGATCACCTGAGGATCTTCGCAATGAAAAAAACGGAACCCAAAAATACAAACTCGCAAATGCTGATTTAAGATGTTTTATGTTTTTCCCTATGTAACATGTAAAATCTCTATATACAAGTGTTGGACCCCGAGGCGCGGCCTTTGGATCTTTGACCCCAGGGACTTCAAATGAGTAAACTCCAGGGGGTTAGCGATCATTAATAATAATAAAGTATAATTAGAGGCCCTTGAGGGCCTGTGGATGGTCTACATGCTAAAATAGCACTTGTATCAAGGGGTTTCATCAATAAATTCCCTCAATACTTTGTCTACAAGTGCAAAACACAACAACACCATGAACACATGCTCACAGTTTTAATTAAAAAAAAAAGATAAACTGAAAAAATAAATAAAATAAACAACAGTTAAAACTATGTATTTGTCTTTAACAACTAAATAATAATAAAATGAAGAATTACAAATATATATAAACAAAGTTTACCTCCAATGGGATTGGAACCCACGGTCCTAGGTTACCAGAGTACAAGAAGTAATTAAACTATTTTTTTTCTATGGCTGTCATCATGGATGTTCGCATTGACCGAATTTTAACAATTTGAAAACCATTCACGTGAGGATCATTCATGTGATGTTTGGTCAAAACTATCTCGAGCGGTTTCTGAGAAGATTTTTTAAAAAGATTTCCTATATAACTTTATCTAAAACATGTGACCCCTGGGGCGGGGCCAAATGTGACACCAGGGTCATCATTTGAACAAGCTTGGTAGAACACACCATTGGCTTATAGTAAATGCAAAATATTAAACCTCTAGCTCCTGTAGTTTCAGAGAAGAATATGTTTTTGAAGATTGTCCCTATATACGCCTATGTAAAACAGGTGATCCTCGGGCGGGGCCAAATGTGACCACAGGGTCATCATTTGAATAAACTTGGTAGAAGACCATATGCTTATAGTAAATGCAAAATATTAAACCTCTGGCTATTGTAGTTTCAGAGAAGCTATTTTTTAGTTTTTCTCTATATACGTCCATGTAAAACGTGTGACCCCTTCGGCAGGCCAAATGTGACCCAATTATGGGTCATTGCTTGAACAAACTTGGTAGAGGACCATAAACTTATTATAATTGCAAAATAGTAAACCTCTTGCTCTTGTGTTTTCAAAGAAGAAGAGTTTTTAAGATTTTCCCTATATAAGTCTATGTGACCCAAGGGGAGGGCCAGATATGACGTCAGGATAACTTATAATCTTGTAGTAATAGAGAAGACTTTTTTTTTTTACTAGGAGCTCTCAAGTAATCCTCTATCAAGTTTATTCAAATGGTGACACTGGGTCCAATTTGACCCCGCCCTGACCCCGCCTCAGGGACCACATGTTTTTCAAAGACTTATGTAGGGAAAATACTTTTTAAAAATCGTCTTCTCTAGTAAATGCAAAATATTAAAACTCTGGCTCTTGTAGTTTCAGAGAAGAAGATTTTTTTAAAAAGTTTTTCCCTATATAAGTCTATGTAAAACACGTAACCCTGGGGCGGGGCCAAATGTGACCCCAGGGTCACCATTTGAACAAACTTGGTTGAGGACCATCAACTTATAGTAAATGAAAAATAGTAAACCTCTGGCTCTTGCAGTTTCAGAGAAGAATTTTCCCTGGACCCCAGAGTCACCATTTGAGCAAACTTGCTAGAAGATTATTTAAGGGTGCCCTCTGGTGAATATCAGAACAGATAGAATTTTTTATTTCCCTGTTTTTTATGAAGACTAACATATTACTAGTTAGTTTCTGGAAAAATAATGATGGGTCGGTGATTTAACTTTTTCGCAAAATTAATCTTTAGTAATACACTCTCACAGTACGGTTTTAAATTCTGAATCAGCTGCAAATTGTGTATGGCAACTTACATGTGTGTAGTGTGGTTTGCAGAACAGGTATCGATTTTCCGTCTTTTTTAATGTAATAGATCATACTTTAGGACGAAAAATTAAGGGTTGGGGTCTTTTTATCACCATCTGAAAAATTAGTACATCCCTTGTCATTACCCCACCCAGTTTACTATAAATTGCATTTTTAAATTTGAGATCCATAAATTTTTCATGATAAAGGAACAGATAACTTTTTGAGATATTTTGTCTACAATATATACAAGACCTGAGTATCAGAATGAAAAAATAAAAATTGGGGGTCGGTGTGCATATAAGAAAGATATTCAATAAAAACTGAGAAAAAAATGTGCTTTTTTAGATTTCGACGAGCTCTGACATATAACGGCATAGGTCTGTAACAAATAATAGGAAAATACTTTTTATTCCTGTCTATGTATATGCTAACACATGTCTTTGTAATAAAGTTTAAATTAAGTGAATATCTTAAATGGTTTTTGAGAAATACCATCTTTTGTACCCCTACCCCCCATTTTGGCTTATGTTAAAAATTGTCAATTGTGGGCACAACATGTGAGGTCAAAAAAAAAATGTAATTTTTTTTATTTTTTTTTGCACTAAAATATCCCTATTGGGCATAAGTTTGTTACTGTATAATTATTTTTTCCAGTTTTATTATAATTTTTGAAATATAACAAATGTAAATTTCCGGAAGTGCAAAAATCCAAAACCTCAGCAGAGGGCCCCCTTAAGCTAATGCTACATGTAATACATGAGAGCTCTTTGCCTTGTGGTTTATGAGAAGGATTAGAAGGAAGGGATGTTTTAAGTTTTTCCCCATATAAATACTGAAGTGGAACCCTTGGAAGCAACAAACACAATCAACAGATAAAAGTAGCAGACTCTGTTTTGATTGAGTCTGTTCATGAGAGGTAATGTAGAATGCAACACCTCTCGCGTCTCACAAGTCTATGCAAAACATGCAAAATCTCCATATGCAAACTTTGGACCCGCGTGGCAAGGCCATTTTTACCTAGGCATTGGCGATCATTTTGAAAGAAAAACTGTCTTTAGAACTTGAGAAGATTGTTTCAGGTTTCGACCCATTATGGTAACGGCGGCTATATAGGATGTCGCGCGGATCTAATTTTAACAAATCTGAAAAGCATTCATCGATGGATCATCCGTGTGAAGTTCGGTAAAAATTCGCCAAGCGGTTTCACACGGAGCTCATGTGATCTAAGAACATAGCTCATCCTCTAGAACGTCGATGTGGCCATAACCGACTGGAAGGATTCCACGGTGGTCTAATCGGTAGCCTAGAGTGCGGAAAGAAGCTATGCTGGTAGGTGGTATTTCTGGCATGTACCTGTCTTTATCTTTGGTGATGGCCAAGTATTAAAACATGTAAATTTATGTTATATGCCTTTTAAATGTCTTGATGTTATACTGGCATGCGTCTCCTTATGATTCTATATCTATATATCTGAAGGATGGGAGTGTTTTTTCAGATTCTGAATACTTATAAGAATCAATACTTATAAGAATATTGCATGGGTAGCCTATCCGGTAAAGATCGTGAATTCCAACACGAGGTATCGGAACCGAGGCTCTGTCGAGCTTTTGATTATATGTAAATATCACATCCTCTTGAGGGTGCTAGTGGATATTATCAACCCGAGAATGTAATGTCGACCGAGGATGTGATATTTGTTTTATTATACCGAACAAATACTCCTAATATACTCGATAATGAAGCTAGCGGGATGATATTTTGCGCTATCACCCGCTATGACGCGTTGAGGGTGATAGCGCGAAATATCAACCCGGCAGGGTATGGGGATTTTACATGGAGTGTTTACAGTGAGGTTTAATAAAAAAGAGTGATGATTAAAACAATTATACCGAGTGTTGGAATTTCCCTATCTGAATCGGATACCCATGATTTATTATTTTTCTTACTGCCTGATGCAATCTATATTCTGCGCGTTGACGGCTCCAACTAATAACTGTTAGCATGTTTATTTACACAATGACGTCTGCAACTGTCATTGTTTATATCAGGCGTGACTTATCTACATCCCACTTGGGGGAGATTATAAGCACTAGCGGATCCAGTGGGGGGCGCACCCGGCGCGCGCCCCACCTAATAAAAATTCCGGATCATACATGTATGTCCATGTTAGATAAAATATCAAACAATTTCGTTGCACGCCCGCAGTATAATTTTTTTTCTCGCTCGCTTCGCTCGCTCGATGCATAATGGCTAATGAGTGGTTTAAATAACACATTGTTAAATCCTTTTATTTGAAAACGGACTTTTTTTATTCATACATGTATGTCCATGTTACTGTAGATAATATATCAAACAATTTCGATGCACGCCCTCAGTATAAAAAATGTTCTCGCTCGCTCGACGCATAATGGCTAATGAGTGGTTTAATTAACACATTGTTAAATCCTTATATTTGAAAACGGATTTTTTTTTATTCATACATGTATGTCCATGTTATTGTAGATAAAATATCAAACAATTTCGTTGCACGCCCTCAGTATAAAAAAAATTCTTGATCGCTTCGCTCGCTAGATGCATAATGGCTAATGAGTGGTTTAATTAACACATTGTTAACACTTTTTATTTGAAAACGGACTTTTTTTATTCATACGTGTATGTCCATGTTACTGTAGATAAAATATCAAACAATTTAGATGCACGCCTTCAGTATAAAAAATTTTCTCGCTCGCTTCGCTCGCTCGACGCATAATGGCTAATGAGTGGTTGAATTAACACATTGTTAAATATTTTTATTTGAAAATGGACTTTTTTACACTATCAATGCACTACCGCAAACGTTTTATGAGGCTAGAGACGGACCCGAAAATTGACCAAAATATTACGCCCCCCCCCCTAAGCTGAAATCCTGGATCCGCCCCTGATAAGAATCTGTCATCAGATTTCTTTTTCTTCATGCATATGAGAGACATGTTGTGCGTTGACGCTGCCTGCTAAGTAACGTTTTGCATTTTTTCCTGCATACCGGATGTTCGTGCGCCCGTGAATTTGATTTCGACCCTACTGGGGTGAGATGGAAATTTCTTGCATACCGGACAAGGATATCCGTCATTTTACCGGGGCTAGATATTTCCATCTCACCCCAGGGTCGAGATCAAATTCACGCGCCAACATCCGGTATGCAGAAAAACATGCAAAACATTAGTAGCTGGAGGCGTCAACGCACAAACATGTCTATGATATGCAAGAAAAAGAATCTATCATGGATATTCGGTTCAGATAGGATAACATTTTAAAACACTTAGGCCTATACCTCGGGTTGGAATTCCCTATCTTCGCCTGATACCCATGAAAGATTCTTATAATCTTGCCACAGTAAAATGACGGATATCCTTGTCCTGTATGCAAGAACAGGCTTTTCAGCACCCTTGCAAATATCTGGTATGCAAGAAACATATGTCAGTACTTTTGGTACTTTGATTCAGCGGGAAAGGCTGAATTATGTCCCCTACTCAATTACTTATCAACAACCTTCGTGATGAAACGTTCAGAAATTGCTCGACAGCGACTTCTTAGCATGTCAAAGGCATTATCACAATGTACAGAGCAGGTAGGATAAGTCGAAACTGCATTAATAACGCTGATCAAGTTACTTTAACCTACAAATCGAGTGTTAGTCAAGAATGACTACAGACTACATAACTTCGGATGTAACACTATTCGGATATATAATCTTTAAAGGGACACACGGCAATTTTGACATTTTAAAAAACAACTTACGACGTCCTGTTAGTTTTTCTACATAACTTGCATTTGTTCAATCATTAATTTTAATTCTAAGAAATGTATAAAGCAAAAAAAAAAAGTTTTTATTTACTTGTATTAAAGTTATGAGTTTAGAGTCAAAATGATACTGGATTATTATTCGAGACGCTATTAAATTTGAATGCTTGATAAAAGCTTAAAAGATTGCCCAGTCTGCTATATCAGGTCGACATCAAACTGATGTTGTTGTCTATATCGGCCCGATGTTGGTTATAATCTTGGTAGTGCATAAAATACACGTCTACAAATGGCAAGACAAGTTTTTTATATATGTGCCATCCTCCATCTAGGGTGCATCTATAAATGTCCGTATGTAAAAAAAGCACCCAAAGACGTCAAATAAATGAGACTATAATCTCGGCTGCAAATAGGCCCCGACATCGGCTTACGATATTGGCCCGACATAGCCCAACGTCGGCTGAACATCATGTGCCTGATATCAAAATGACATCTACCTGATGTCAGCTAAACATCATATTCATTCTATTGTCAACATCCTTCAGTGAATTTTATTGACCACCCAGCTAGCTCAGCTAAGGGAGGCATCGGATTACCAATATAAAATATATGTTTCGCAACATATAGTATTATCGGACGTTTACTTCCGTCCGAATTTTCGATCAAATCGATACATTTAATACTGAAAGGTTTTCATTATATATACTACCGTAGTATTTAATATCTTTCTGTTGGTGTTTATCTCAATTAGCTCAATTGGAAAAGTATTCATCAGCAATAAATAAAACTCTTGTGAATGTAGGAAGCATCGTTTTGCAATATAAGAAAAAACAAAGCGAAGAATATCTTTTCACATTAGGCCTAAAAAAAAAAATTGTGTGGTTCTGGTAACATGTTCAAAATTGGTAGGTAGGGTAGGTCGGATTTTTTTTTTTTTTTTTAAGGATTGTTTTTAATGAATGCAAAGAAGATGCACTGAATTATGTACTATAATTACTGTAATTATAATTGTTTTCTATTTGCTCTTCACTTGTGTACATACATACTTTATATATATATATATTTATTATATAACCTATAAATAGACGCGTTTTCATTGGCTAAAAAGTAATTTTTTAGAAAAAATATCTAGCGATATTGACCTGTTTTTTTGATATTGACCTGTTTTATATAATTGTTTTTTTGATATTGACCTGTTTTATATAATTGTAAATTGAGGGTTATATAATAAAACAGTTATGGACTTTTCAGCTGTTATACATGATGTTGATATGTACCAAAAAATCATTATTGACCTCGGCTATCGCCTCGGTCAATAATGATTTTTTTGGTGCATATCACATCATGTATAACAGCTGAAAAGTCCATAATTGTATAATATTTTATTTATTTTTTCGAAATGGACCAAAAAAACGTCAGTGTCGGCGGGTATTCGTAGGTAGGGTCGGGTGACCCGAACCACACAATTTTTTTTTTTAGGCCTTAACAACAATTATTATATAACCTATAAATAGACGCGTTTTCATTGGCTAAAAAGTAATTTTTTAGAAAAAATATCTAGCGATATTGACCTGTTTTTTTGATATTGACCTGTTTTTTTGATATTGACCTGTTTTATATAATTGTTTTTTTGATATTGACCTGTTTTATATAATTGTAAATTGAGGGTTATATAATAAAACAGTTATGGACTTTTCAGCTGTTATACATGATGTTGATATGCACCAAAAAATCATTATTGACCTCGGCTATCGCCTCGGTCAATAATGATTTTTTTGGTGCATATCACATCATGTATAACAGCTGAAAAGTCCATAATTGTATAATACACAATGTTTAAAATGACATGTCATAACCTCCCTTTATTGATTTATGGCGTGTTATGTCGGACCGACAGCGGGCCGATGAATCTCCCTTGTTAACAAAATGATATTGCCGGCCGATATTGATTTTGCTAAAACAAAAATATATATTTATAAATATTTGTAAATATTTTGAAAGAAATGAACTTATAATAATTTATTGCAATAGTTGCTTGCAATAAATGTGTATTTTTTTAAAATGTTTTACTAAAATATTTTAATATCGGTACAACATCGGCCCAACATCGGTCCGATGTTGGCATATTTAGCCGATATTCCGCACTTCACCCGATATCTGCCAATATCGGTACAACATCGGCGCGATGTTGGCATATTTAGCCGATATTCCGCTCTTCATCCGATATTAGTATGCTAGGTGGGTGATTGCCTGTGTCTCTAAAGCTTCTGTTTCTTCCCAAAATGTCGAGCCCAGACCAACACTCATAGTATGGATGCAGGATTAAGTCAGTAGTTTCTTCGTAAATGTTTTGGTGTCAAACGATTCTAGTGTATCAAAACAATTCAATACAAATTTAAAATGAATTTAAAAGTGTCTGTCGAGTATAAACTTTCCTCAGTGGAAATGTATTTTTAATTGTGTGTGTTCTCAACACATAGTGCTTCTGGGATGAAAATATGTGCTATCGTATTGTTTATTTATATGTTTTTCTTTCTGTTTTTTTTACAGAAGGCCACATTGTAAATAAGTAGTTTGTAAAATGATTTGCATGGTCTTAATTTAATGTGATGCCTTTTTCAAAATAAAGAATTTATTATTATTAAAATCAATGCAGACTGGTAGTTCTAAGCATGATAGGTCTATATATTTTTTTTTATTGTACAACGTTACAATTTGAATTGCAGGATTATTGTTCTAGGAGCGAGTAAAAGTTCTAGACCAGGAAAGATGGCTGCCATTATTTCAACATTAAACCTAGCCAAAACCTTAAAAACAAATCAGGAGAAGCATTCGACAAATTTAATTTGCTAAAGCCAATAGCATCTTGTTGGTACAAATAGACACTAGCGTGAATACAGTTAGGTTTTATCGTTTCAGTTCTTCATATATCATTTGAGCAACATAAAATTGACTGACGTACATAGCCAACAACATACCTTTTATGTATAAGCATCAGTTTCAACCAGGGTTCTTCACTTCTTGTACTATAGTTTAATAGTGTAAGAACCCCTGGTTTCAACTGGCAACAACATTCAGGTGATCAGTTTATAATAATTATTTGGAGTTTATAATAATTATTTCATTTACAGGATTTATCATGTATGCCAGCCTATATTGCACCTGACCATGACAAATGCTGTTCAGTTTTACAAACTAATTTCATTCACCCTTACGGCTGGTGAAGTTTACTTCTGATCTCCTAAATGTGATATTCATGATTCATCATCGTTCTGTTTTTAATTTTTAAACATTTGTAAGAGGAAATCTAGTTTGATAGTTAGGTAGTGTTTTGTTTAGAATTGGATAGTTTTGAAATATGTAAGTATTGATTCCAAATAATCTTTTGCATTTCCTTTCAGGCGGTTATGTATGGTAAATGTGTTTCAGCCAAGTCTTCTGTCCAAAAACATGAGTGTTCCAAGGAGTTCCAGTCCCTCAGTGAATGCATGAAAAAAGCGGTGAGTATATAATACATATTTTTTTAATTGTATAAACTTCAATAGACGTAGATGCAATTTAACCGGCATCTTCTGATCTTCAGTGCTATTGCAACAACTGCTACACATCGGATTATGTTCCAACACGTCAACAAATTATTGCCTAAAATGTGTAATACATGTTTTTCCTTTCACATCAGTTGGAAGCCACTACCACAGTTGAGAAGCTCTGAAAACTATTTAAATTTTCGGAACTGCTGATGCACTAAATTAGTTATCCCTCTTATAGTGAAATAGTGATATATAAAATGAGTCACACACTTACAGTTTACCCAATACCATCTCTGGTTTCTAACAGTTTCATTTTTCAATACTTCCTTTAATATCCATTTTGGTAATATTTTCTTTGTCGGAGTACAATTGTAGAATGCAGTGCTGAAATTTTGGTAGGTACCGGTATATACTTCAAATACTGATATTGTGCTTTTATTTATTTTCCAGACAAAAAAGGTTTGAAAGTTTAAATCCACATTGGTAATAGAAGACAGCCGTCAGTTTTGATGTTAATCTACATGGACCATTGCAGAACATCGGACAGCGTGTTTATGTGATAGCGACAATGTGCACTTTATTAAGAGTCATGACCATACATAAAGAACGAGTTAAATAAACCAAGAACGGAAATTTAATCCGAAATTACAAGCTACTGCGGTAGCTATTTACAATTCCATCGTCTTGTCACTTCAATTGTTTGCGAGAATATATATTTCACAAAGGCCATTGTTTGTTGGGTTGATTTAAATGCCTGGATCCAAGCTGAAAGAAATTATAGAATGAATATTTTGTGAGCAGTGATAACACTGCTGAATGCTGAAAATCTACTCTTTTGCAATTGGCTATTAAGTAGCAGTTTATTAAGATATACACTCTGGAAAAATCAACTGTATTTGGAGCGTGTCTATAGTCTTAATTCTCAAAATATGTAATTTACATATATACCTCATCAACAGTAGGTTTAGAAACGATGTACATCTGTTGTAAAATTTGCCTATTGATGGCCGGATTAATGAACAAAGAGTAATATGAAAAAAGCAATTCAAATAATTTGTAATAATTCTTAAGGAGAAAAATTCTATTTGCAATTTCCTTTAATGTTTGTATAGCGTTTATATGAAATGTTGTAAGCTATGAAAAAATATAATATGTTTAAACCAGTAATGGTTTGCAAATGAAAACAATGCTGAAGTGATCAGCTCTATGAATCATAGAGACCATCTGCTAAGCTTAATAAAATGTTCCATGCAACTCAGCGAAGGTAATAAAAACTTAACAAAGACCACCTTCTTTAAGTGATTACTATAAGAGACCAATTTGGATCTTCCATTTAATGGTCTCTTAATAAAAGTTTGACTGTATGCAAGTCGATGTAGAACAAGAGATGTCAGAGGACAACCCGCTCAAAATTTGAGGTCTTGTTCAGTTATTAGGGAAAAGGGACACAATTCTGCCTAATTGCACGACAGATTATGGCACTCGCCTACCGAGTTCTTTTCATAATTGATTGAATGCATCAACACAGTATAGGTTATTTAGAGCCGCCACAGAGAGAGGGGAAGGATACATAGGAATCCGGGAACCGTGCCCTACTCTTATTATCAAATAGATTCCTATGGTTCTTTTAACGTGCTCGGAGAAAAGACCGATACACGGGACCGCCTGGTTTACGTCCCCCATCCGACGGACAAGGCTAAGGGAATGTGTCTTGCCCAAGAATACAGCGACGAAACTCATCACGGAGGATTGAACCCGGGGCCTGGCAGTGAATCCATGTGTGAAGTTTCATGGAATTCTTTAAGGGGATCAGACGGATGGACGGACAATGCCGCGACATAATACAAACTCTGTTGTTACCAGGGCGATTGGTCTGATTTTCAAACTTGACCGACTTTCATCAAGATTTAAAAACAAATATTCAAGATATTGAGCAGACATCATCAAAATTGCCAATTTTCAATAATTAAAGGGCCACAACTCCGTTGTTACTGAGACAATGTGGCTGGTTTTCGAACTTGACCTAGATATTATGCCCATAAATATTATTCATAAAGTTTGAACACCAAATACTGAAGTTATTGAGCGGATATCGTTAAAATTGTCAATTTTCAATAATTAAAGGGCCATAACTCCGTTGTTACCAGGGCAATTGGGCTGGTTTTCGAACTTGACCGAGATAATATGCACATAAACATTATTTCCAAGTTGCATAATGATTGGATAATATTTGTGAGTTAAGAGAGCGGACATCGCAAAACTTAACGGACACAACACGTCCGGTCTTATGATGGGCGTATAAACAATTGGGCAAAATTCTGCTTTATAATCTCAGAACAGAATATTAATTGGCACTGCTTTTATATATTAAGGTGAATACACAGATGAATTTTCAGTCAATTCCTTTTAGTTTTAAAGACAAGCTTACCATAAAATGTTAACTGGCGCCGACCTCGGTAGAATAGCTAGCCTTCTCGTCCAAAAAACTTATGATTGAAAAAAATCAATATTTCTTAAGTGTCCCTCATACTGAAATAGTGATATATAATAATGGCCGTCTGGCCCTCCAGAATTCCGTTCATCACAAGGAGGGTTGGGGTGGTAGACGTAGGGGTGTGTGGGTGTAAGTTATAGCGAATATGAATACCTGAAAAAAAGATAAGACTCCGATCTCATTTAAAGAACAAGAAGACGTTTTTTCTTTAACGGTCATGGTCAAATATGGGGTGGCCCTTTGGACATCTTAGTCTAAAGGTTATGTCTCACTTTAATTTACATACCAAGTTTCATACCAATACCTTGGAATGTATGTATACTGAAACGAAAAAGAAGCGCAACTTTGGAAAATTTGTATATACTGCACACTTAATTCCATATAATATTCCAAAGAAATTCCAAGAGGTTTTGTAAAAAAAAAAAATTGCAATTAGAGAAAGGACACAAGTGTGATGTTGTTGACGTTTTAATCACAGTACACTTTGTAACCAGAATTTCATAAATGTTGAAGTTCCTCTTGAAAATTTTAGCCATTTCAGTACATTATTTAACATAGAGTTTGCAAAATTTTGCATCCCAAGTTTGCTCACATGCTTGAGCCAAACGTGCTGTCATTAACGAAACTTTGAAGGAATTCTACTTGCTGTGTTACGTGTTGTTTTAGTATTATTTTCCTTTCAAGGAAAGGTCTTACTTAGCCATGTACCATTAGATTTACAGCAGCATATTGTACATACAATATATAGCGGAAATTCCCAAGTTGCGTTTCTTTTTCGCTTCAGTATAGGAACGTACCTTAAAAAATATATAACCGAAAACCGTAATAGAAATTGACAATTAATTATGGCTCCCCCACACAAAGTGTGGTAGGGGAGCCATTTCTGTCTGTAAGTCTGTGTGTCGGTCTGTCACAAACGATGTCCAATCAATAACTAGAGAATGGTTGGACCTAGGGTCCTCAAACTTGGATGGTTGGTCATGACCAGAAGATGACCTCTATGATTTTGGAAGGATGGTTGGTCATGACCAGAAGATGACCCCTATGCTTTTGGGGTCACTAGGTCAAAGGTCAAGGTGACCTTGACTATCAAAACGATGTCCAATCAATTTCTAGTTTATTTTTCTTTAAACTGAAGGTCGGTAGGGTCGGTGGGGTGGGGCTTAGTCAGAGGGTTAGGACTAATCCCAGACAATGTTAATACCATGTTTCAAGCAATATCGTTCATGGTATCGGGATATATACTTTTTCAAAAACCTTAAAACTAGAAATTGTTATTGTCCATGGGACAAAAACGTATGGCTCCCCCACTAGCCGGAACAGGCATAATTGACGACTCTAGGTCCAACCGTCCTCTATTGATCTGAGGTCGTTTTGATATTCAATATCCCTGTGACTGTATCTACTATCTGTATCAGTAAGGCCACATAAAAAAATATGTGTGGTTCAGGTAACCCGACCGACCCTATTTGTTTAAGGGGCCGACCCTAAAACTTTTTATGCAAAAATTAAAAAAATAAAATATTAAAAAAAAAAAAATATTAAAAAAAAAAAAAATATATAATTTTTTTTTTAAATATTTTTTAAAAAATATTTAAAAACAAAAAAAATCAATAGGGGTCATCTACTGGTCATGACCAACCATCCTTCCAAGTTTGAGGACCCTAGGTCCAACCATTCTATAGTTATTGATCGGACATCGTTTTGATAGTCAATGTCATCGCAACCTTGACCTTTGACCTAGTGACCCCAAAATCAATAGGGGTCATCTACTTGTCATGACCAACCATCCTTCCAAGTTTGAGGACCCTAGGTCCAACCATTCTCTAGTTATTGATCGGACATCGTTTTGATAGTCAATGTCACCGCAACCTTGACCTTTGACCTAGTGACCCCAAAATCAATAGGGGTCATCTTCTTGTCATGACCAACCATCCTTCCAAGTTTGAGGACCCTAGGTCCAACCATTCTCTAGTTATTGATCGGACATCGTTTGTGACACAGACAGAAAGCACACAATCAATATGGCTCCCCTACCACACTTTGTGTGGGGGAGCCATAATAACAAGAAATGTCACTTAAAATGCCCCCGAAAAGGTTTTCTTTTCTTATATTGTTGAAATGCCAAAGGTTACAGGTAAAACACAATGGTAGTGGGAAGGTAGAGTGAATTATGCCACCCCACACCTTCTGATCTTGCTCAACATGTGTCTAAGTTATTGTAATTTCTTTAAGTTCCTTGTGGCAGACACCATTTTGAGCTGTATGACCTTGACCTTTGAGGTACAGACTTGATTCTTGCAAAGTTTCATGAAATTCCCTTTACTACTTTCAAAGTTATGGCAGAGACATGATTTCGGCATGCCCTTGACCTTGGAGGTACAGAGCCGATTCTTGTACACCTTCGCATTAACATTTACGTTTCATTTTATGCAATTCCCTTCAAGGCTTTCAAAGTTTTAGCGGACACAATTTTGAGTCGTTTGACCTCCAAGTTCGAGGCGTGACGCACCTTCTCACTGTGATTAACGTTCCTGTGAAGTTTCATGAAATTCACCGCCGACAGTACATTCAGTTATGGCTGAAATACACTTGTTTGGGACAATAACAATATGCCATCGGATGCATAAAAACTGTAACCCAGTGTTGATGTGGAAATGTGATATTTAGGTTCCGAATGGTCTTGTAAAAACTATGAACTGGAAAATACAATCAAACAGTATTTTTTTTTATTTAATAATGTATTATATTTCATTTCAATATATAAAAAGAATTATATTACAATTAAAAAATTGGTTTAGTTCTACAATTTAAGACCACTAAAATGCATAAAATGAGAAATTTCCACAATAAAATGTATTAAAATGGATAATTTTAAAATTTAGCATCCTGCATTATTTGGATGAACTTCTGCTGTTTGAATGAAGAGAAATTGAACAGATCAGTTAATAATAAATATTGCACATCTCCTCTCGTCTTTGTTGAAATCTGGTCTGTTGTGAAAGGCCACGTTTTATGTAGTTGTCTAAAAGTCCACTTGTAAAATGGAAGTAGTTCAAGCATTCCACTCCCATGATATTTTCCTGGACTGCACCCTCTGCAGCAGTTTATTGATTTATTGTATCAATTGGACTGAACTTCTGAAGATTGAAAAAACAAACACTATTTAATCAAGCATAAAAACTCCACTATTTATTGGGTCTTTCATCCACTTTTCTTTCATTACACCCTATTCCATTGGTTCTGTCAAAACTTTGTTGTTCATAGGTCTGTCACCCAAAACATTTAACCAATAAACTTTTCACTAGTGGACACTAGTGGACACTATACGATGTCCAATGATAAATGTGTTTGTTCTGCAACGCGGCATACTTGATGCCTGAGCTATCAAATGTAGTTTTGTTCTGCAACATGGTGTATTTGATGTCCGAACCATCAAATTTATTTCTGTTCTTGGACTCGATAACATGACATGTGTTCCGAGTTAATTAAATTAATTCTGAGCTATTAAACGTCATCGATCAAACGTCTTTCTGTTCTCTGAGTGCGTACAGGACGTCATCCTGGCTGACGTTTAGTCGCACCCTCATGTAGAGATCCTGCCTCCCATGCTCCACCAGTAGTAGCCGTACACTGCCAAGACGTGAACACATGGCTGCCAACTCGCCTGTGGATGGAGGCTGTAGACCTAAAATAATATGAGGCAATCTCTAAGCTCCATGTTTACATATTTTCCAGGTTAAACCATTACATGTGGGGAAATGATCACAATGCAAGAAAATAATTACTATCACCCAAACATCAATACTCCTAAATACTGCGAAAGAAATTGTTGGTCCATACATGGGTGAAGAGCAATTATTCAAACAAGATTTTTCAGGATCTAGTCATTGAAACCCGACACTCTGGCACCACAATATAGAGAGTTCATCCTCACTGTAGCCAGTCGAACCAAGAAATCTGAATGTGGCTACAAAAAGAATTATCGTGCAGATAAGATTTTTCATGATCGGGCCATGACGACCTTTGACGCAAATATAAAAAGGGGTCATTCTCTCACCGCTGAAAGTTTTACCCATGAAGTTTGATTACCATATCAGAAATGGTCTCAATTACGGAGTTTACGATCAGATCGATTAAACAGGGCTATGCTGCAGGCCCTTATAATCATAGATTCTGTTCCGAATGGTGACGCTGAAAGGAATGCAGATGAGAAAAAAACTCTGTTCAGCTGCAAGTAGGATTTGAAAGTAACCAGTGTTTTACGGTGCACAGATGTTGCCATACCTTCAAACCTGCACAGGGATATGTGCTGATTGTACAACTTTGTGAAATCCGCCTCTTCCAGACCTAGTCGCTGGAACTCGGCCACAATGGCTCGTAGGAATATCTTCTCTTGACTGGACGCATTTCTGAAACAGAATTCAGAATTTAGTGGTGTTTTTTTCTCTCCAAATAATTGTACATAACAAATATACTTACGCCATTAAAAACGCAAATTTGGTAGGAAGCATGGATTTCGCATAATTCCGATTTTACTTCTTTCAATACATGAATTTGATCGGTCACCAGATTTATAGGGAATGTGGATTATTTCTAACATACACAACACTACAATCGATCTTGGGAGACATTTTAATTAAAAATAAACACAAATAAAATAAATACAAAATAAAAAAACTTGGCACTTTTAATGACGTTAAGTATATAATACACAATCATATGTAAGTTATCAAGTGTGCAACTGTATTTTGCTTAACAAACTACACATTAAATTTTTATTACGGCACCCGTGACAATAGAAATTCAATTTATAGTATATGCTGATTATTGATGTACATTTTATTTCTTAAAAGATTTCTGTATTTTGAATACTATAAATTGAATTTCTATTGTCTACTCGTCTTGGTTAAAGTTGTCGTTTTTCCTCATTTTACGAAAACGTAATGTCGGAAAGCTTCGGAACTTGGCACACTTGTTCATTATCATTACACAATGTTATCTGACAAGAACCATAACTGTCGTGTATTTTACTTGAATTATCCCCCCTTTTTACTTCGAGTTTTCAGTTCAAATGTTAATTCGCAATCCGGCGTTCGCACAACTGTTGGTGCTTCACTTGTCTTAGTGCATTTGTCCACAAATTAACATTCCATATGTACAGTACAGACTGGCAATGGTAACACCATGCCTCAATCCTTTCAGGCCTTGAGCCACGAACCTTTAATGAGGACGAATCTTATACAACTGACCGAAAGTAATCAAAGGCCATGATTTCTCCATACCTTGTACGACCTCTAACACAGGCTGGATCGTTGTTTCTCCATATCTTGTATGGTTTCCAGCAAAGGTTAGATAAGTTACTTCTCAATAATGTTAATGTCCTGTAACCTGTTTCAGACAGTAATCAAAACACAATTTCTTTGGGAACTCTACCTGATTGCAACAATCTTAGGGGAAGAGAACATTTCCTGCAAGGCGGCGTCGACATGTATCATCACCACGAGCAGCTCCTTCTTCTGCTGTTTACACGCCACTTCGGCAATCTCTGTCGACCTTCGACAGATGTCCAGCGCCCGTCTTGCGTCTCCGGAAAGTGCGGCAACTTTTCTGGCAGCCAACTGTATGGCATCCTCACCGAAGGCTTTGAGGCCCTTCATGCGGGACATTACAATGGTCTGGAGCTGCTTGAAAGTGTATGGCTGGAACGTCATTCTGGTCAGACCCTGGAAATGGATTGAAGAAATATTCGATTCAAACGTTAGTTTCGTTTACAACGTAATAATTTATGCTCATTTGTGTTTTCAAGTGAAATATCAAGTTGTAACAGCAAACAGCTGCTGGTTACTGTCATCAATGAACGTGTGTTTTCCTCATAAAAAATAAAGTATCACAAGACCTAAATTTAAATATTAAATGATACCTGTTCACATTTCCGTTCATATTACTGGTTTTCCAAATTATTAAAGGAAAGAATATCCTAGTATTATTGTTTCTGGATGAAAACAAATTTGAACCCTTGTTTCTATTTCTCGTTACCTGTACACTTATCATATTTGAACTATTCTTAACAACAATTAAAACAAAGCACTTTTCATGTCCGACATTTATCATAGCTCATTATTTATCGACTCTAAAACAGAATGTATCAACACAAAAAATTATGTTTTATCATGTAGCTATGCACATTTTTACCAAATAAAAGGTTGGCCTACATTTAGTTTTATGGTTCATTTTGCTTGTCTAACAACTGAACCAGGGAGAACCCTGGCGTTTATTTTTAAGCAACTTTATGTGATAAATTGTGTGTCTCGAAGAAAAATCAAATTTGCAGCGCGAACGTCACGCAAAACATTGTTTTAAGATGTATCTTTAAAGAAAATGGTGGATATTCTACGGATAAATAGAATACTCTATCAATGCCTTTTCCTATCAAGTTTAAGGCTTGGCATCAAACGCAGAATAGCTTGACAGAACTGCGCATGCCATTCTTCTTTTTCTAACTGAAAAAGGTGTGGACAAAGTTCCTATTTTCTCTATGCTATTTGAGATCAAAGCGTGAACATACTAGTCTACTGGAGACGCGTTTCATCATAATTCTTTCTGGAAGATCCATGGTGTTCGCCACAGCAAGAACAATCAAGCGGGCATGCTGCTTTGTCGGCCAATCAAAAATGTTATACATCACGTCTTGCTTTCTTGTCCACAACAAATCCAGCTGTAAAGCACGCATGTTATAGTTGATTTCGAAATATAATCCAACAGTAGGTAAATGCTAATTATGATACACGGCATAGAATGTTGTTTTAAAGATAATTTCTGATACGCATATACCAATAAATCTTATTATCTTGGTCTGATTTATAGTAAGAGAACCCAAATTAGGCGCATTTAAAATCAAATCAAACAGTTATCAATATTTGTTTATTATGTGATGTTAGTGTAGCTGTAACAGGGAATTATACTCCAATAAAAGAAACCAATAACTTTTTTATACAAGTTTATAATTATTCTTTACAATGCATAAAATTTCTCGTTAAATGCTGATATTTTGCTTGAATGATTTACCAACACTATTATTTTAGAGTTGCCCAATAGAGAGGAGAAGAATACATAGGTATCTGGCAACCTGCTCTACTCTTACTAAGAAATACATTCCTATGGTTCTTTAACGTACTTGGAGGATAGTCTTCAATACACAGTACAGCCCGGTTTACGTTCCTACCCGATGGAATAGGCTAAGTGAATGTTTCTTGCCCAAGAACACCCCGACGGAACTCAGTGGCACATGTGACGCTTGAAACAGGGTTCTTTGGATCTCAAGTCCACGGTGATATCCACTGGGCCACGCAAGTCCCGTTTACGAACAAATTTGATTAGATTAGAATGCAAGCAATCTTTTAACTGCATACAAGTAATCTGAAGCAGAATAACACAGTGGTCCTGACATCTTTTTGGATACAATTCAAAGGTAATTTTTAATAACATTTCACCATCCTGTGATCCGATGCACATTTTACAAAAACATATGAGTACATGACAAGAGTTAAAGATGACAAAGCCACCAACATCATACCTCATCCACAAGCAGTACAACTGTCTCGCGACTGCTGGTGCCACAGAAGCGACGGTTCAGGAGATCAGCTGCATGGTCTGGTGTCGCCTTCTGACCAGTCAGTTGCTAAAAGTAAAATAAAGCAAGATGGGTGTTTTTACGTCATTTTCTGTACATTTTAGTCTATTTATGAAGTAAAAATATTTAATGGTAGAAGCAAACGGCCTACTTTTTCCTGGGTGGAGCCAGTATTGTACATCTCCCGTCTTCACTAAAAATTAACTATTCTTTGGCTATCGCGTTGTCTATGAGTAATGTAAAGTTTTAAAAGTAAGCGGCCAGTTCTTCCTTTTCTTGTTGTATTGGGGATTGCTGAAAGTAGTCGGTCAGCTAATCAAAGTAGGAGGGTGAATCCCTGCCTACTGGCTATAAAAGAAAATATCCCTGCTTTCTCACAAGTCGAGCTCCCAGTGGGATTAGAACCCTCAGTGTCGAGAGGCTTCAAACGCAGCGTCTTTACCATTTCAGCCATAGAAGCACTAAATTAAGCATGAATATGAAGGCATTTTAAACCTACAATGTAACAACTTCAAAATAGCCCATGTATTCAGAATAGCATTGCTAATTTATGTCAAGATGTCGAAAAAGGAACTCGGTAACAAATGTAAATTTCACAACAAATACTATGTTTTTTTTTGTTTTTGTTTGTTTGTTTGTATGGTGTTTCACGTCATTTTCAACACATGTAAGGTTATATATGACGGTCGATTTTTTTTCTGGTGGAGGCAGACCACCCACTTTTCCTGGGTAGAACCAGTACTGTACACCTCCTGCCATCCGTAAGAATCGACACTTCCTCACTTACAAGTTGAGCTTCCAGTGGGATTCAAACCCGCAGCGGAGAGAGGCAAAGGTTTACAACGCAACGTCGTTAACCATTCGACTACGGTGACGCTGGTCACAAACAAGATGTAGATACAAGACTGTGTGTGAATACAAACTTGAAAAGAATAGACCAATTTCAGAACCAGTTAGCTACCAAGGAACCATAGACGTATTATGACAGTCATAATATACACATTCCTGTTACTTCCATCTATAATGTTTCACGCTCACCTTCAGAATTTCCACGTAGGCCTGTCGAGGTTCCGTCAACTTCATACCATTGATTTCAAGGTACTTGAAGGAGGGCAGTTCCCCGTCTTCATACCCTTGAACCAGGGAACGCACGACCTCGTGTACTGTGGCCGTCTTCCCTGTGCCGGGTACACCCGATATGTACATACATCTGAAAATACAGCAGATAAAATTATGTATAACCATGTAATACAGTGGAGAAATATGTGTATTTTTTAATTTGTTCCACTTTCTTCTATGAATGAAATTTCATAACAAGAAGTCAATGACCTTGAAGCTCTACTGATAGGTTTTTGATAGCTAGATCAGCATTCCTGTGAAGTTTCATGAAAATCCGTCAAGTAGTTTCAGAGGAGTAATTGTTACATGTTTCCATTATATAACTCTATGTAAACAAAGACTGGCCGCTGGCGGCCATGTTAAACGTCAAATCAAAATAATTTTTGATAAGATCAACATCATGTCTTACTGATCATTTTAGAAAAAGTCCCATATCAATATCAATTATAGTCCCATATCAATATCACTTATAGTTTTCAAGAAGTAGTCGCTACAAACTTGTATTTTGAACATTTATTTTAATCCATGGCGGCCATCTTGAATTTCCTGCCGACCTGAAATTTTGCTAGTATCAATAAGACATCAAGAGCAACATTCCTGTGAAGTTTCATGAAAATCCGTAAAGCAGTTTCAGAGGAGTAGTCGCTACAAGTTCATTATATAACCCAAGGACCAACATCATTCCATACTGATCATATCAATTTAGAAAAAGTCCCATATAGTTTTCAAGAAGTACTCGCTACAAACTTTTTTTTTGAAAATCTATTTTAGCTGTGGTGGCCATCTTGAATTTCCGACCAACCTAAAATGTTGTTAGGATCATTTAGACACCAAGAGCAACATTCCTGTGAAGTTTCATGGAAATCCGTTTCAGAGGAGTAGTCGCTACAAGTTTTTACTAAATAACTATGTAAAAAAAGATGGCAGCCATGTTTAACATCGAATCAAAACGATTTTCGACAAGGACCAACAACATGTCATGCTGATCATTTTAGAAAAAGTCCCATATCATTATCACTTAGAGTTTTCAAGAAGTAGTCGCTACAAACTTGTTTTTTAAAATCTATTTTTAGATTTGGTGGCCATCTTGGATTTCACATCAACATGAATTTTTGCTAGGAACAACTAGACTTCATAGGCAACATTTCTGTAAAGTTTCATGAAAATCCATTCAGTAGTTTCAGGAGTAGTCGCTACAAAAAAAAGTTTACAGACGGACTGACGGACGGACACCACACCACGGCATAAGCTCTGCTGATCTCTGATCAGTAGAGCTAAAAACAACAGGCATTTTATTTGTCTAAAATACAGTACAAAGTTATGGAACTTGTCTACCAGAGCCCTTGATACTACTGAAGACATATTCCAAGCTTTACTGAAGTTTTATTGAAGTATGACTTGCAGTTGCTGAATACATGAACTCGCCAAAAAACTTTAACCAGAAAAAGGGCCTTAACTTTGCTTAAATGCATGCAATTCAGAGTTAAGGAACGTGTATCTACCATTTCCTTTGTACTGGGGACAAATTCCAAGTTTCACTGATGTATGACCAGTGGTTGCTGAAATGACTGGATTTACACAAATTCAACCCGAAACCCAACGCAATGCCAATGCCAAGGTGAGTACAATAGCTCTCCATATTCTCTGAATAGTCGAGCTAAACACAATACCTTTTGCTCTTTTTCCTCCCGATTTTAAAGGAAAGCGCACTTACAAATTTAAAGGAAATTTTCCTCAAAAATTTAAAGCTATGGGCCCCTTAAAAATTTGGAGAAAAAAGGCCCTTAGGCAACCATATACCATAATGTCCCATATTAGTGTATAAAGCTTCATACAGTGGAAATTCCATAAAGATTTAATGGGCATACAATTTTACTTTTGTGCATTTTTTAAATTTTGACCATGTAGATAAAGTAAAGCTATTCTTTGTTAAATTATGCTGCACATTCCACTACCCTATACATGTAGTAGCCAGTACTTAAAAAAAAGAAATATAAAACCGAATAAAAAAATTCATGCATATAGCACGGAATGTCTTTTTATAGGGTCAGGTTTCATACCCTCCAGTGCCATCAATGACTTTACTCTCCACAAATGTGTATATGTCGTCAAACTCCTTTTCTCTGCACGGCAAAGTGTCAGGCACGGCTGATACATGAAGTCTGAAATGAAAAGAAAACTTTCTGTAATAAATCTCAAAGTTAAATTACACAATTATTAGGAAACTCTGACATCGTCAGATCTGAAAATTCACAAGTGTGGCTACAAAGGTTAAACAGGCGATCATGAGTCAAGTATTTTAACCGAGTGTAGATTCAGTTGCCTTCTCTGATCGACTAGGCAAACAATGTTTATAGAAACTATCCTTTCCTACTCTTCTTCTCTCTTCTTTTCTCTAATGGTGTGCTGGTAGTAACTGTCAACTGATCAAAATATATAATCATGATTAGGGATAGCACTTGGTGCACAGTTTATAGTTGCTGTCGGCAACCATTCTAGCTCAATTCTTCCCTTTTCACATTGTACAACTTTAATGAAATACTGTCACACTCATGAAAATATAAATTGTCTACTGGGAGACAGATTCATAAAAGCTCATAGATTACTTCTGACTCCCATTCCTGATTGTATATTTAGTTATGTAATTCATGTAAATGTATAATTGTATGATGTAAAATGTATATACTCATGATACTACTTGTGAATAAAATATGTTTAAACTAAAGAGTTATCATAAAGGACAAGTGTTTTATGATCAGGTCATGGTGACTATGACATACTGATTCCAATATTAAAAGGGGTCCTCCTCTCACCAAGGTAATCCATCTGTGAATTTTGATATGTGCAGACAAGACTTTTCACAATGAAGTCATGATGACCTTGACCTTTTGACCCCAAAATCAATAGGGGTCCTTCTCCTATCAAAGACAGTCTGCCTGTGAAGTTACATGAGAATGGGTACAAAGGTTCAAGAGTTTGTGTTTACAAACTGTCATACCGAATCCAGTTTACCTGCACTAACATTCTTAGTGGGGGTTGGGGGTGTAAAAAGAAGGCCAAGGGCAATCATTGTGCCCTATGTTGTGATAGACATGTCTAGTGTCATTCACATGTAATAACACTCTTGAAAGTATCTCTTACAAAACCAGCGCGACACAACTGGTATTGTAAAACCTTTTTTCGCTATAATTAACATATCCTTGCTTAAACAGCTGTCCCCCAATAGAGCATAGTTGTGGACTTACCTAGCTCGGGCCTCCTCAAGAACACTGTTTGGTGACATCAGGGGCTGTTGTCTACTGGGCACTGTGGGCGTGGCTATACTCGCAAGGGATCTTCTTGCCTGCAATCACGGTAATGTCGAAATAAAAGGTACGGGTACGGATGTCCCGACTGACACATGGATTTCACTCCACTTGAAGTGCATTATAACTATTATCATATATATGTTTTTTCTTGAATGGTAAATACTTTTAGCAACACTCATGAACAGTGTGTTTTGTTTGAATGGGGTTTTATGTCATTTTTAACACATGTTAGGCCGTATATGATGGTAGGTTTTTTGTGGTGGCGGCAGACCTACCACTTTAATAGTCCTGGGTAGTACCAGTACTGTATACCTCCCATCATCCGTAAGAATGTACACCTTCTCACAAGCTGAGCTCCCAGTGAGATTCGAACTTGCAGCAGTAAGAGGCGAGGAGGTTTAAATGCAGCGTCACCCCTCGACCACGGATGCGATACTCATAGAGCAGATCTTGACATCTTATGTCCAAGTTGTACAAGCACAGACAGTAAAGATAATTTAAAGCAGAATTCTCAATAATTTGAGCTAGTTATTTCTTTTAATCGGTTATATTAGGACCTAAATACAGATATTAAGATCTTTTCTTCCACATCTAAGACTGCCAACTTCCTTGTCCTCCACCCATAAACAATGACTTTTCAAAGTATATTCAAAAACAAACCTTAGGAGTTCTGTTAGATTTAGGGGTCCTAGTTGAGTTTCTTCTACTGACAGACTTCGGTGTTTTTTGTCTCCGATTACTGCTGTGCTCAGAACTCTCTGTGAAAACATCATCTTCATCATCTGTACCATCTGGACAATATTTGTCGTTTTTGACGACTGACTTTTTACTTCTGAGCACAAATAAAAAGATAAACAATATAAATGGATTTCAATGCACAAAATATATATGTGGTCACCACTAATTTAATTAAAAGATAAATTGAGAATGTTGGACAGTTTTGATTTTATGTATCATGGTTTAGGCCAAACAAAAAAATAGGTGTGTTTCAGATTGCATGCTCTAAACAAGAGGCCCAAGAGGGCCTGTGGACGCTCTACTGGCTAACATGGCTCTTATAACATCAATGAAGCGAGACTGCCATTTACGTTTTTTTGAAAGTTTTGGGCAAAAAACAGCTAATCAACTAAATCAAGGACCATAACTAAAGAATCTGGTAAAGATCAGATGAAAAATGAAGGTCCTACCGTATTAATGAGGCAAAATATAGCATTTTTAACTAAATCAAGAGCCATAACTCCTCTGTTACTGGTCCGACTTGTCCAACAGAGCTAAAAAAAAAAGTCCCAAAAACAATTAATAAAAAAATACCAATTTTTTTTTTATAATATTAAAAAAATAAAAGTCATAAAATCTGGTAAAGTTTGGCAAAGATCAGATGCAAAATGAACGCCCTATCATAAGACGAGACAAATTATAGAATTTTTAACAAAATCAAAGGCCATAACTCCGCTGTTACTGGTCCGATCTGTCTGGTTTTGAACCTGACCGAGCTTTTATTGACATTAACTATCTGATAAAGTTTGGTAAAGATCGGATAAAAAATAAAGTCTTAACTAGGCAAAATATAGCATTTTGAACTAAATCAAGGGTCATAACTCCGCTGTTACTGGTCCAATATGAATGGTTTTCGAACTTGTCCGAGCTTTCATTGATATTAACAATCTGATAAAGTTTGGTAAAGATCAAATAATAAATGAAGGTGCTAGAGTGTTCACAAGGCTTAATATGGCATTTTTCAACAAAACAAGGGCCATTACTACATTGAAATTATTTCGATCTTGCCAGTTTTGGAACTTATTCGAGCTTTCATTGATATAAAGACACTGGCAAAGTTAAGTAAAGATCCGATTAATATTGAAGGCCCTAGAGTGTTCACAAGGCAGAAAATAGCATTTTTCGAACGTGTTTGAGCTTTCATTGATATTAACAATCTGTGCAAGTTTGGTAAAGATCAAATAATAAATGAAGGTGCTAGTGTGTTCACAAGACAAAAGTTAACGATGGACGACGACGGACAACTCGCCACCCCATAAGCTCTGCTGGCCCCTGGCCAGTAGAGCTAAAAAATTGGGTCGGTAGGTAGGCGTTATTGGTTGTTTTTTTGGTTGTTTTTTTTGGAGCAAGATATTGTGAGATTCTACTTGTATTTATCTCATAAACTCCATACAAAAGAGTGTGATAATGGACCTTTGGAAACGGCCGAGCACGACACATACGAAATATTGCAGCCTCGGTTTGATTGAGACTGTTCATACAAGTCGATGATACAGCTGAAAGTTTCTCTGTTCAGAACAAAAAAAAAAAAAAAAAAATTTTTCTTCAAAAAAGTCGCCCCTTACAAATAGGGTCGGTCGGGTCACCGGAAACACAGGTATATTTATTTTTGGTCTTATTAAAATACTCAATACTCATTGATTATAAACGACAACATATCTACCTTAACAACTTAACATATACAATTTGTATGGATGCGATAACAGCGTGTTGGATTTATCTGTCCGGCATTTTCCAATTATACTGATTTAAATGGTATAGTTTGCAAGATATTTACTGATGATACCACCAGAATTTGATGTGTAGAGCTCTTATTTTAATATCTTTATGTAACCTTCATTGAGAGATAAAATTTACAAGATACCTTGATTTAGGTGTAGTAGCTGTAGACTTTCGACCTCCAGGAGTTCTGACGTTTTTACGATTCACATGTTCATCATCCGAGTCGAAGTCATCGCTGAGGCTCTCCACATAACTCATGGGTCTAAAAAGTAAAAGTAACGTATTTTGTGACTGAATTAAATGTAACAAAACTGGAAAGTGGTCTACTAGTATTGGGGATACCATATTATGACTGGAAAATTATCTATATTGATAATCAGAAAACCAAAATCGATTGTACAATCAGGCCTTTTTTATTCATCTACAGATATTATACAACAGTAACTTTTTGTTTATGTACCTTTTGACTTTTAGTCATTGTTGTAGCATGCTAGACCACCTTATTCTATAAGTCAACTAAGTAGAAATCTAAATCCGGGCTAGTCTCTCTTTCAAAAATGGTTGCCCGTCGGGCTAGTCGAAAAAAATCTCGGGGCAATCAAAAATCCAACCAGAAATTGTGTTTTAGTGCGTGTAATTTGCAACCGTATTTGTTGAAAATTATCTCCCTTCATTAAAGTTCATCGACTTGAAAGCGCGCATAACATTGGTTGATTACATGATTTGAACCAATCGCATTACAGCTTTCATATTCACGCAAGTTTGTCAGGTTGGACAGAAGAAGAAAAATCACTCAAATATTAACAGTTTGAACGTAGATTTCGTTTTAATATACTTTTTTGCGATGAATTGCTGTATAATCCTTTTCTAAATAGAAAGTCTGTATGTTAAAAACGCTAAAAAACGAACGCTTATTCACAAATACAAGCTTCTAAATAACGCCGGGAATGCGCACCTGTTTTAGATGGTTTAATTTGCGGGACCCGGAACGGTTTTTGACGTGATTTGCGGCGCGATCCTAGAACTGTAAAAGAAAATAGTATTGTTTTAGTTATGTGATGCAATGGATAAATAAAAGGAAAATAGAACCTTCTAGTTTGATTCTAATCACGTGTATTATTAATTAAATAAAACAAAGTAAAAAGGAAAAACATTCGATATCGACAAAATAATAAACTATTAATTGGTAATAATAATTTCGGGGCAAGTTAAAAAAAATCAGGGCAAGTGACTTTTCAGTCAGGGCAAGTGGACTTTTGAAATCTACTTGCCCTGGGCTATTCCCATATTTTAATTTCTTGGAGCCCTGCTGCATATATTTCATCCGTTGGAAGCGCCACTTTACATGGTAAATATACGTCCCGAAGACAACCTCAACAGTAATTTTAATGAAATGTCTGTTACAACAAACTTGCCAAGCTCCCAAACCTTGCACTCCTCCCGATATAAACCCTGTTTGACATCATACAGCGCAATCTGCAGGCCTGTAAAATTCCACTCGTCCGCTCGTCATGACGAGCGACTTGATATTTCCTTCTGGTCGTCCTTACGGACGAGTGACTTTTGACAAAAGTAACAAAATAAATCAAGTCTTTATTGTTTCCTTTTATTCTGGTGAAAGAAATTCCACAAAGCGTTTGCTTAAACTAAATAAATAGCCGATTACACTCAAATACATCAGAAGTAAACATGAAAATATTGGTTACCCATGGTTACTTTGGTGATAGGGTATAAAGCCTAGATTTCCGAAGTTCGTAGTCTGTGTTGTGATCAAATTATCAAATACTAAACTAGTAGTTTTTATCAATAAAACACTGGGATTTGTCGTTCATCGACATAAATCCTTTTATTTAAGTGGGATTGATAATTTTCATAAACAATTTGCAATCCTGCTTATTTGTTTTTGGTTTATTAATGAGTGTGTAAATCGTACGCTACACCAATTATCTGTCTCTAAAGATGCGGCCATTTTCTGCAGGCGGTATCAGATGTAAATTGCAAACTTTAGCATGTGTCGTGTTCATTTATGAACAATAATTACGTAGTCGGATATTATTGATCGTAAATGTGCAGTAGTAAATGTCGATGGTTTTGATTTAAGAGATTTATTCACTCAAATTATGAACATGTTCAACTAGTGTTCGTGGGGAAATCAACACGTCATGGCGAAATCGTGAAGAGGGCGTTGGAGCGGAACTATTCCACCATTAAATCGTTAACTTATCAGGGGGTATATTTATTATTTATTTACCAATAACCTGGCCATTGTTTATAATCTACGAACAACTGTCGTTAAGTATGCACTGAATAATCTTGGTGAAGGTCATCTGTAACAGTCTCGCGTCTTTGTTCAGCCAACATCTCGTTGGTTGATGTATAATACGATCGTGAAGACAGAGTATTCAGTTTCGTTGTTAAAAACAAGGGAAACGAACCAGGCTGTGGTACTTCTATTCAGTTGACCGTAGTTCTATAGTGTGGTGCCTCTGTCACCACTTGTGGCATGTGGCAGTATGTCGCGGTCACAGCAGTGTGTAGTAATTATTTTACGAGAACATTTGAAGGAAAGCAACTAAATTTTAAATATCTGGCTTTGTGAACATCTGGTCCCAGGGTTCATTGAGTACAGTTTTCATTCACTTCAAAACTTGGTCGGAGCTATGACCATTTTTCAAATTGTTATAAATATCGTGACTGCACATTTGTTATGCACATTATGTTTCTTGTTATATTATGCTGAAGCCATGGCCTTGTTATTCCAATAAATATAAACTAAGTTCAGTATTGAGTCTCTTTCATAGCCCATCTTCAATAATGGGATTTGTCGTTCATCGACATAAATCCTTTTATTTAAGTGGGATTGATAATTTTCATAAACAATTTGCAATCCTGCTTATTTGTTTTTGGTTTATTAATGAGTGTGTAAATCGTACGCTACACCAATTATCTGTCTCTAAAGATGCGGCCATTTTCTGCAGGCGGTATCAGATGTAAATTGCAAACTTTAGCATGTGTCGTGTTCATTTATGAAAAATACCCTCCCTCCCATACCCTCATTTTATTACCTATGCATATTATTGTTCTGTTTTGCTTTGCCAGTTTTATATATACATTTCAGTTACATTATTCGAGAAATGGCGGTTTGGGCACAGCGTATCCTAATACAGATGTGAAGTCCTAAGAATATTAATCCTATTGTCGTGGCTTCAGCGGTGGATATTCCACAGGGTTGGCAGTATGTCGCGGTCACAGCAGTGTGTAGTAATTATTTTACGAGAACATTTGAAGGAAAGCAACTAAATTTTAAATATCTGGCTTTGTGAACATCTGGTCCCAGGGTTCATTGAGTACAGTTTTCATTCACTTCAAAACTTGGTCGGAGCTATGACCATTTTTCAAATTGTTATAAATATCGTGACTGCACATTTGTTATGCACATTATGTTTCTTGTTATATTATGCTGAAGCCATGGCCACATGGCCTTGTTATTCCAATAAATATAAACTAAGTTCAGTATTGAGTCTCTTTCATAGCCCATCTTCAATAATGTAACCGGACCATTATACTTCATAGGACGACATTTTCCCGTAAATACGTCGAAGAGAATAGACATGTCTATAGAATGTTTTTGGAGGAGAGTTGGTGGAGATGACAAAAAATACAAACAGAGAAAGTGAATGGACTATTGCATAAATGAAAATTGCAATAAAAGCAGTATGATAGTCAGCACTCCTAACTTTATTTTATTCACCGATAAAATACAGGTACGTATTTGTCATGTGAAAAACTGCTTTTTGGTCTGTGCGATTAATATTTCATCAATTGGCACATATCTTTGGTCTGCTTCTTGCTTTATCAAGATCATGTGTGGTACTACCTACTAAAACCGGATATCAAACTTACAGGGCACTAGCGATATTTGACACAGGAGAACCAGTTATTTGTAGACTATAATACGACATATCCAATGAACTATAATACATTTTACAAATAATTTTCAATATTAAGTCTATCCTCTACCTACCTTGACTTTGCAGATCTAACTTTCGGTGACTTCCCAGACTGCACCTTTGGGGGCATCGCTGGTGACTTGGTATTGGTCACTTCCGAGAATGCCTGGCGACTAGATAGCCGCAGGTCATCTGTTTTAATGTCTGTGAATTTGTCCGAAAGTCGGGATCTCACTCTTCTTCCCTCACTGTCTGGCGTGGGTTGCCTATAGGACTGATAATCATTTCCAACTTTTTTCAACAGAACGCTCTGGGCCCTTCGTGGAAGCTTTCGTTCTGATCTGGGCGATTGTCTGACAGACGGTTCTTCGCATACTGCTAAACTTTTTCTTCTCGGCTCTGTGCGACATCGCTTACTCATTTCAAAATGTTCATCAACATTTGACTCATTTTTCTTCGGCGTCACTTTAGAAGCTTGCCCAACGTCCGATTTAAAAATCTTAACTATACCATTTTCTTTTTTAATTATAGGAGATTCAACTCTGTATTTCTTCACTGAAAATCTCTCAAATTCTGCCTCGCTTGCTCTTCTTTTATGATTAACTTCCTCAGAATCGTCAATAACATCAGTTTTACCGTATTTCGCTTGTCTAGCAGGCGTGTTCCTCGTTGGAGTCGAGCATTCACCAGTCTCCTTACTTGGTGTGCTACTTCTACTCACTGTAGTGTTCCTTTTTAAAGAAGTACCTTTGACAGGTGAGCCATTTGCACCGGAGTCCTGTGAGATCACAGATTTTACTGGCGTGTTCCGCGCGCTGCGCCGAACTGATCCACTGCTCGAACTAGCCTCACTTTGATCAGTGTTGGTGGACAACTCAGAAATAACTGAAATATCGTCGTCTTCCAGCATTTTTGTGACATCTTCAGTTTTCAACCAAGCGTAGTTCTTATTTTTGTACTTCGGACTGGATAAATCTGAAAAACATCTCGTCTTTTTTTACACACATTGAAGATTTTTTCGAGGATATTATTGCTTTATAATACATGCATAAATTAACTAGAAAAGTCGTACATGCGATTAATGCCCCTCCTAAACGCAAACTTCCAAGTGTGTGACCTTGACCTTGTGGTTGCAGGCGGACAGAAATACGACAGAATGTTTTTTCTACGACCTTAGTAATCAACAAATAAAATATGAAAGTAATCTGAGAAAGAATTTTGAGAATATGAGCAAAAATGACGGACGGATGAACAGACTAACATGGCCAAAACATTATAGCACCCGCTAATTTTGGTGGGCATAATCAATATTTGTTAGTTATCTTTTTTTAAGATAATAATGTCCTAGAAACTGCTTTACATCCACACAGGGCTTCCGTTAATGGGCGTACGGCTGTAAATTACGTCCAAAAATCGTAGTTGTACGGCGAAAATTAACATCAAAGGCGTACAGTGTACTTCCAAAAACTTCAAAGAACGCCGCGATTCTTTACTACGGACGTCCCATAATCTGTAAATTACCGATTATAGACTGTCTACGTAACAAGTTGTAAAGCAATTAAAACTCAGTGGAGCCTGTAACTGACAGGTAAAACCGGTTTTGACCAGTTTTTATCAAGTGTCACACGCTTGGCTGGTGAGAGGAGAGTGTTAATTAGATAACTGGCCTAGCCGCGCATTTCACAAAATGAAAGTAGTAGTATAATCTCGATGCCACATTGCTCAATTTATATTCATTAACCACAAAGTTGAAACTCCTTACACAAACAGATTATACTTTTTAGGCTATTTCTTTTATTTCTTTGTGTCATTTTTCTATGTATTTATCAAAGTTACAAATAGAAACGAAGTACTGAGAGACAAACAATATTTAATAATCTCTAACCTAGGGGAAAGAACTCTTTGCGAATGGAGACTAAACACGGAAGTGAAATTACCACTGGCAAAAACAATTGATTGCTTTGATAATAAATTAAAGAATCTGTTACATTTATTCCTACACTTGACAGTTTTACATACCTTTCATTAATGTATGCCAATTTAAAAGCTTTCCTGGACTGATAAATTGAAAACTGTTTGCAAAATGTTATTCCCTGTATAAAACGTGTGGGTGGGGTATGGCACTCAAAGGCAAATTAAGTATTTTTTAGTTTGAAACTGTTTATATAATGATGTCATCAAATATATTCTTTTATAAACATACAGATGATTATAAGTATCCTTTTTTTCTTTTTAACAATTTAGATGTGACAGTTGTTTCCCTCACCACCACGCGGAATCACTGACTCAAAGACTGAGTATGAATGCCATGCCCAAACCCTGGAACTTCCTAAATTTTCCCCCTGAACTTCCAAATTTGATATACAGGAAGTTCGAACTTCCTAAATTTGAACCTTAGTGGAAGCCTTGCCATTCTATGGAAATATGCCTTGCTCATGGACACACCCAAGAAACCAACTGCTGCTGGTTAGGAACCTAAGGAAAACATTTTAACTCCCAAATAATGATTTTATGTTACGGCATATCGAAAATGGGCACATAGAAGTAACAACGTATTTAGATCACCTTACCTATTTTATTAATGGCAACAACAGGACTTGAGATTGTCCCCTGACGAGGACCAGAAGGGACTAAATCATTTTCTGTTCCATTTTGTGGCCGTGGACTGTTTCTCCGTGACCTTGGCTTCACAACTAAAGTCTTCGATGCATGACTGGCCGTGGCTTTTGTAGATAAGTTTTCCTTGTTTTCAACAACGATGGGGGAGAATTTCCGTCCATCGTAACACTGCGCTGAGTGGAATGTTTCAAATCGTGGCTTACGTGTACTGGGAGACTGGGGTCCTATTGTCAAACCTTCAATTACCTGAAATATTACGTCAAATCCAAACTGAACAGTTGTAGTTTCACATAACATCTGTCGAAAAAGCTTGAAGGACTTCAAGGAGGTACATGTAATTGTAACTATGCAACTAACAAAAGGAACGCATATTGTAGAATTTCTGATTATATAAAAAATTATCTAAAGAGTATGAATGGAAGATTATTCTTTATATTTTTTTTTTTATTAACCAATTATTTCCTATAAATTATGTCTATTTTCCATGTTCTTCTTAAATGTATCCTTTCACACAAAGGAAAACATTATTTCTCAAACTCTAAGTAATGTCCATGTAAACCACATCGTTTAATTAATATTTGCTTATCGTTCTTACAGTAATTCCATTACATGATGATGTATGCATTGCCACATGTTTTAGTCTTGGTCAATAAGTGTTTGTCAGCTGAATCACTGAGAAGTACTCTAATATCATAGGAGGTAATTAAATTATTGGAAAGTAACAGATAAAATGCGGATTAGTCACAACAATGAACATATTATCGAAGCTCTATTATATTATTTCTACTTGCAAATAAAACAATTGAATTGAATTGGATTTTATTGTCGCACCAACAGCTAAGGTCATATGGCGACTTTCCAGCTTCCATTGGTGGAGGAAGACCCCAGGTGCCCCTCTGGGCAATTTTCGTGCACGGGCAGGCACCTGGGTAGAACCACCGACGTTCCGTAAGCCAGATGGATAGCTTCCTCACATAAAGATTCCTAGGCCCCTGAGGGATCGAACCTACAGCGGTGAGGGGCAAGTGATTTCAAGTCAGAGACGTTAACCACTCGGCCACGGACGCCCCCCAAATAAAACATGCTACATAGAACATCCAGAATACAAAATTGCTTTGAAACAACAAATACTGCTTGTTTTGCACAACAAAGCAGAGAAAATAAAGGTAACATAGATATTGTAAAACAATTATTTGCCAGTTTTATTTCAAACATTGAAAACGCGATGACCTCATTTGCACCATCTTCCCGGTCCATAAAAAACAATTACAGCCATTAGAATATTTTTTATTACTCCAGAAGCTTGAAACTATCTCGTGTCCCACAAAAAATAGGGATGGTCAAGAAACTTGAACAGCATATAGTTTTCTTTAGACATAGATTGTTTCCGCATGCACTTTATCTGCATGTTTTTTACATACCTGACATTTACCGAGAACCTGTGTGATGTCAATTACATTGTTATTTCTTGGGTCTGTACTTAGAAACACCTCCTGTGATTTCACATCAGGTGTCCTACCCTTCAGGATAAGCTGTGCTGGTTTAGGTAATGATTCTGGTCTAATGTAGTACTTTACGACAGCCTGTTGTTCTTTGCCTGAAAAATATCAAGTTCGGGTGACGGTCTGGTCATAACTATGTTTATGTGTCAACAATACAAAAACGCGAAATAGTTAAAAAGTAACACTTTCAAGCTCTGTTTCCTTGTCAAGAGCTACATGTATAATGACATGGCTGTCTCCAGTTTTTGAAACAGGTGGCTACTTTGATTTGACAGGCGGCTACCATTTGTGATCGAGCAAAGCGAGAGGTTGTTAGGGGGTCCGGGGGAATTCTCCCCCGCGGATAAGCATGAGGTCTAATTACACGCAAGCTCCAGTTTTTGGTGCTACATAAGGTCAGGATTTTTAGTTATTTCATGATTCTTTCAGATGATGAAATAATTTCATGTTTTACCGATTTAGAAAAAAAATAATTTACAGCCGGCTCCAAATTCAAAACAGACGGTGAATATAGCTGGCTGCCGGCTATTAGATACAGCCCTGAATGATATTGATATCCGACTAATATAAGATGTCTAGATATTTAAAAGCAGTCGGCAGTCCATTTGTGTTTCTTTTCACCAATGCAACATTGGTTACAGCCACCCACTCTCAATAAATGTTGCATGTGTTTGTATGCAAGATGGCACAAAGGTCGCCGGTTATGACAAGATGAATTTATAATCACATTTAGATTTTCAAATTTAGTCTCAGTGCATTTAAGCACTTATTATTACTATTCTCATTAATCTTAATTAAAATGCCACAATTTTTAGAGGTTGAAACAAATTCCAAATATACTGAAAGAAATGTTAAGCACATAAAAACATGGTAAATCCCATTGACCAGATTCAAGGCTATGTGCTTCAGCCGCCACTAACATAATTAACATAATTAACAAGTATATGCAGGACATTATTTTTAAATGATATCTGCAAAAAAAGTAGCAACATGTTTTAATTTACCTGCTTTACAGAAATTATAATTTCGTTCTTAATTCAATATAAAGGGAGATAATTTTAAAATTTAAAACTGGTTCGTAATTTCATTATAATGTCAATTGTTTTTGCGTTTTTTATCACTTGAAACCCAGAATAGTTATATAATAAAGTTTAACTATGTTCTTGATAATAGTCTTATTTTTAATGTGAAAAATGTTGTTTATATAAATGGGAGATAACTCTGATACTTACTTTGAAACACACATAAGTGAAAAACAAGAACACCTTCTGACACGCCAAAGTTATCAAATGCTTCACATTATAAAATAAACATTCAGTTTCCTTAAGCTAGATATGCAAAAGACCGTGCTGAACTTATTTCTTTCAGTATATGTGTCCTTACCAGTGTCGTAAAGGCCGAGGATCTGATATATATGTGCTGTGTCCTTGTTGTTGTTTACATCTGCAGACACAAGGACACTATCAAATATCTTGTAATTCACTCCATTCAATGAAAACCCGCTGAAAATAGTTAATAATATTAGTATAAATACTCAAGGAAAGATTCCTGGTCCAATGAGGACTCTTAACCCACAGCAGTGAGGGGCATGTGATTTAGTCACAGACTCTAATCACATACGCTCTCATGTCTAGGCACATGGTTGTTAAATGTGGGTGGAAAATATCAGCGTTTTTTTTCACCATTTTGGGAATGGGTCCGTGGCCGGTCAAATTGGGAAAAAACGTGATTTTTCTCAAAATTGTTGTTTTTGTGTTTTGTGAAATATTACATATTTATTGATGATTTACATAATAAAATATTTTCACAACTCTAATGTTTCAAGTTTTTATTGTACTTCACCGTGTTGTTACAGAATAATTTCCCTGTTTTTGTTGTCCCTGAAAATGTTAACAATGCTGTTAAGTTCATTGTCATTTAGGATTGCACCAGATCCTCTGCATATTCTCATGACCGAGAAAAGAGTTTCCTGGCCCAGACGATTTCTGTTATTCGTCCTTTATTTAGTATTAACCCATCGCTCACTGAGGCGCTTGTTACATAGTAGAATATACTAGCGGTAAAGCGTTTCGATAACATACAAGCGGTAAAGCGTTTCTGCAACGCATAAACAACATGGCATCGTCCTCGGGCGACAAGGCTGTGTTTTGCGTTTCAATTTACACAGAAAAAGCCGAAGAAACGTACAACCCTGGTAAAAAACGTTATTAAGAAGATTAATCTAAAACAGAACTGGGAAGATCTATTACATCTGTGTATTGAGAATATCCCAGGAGAAAGATTGGCGGAAAAACAACTTCGATTTGGGAATTTTTTTGTTGGAAATTGGGAAAAATTGTCAATTTTTTAAATTGGGAATGGAGCCGTTTATCGGTCCCATTTATATAAGGTAAAAAAACGCTGAATATCAAGGTAAAGATAAGTTGCTGACTCAGTTAGGGGTGTATGTTGTGTGTGCTACTACTTTCTGGTCATAGAGATACCTTTGTACCGTTGGCTATTTCACTGCTTTTTCACTCAGTCGTTTCTTGAATGTGTCCAGACGGCATGGACACGATGGTCTCATTTAATTCATTCCATGGGTTGATGACCCTAAGGCTAAAGAAGTTTTTCCGAGCATTGGTGTTACAATGGACCTTATGCAGCTTTTATTGAGTGACCTCAAAGAGTTCTTTCCAGAAAATGGAAGAGCGTATCATTTTTCAGTTTATAATGGTTATTGAGAATTTATAGGTTTCCAGGCTCGCGTTTACCATTCGCCAAATCGCCATAGGCGAAAAGTAACCCGAACTGGAGAAGAATGAAAATTTTAAGAAATACATAGCAAATTCACCAGACATAGACGGTCTGGCGATCCAAATTTCCGACCGATTTTGTCCAAAAGATCTCGGAAAATCCCGAATTCTAATACACAGTCCAGTGTTTTTTTTATGTGTTTTGTGAATGCAGCCTGTGCCTGTGCCATTGTGAAAAATAGCGGCATTTTTCTAGAAATTGTGAAATATTATAACGAAAGAAAAAGAAACTTTTTCCACTTTTATTTTCACAGTTTAATATCCCTTGGTTTTAAGTTTTTTTTTGTGGTAAATACAGACTAGTTTTGACACCAGCTTATATTAAGACTAGTATCCTTATTGCCAGTTTTTGTGTGTTTTTTTCAGATTGTGAATGGGGCCGAATAACATAACGGCCCCAAATAAGGCATAAAAAAACACTGCAGTCTTTCACTGTATATAAGCCACTATTCCGCTGGGTGTTGTTAGCTAATTAGCGACAACCTATTTGGACCGATAAACTAATTATCGCAGTGTTTATTGAAAACCAATGTCAAATTGTCGGTGTGCCAGACTCCACCCACTGTTCCGCCTCTTACTGTCAATCAACTGGTTTGTGTCCCCGCACTCAATATTATCCACATAGTTAAGTGCGTAACAAGAAATTCGTGGATTCACTTGTCTCGCCTAACAGGGGCTGGACTTAAAAATAAAAAGGTCAATGATGCTTAAATGGAAGTTTGTAAACATTTTAGTAACTAAAAACAATCGAGTTTGCTGTTTGCTGAGATGACATTTAAGTGCATTTGTTAAAAACAAAATACCATTCTATTAAAAACAAGAGGCCCAAGAGGGCCTTTGGAAGCTCTACTGGCTAAAACGCCTCTTATGTCTAGTGCACACAGTTTGTGAAAAAGTGACCTAAACGCAAAAGTTGAACCTACAAATTATTAAGTTATCTGCCCTTTGCTTGGAGGGTCAAGGTCACTTCCACATTTGCTTTGTCACGTTGCGATGTACCACCCATGATATAACTATAAGCAAAGATTGAAAGGTCTAGTGCATACAGTTTGTGAGAAAATGACCTAAACGCAAAACTTGAATGTTGACGCTGCCGCCGCCGAAAAAGCAACACCTATGTCTCTTTTTTCTTCGAAAAGGCGAGACAAAAATGGCTGATAAAAACAGAATGTTTGCTTACGAATTATTAAGCCAGAGATACTCTGTTCAAAGGCCGTCAGTGTTTTTGAACTTTACGATCCTACTAATTAGTTGTACACACGGTAGCGTAAACTAGAACAATGGCAAGTGTGAACTGGTACTTGATCGGCTGTCTGAATTTTGATAATTTTATTGTTGATTGTTCAGTCAATATGAAACAATACAAAAGGAGTGATAACTCAAAATATTGGTACAAAGTGGCTTTTATTACTTACTCTATGCATGATAGTCATGGTGTATGTAGCATTTCTGATTTTTATCTCACAATGCAGCACGATCTTTCTCATTTTTTTGGAACTCCCGTTAGTTGAACTTCGTTTTATATGCCTCAGCTTAGCCTTACATTTTTGAATATATTGTTAATTTTTTTCCTATGAATGTTAGCATATTGAAATGCATTGAATGACAATACTAAATGGTATAATAAATGGTGACAAGAGTCTGTATTTTTATATTTTCTTATTATTAGATGCATGCGTTCATTCTGTCCTTTTTTAAATTTCAGTCTTGACAATTTTAAAAAATTAAAATTACATTAAATTAAATACAATTTTTAATAAGTTTGAATATTGTACAACTCATCTTGTAATTATAAGATGTGGAACTATTGATACCCAACAGGTTAATTAAGCATACTCTTTTATCTTACTATTGATGTGTGCGCAAATGCGAAGTTTTAGCGCCTTCAATTAGTTCAAAAATATCTTGGCAAAAATCTGGCTAAAGACATTCTAATCTGGCTAAAGGAATTTTTAGGGCTTTAGACATTCTAATCTCATTCTAATCTTTAGACATTCTAATCTCATTCTAATCTTTAGACATTCTAATCTCATTCTAATCTGGCTAAAGGAATTTTTAGGGCTTTAGCCAGATTTGGCTAAAGGGTTTAAAATCCTAGAACTAGCCATGTTTTCGACCAAGCGGAAAGATTATTACAGTGGACTTGTAGGCTGTCAATATCTTGAACTGAACGTTTGTTTACCTGCCGCGTTCACAGGGAGTCCAGATCGCTTGACCCAAAAATCCTTTATAATAATATATGGACTAGGGTGAGAACGCCTGTATATTTGTCAACCGCCATGTTTCACCATGTCTGTCGACTACAGCCAAAACAAATTACGTTTACTAATTTACCCATTATTCACTCCCGTGTCGATAGTTCACGCACTTAAAACTATGTATCTGTGTAGCGCAAACATTAATGATGCTACCGGACTATATGTGTACTCACGATATCGCGTAAACAAACCACAAACCGAAAAAGAATTGTAGCACAAAAACACCAATATTGACTTCGTTGAAAACAGCGGAAAACGAATTTCAGCGCAAAATATATGAATGGGTCAATCGCTCTGGACTCCTTGTAGCCGCATTTACAGACTAAAAGTCTTTCACTGACCTGTTTACACATACAACACCAGTTACAACAGTCATAAAGGGCTAGTGCATCGAGGAATGGAATAACCCGGGGGCAGTGGTAGGGTGAGGGTGAGGTTGAGGTCAGTCTCCAAAGCAGAACATATCCGCGAAAACTAATAACATTGTATTTTGTGTATTGCTTGTGCAATGTAAATCTTACTCGTAATGCTTTTTGCTAGATTCGTGTCTGTCTTTCACTATTCCTTCTCCTTCCCATTGAACAGCTTTCTTTGATAAACGCTTATCAAAATAATTTCGTGTTGGCATTTTGATCAGCTGTTTTATTTTCCGCAAGTAACTTTTCCCGCCAATTCCTGCGTACACGTTTATAATGAGGGTTATAGTACGGCACACTGTCAGTGACCGTGACCGAGTACTCAGGCACTATGGCATATATACATGTATACTGTATCAGTCAGAGATCTAAGAAGTGGTAAATATCGTCTCTGCAGAGATCTTAGAATTATTATTGACATAGTAAAAGGCGAATATCCTCCTACAGCATAACCTGCATTCGTGTTGTTATGCCATTTGTATATTGACAGACTTTGCTCACCAAAATGTCTCTTTAATTAATAATTATTAAATGCATTGATCAGAATCAAAACTGTTTCCATTGCTGTATATGTAGTTTGCTATTGGTAATAAAAGTATAAGCATGCTAAAATGTATAATTGTTAATTTAAAGCAGGGTCCTTATTTTAAGAAACCATAGACCTATGTCTATGAAGAAACTGAACCGCCAAATAACGGCAAAATTACACTACAAAACCGTTTGTCAAAATTCTATCCACGTGTTCAGGTCGTATAATAATGCATATGTGTCGATTAAAAGTATAGGTTTATTCATCGGTTCCTATAATACCCGTGATTAAATATGCGTAAAATGAATTATGAGTTGGCAGGGCTTTATATGTCATATAAAGCCCTGGAGTTGGTAAGCCGTTTATATTGTGTATATAGAGTTTGGATTCTCAAAATATGTAAGTTATATATTTACCTTGTCGGTACACCGACTTATTTTTGTTTTATTAATATGCCTGTGGTCGATAGTAGGTTAGAAATGGGGTACATATTTTGTATTCGGCTGTTGTTGGCAGGACATCTACTTTAATAATGTATTAAATTATGTTTTAATATGTGTTTAATAATAAATATGTGTCGGTTCAAAAGCTCTTGCAAGCTTATGTTGCTTGTTATGTACTGCCGACTGTCAATATCTTACCTTAAACGCATTTAGTAGTTTCTTCTTCATGTTCTTTGGTCCAGGGACTTCAAGCATCTGCTTTATATATAAGACACTATTACTTAACAAACTCACTTAAAAGAAAGTCACTGGAAATAGGAATTTCCAAAAAACTTTTGAAATTGCCAATAATATAACCCCTCATTGGTGATTTTTCCGGTGCCCGGTTCGTAGGAAAACTAGTATATCTAGTACGTTACAAGCTTGCCAGTGTTTTGACGCCATATAATTTCTTCAAAACAATACAGGCGTGTGTTTCATCATTGTTGTAATTTTGCTCTTCATCCATTTAATATGTCCGATCCTATTTCAATTTTTAATGTCTATTTACATTTTCTCAAAGACTGAAACAGACGCCTCAGACCCGATAATTAAAATAGACGAAGATAGACCAATGACTGAAACAGACGCCGTAGACTAAACAAATAGTGATCGCACTCAATCCGACGCTTTGATTTTGCATTCAGAATGATCAAGATCATTTTAAAATAATGGCGAATCGGACAGTGAAAGATGCTCACTCAGTTAAAGGCACTAATCCACAGTATTTAGTGGAGAAAATTATCCGTACAAGAATATACGAATGCAAATATTGGAAAGAAGAATGTTTTGCACTGACTGGTAAGATTTCCTACAAACAAATTGGATGTGGAAGCCTTTAAAATGTCATCAACAAAAGGGGAGATAATCTTAAATTTGTGTTTTATTGACTGATGATGTCTCGCTTAGTGCATGCTTCTTTGTGGAAAAAAATGCCGGTGCAATTTCTGCATTTTGCTTCATTTCCCTGTCAAGATCAGTCATTTGAATGCCTTGATGTTGCCAGGACAACACCTTTTAGAAAAAACATTTTTTTTCTAAAGTAATACATCCATTGGAAAGATTATGTTTTTACAAAAACAATGCTGTTTTAATCATCAAAATTTAACAATAAATAAAAAAGTTATCAATTTGAAACCAAGCTATCAAAAAATGTTATCTGTCAAATTTGCGGTAGGTCAGATATATATAAAAAAAATTATAAGACCTCAATACCAGTGTGTTCCAAATTATATATGTCAGAAAGTTACATAAAACAAGTCAATTGTCTGTTGTGTTTCTTTGGTACACAGAGAGAGCTGCAGATACAGGTACTCCGTCGTCCTAAAACATTAAGGATTCTGGGAAAAATCCCAAGTTCCTACCTCAAATCGTCTTGGTGTAGCTGTCGAGTGCATTGCGAAGTACACTAGCTTATGTAAACAATTCATAATTTTGATAGAGCATCATCAAAAAAACTGACCAATCAGTGACCAGAAATAAGACATAACAATACATTCTAGTAGGTGATAATCTCGGTCTTTATCCTTGATGTTCAACCAAGTTTACTGTTAAAATTAAGGTATTTACAGTGTGATTATTTTGAAACACTTCACATTTCATACACATTTATGCAAATTGATTCAAAATTTGTATCTTTCAAAATCGAAATTTGAAAATTATCATATTTTTACTCTGCCAAAGATTTTTATTTTACTATAGAACCCAAGTATAAAAACGAGTAACACACTTTTATCACCTAGTGAAAATAAGGTAAAATCTCAACATTTTGGCAATGCAAAATTATGAACAAGGCCAAATAAAAAAAAAAAGCATTTCTGGTGGCCCCACGACCGACCATTATTTTTAAGGGGCCGACCCTAAAACTTGCACATGATATGTATTCTTGGGAAACCCCTTCCAAAAATAGTATATTTTCATCAATTGACATCTTTCGAATTGTAGAACATCCGTCATCTATCTTAGTTTTAAAATAATATTTAACCTTTTAGAAATTTCAAACAAAACATAATATTTGTTAGAATCAAACTTAGGCCATTATAAAAAAATTGCTAGATTCTCATCCAATTTTTTGTTAAAATAGGGGCCGGTGGTGGAATTTTTATTTTTTATTTTTCGACCGACGAACACTGACATTGTCGAGGTGTTTTCCAACGGTAAAGACGATTCTTTATGCAGCGAGCCAGAAATAAATTCATGGCATAGTACTATTAATGAGTTAGTGTCAGGAAACTGACAACCAAACCATTCCTTCTCTACGGAACTGCCTTGCACAATCCTGCTTATGACAAAAACGATATTTGTTTGTGTTTTGATACAATTCTTGTACACCGGAAACACCGAAAGCATCACATAGAGGACAAGTTCATAATAAGGAACATCGCGGTCCCAGAAAATCGAATTTAGCCTTATGGCTAGTGGAAATATGCTGTGAAAAAATCAACATGATGCTAATGTTGAATGCAAATGGCAGACATTTTGTGTAATCCGCGAATGTGGATCGCAGGTAAACCGTGTGTATAATGCAATATTTCAATCGATTTTGAATTTATTTCTTCGCAACAAGTAGATTAAAAGATTTATCTTGAGATTTATGGATGTTTTTGACTTCGTATGCTTCATTTTGAATAAAAAAAGCAAACTTCAAATCAACAACTTTCAATGCCAAGAAGACGAAAGAAGTTGAAAATCGAAAAAAACAGAAACGATCTTTGCTAAGCAACGGGACTGGTATAATAATTCAATTGCAGCGTCATCATCACGATTCTTTTACTGCGATTTTTAAGATAAAGGTAAGTCAGACTGGCAAAGAAGCAAGCAAGATTTTCATTTGTCTAACGCATATTCAGACTTTGTTTTGTAGTATTAATAGTTCTGTTATCTAAAATAAAATAAACTATTTGGAAGAGTTTGCATACATGTGATATTTTCAGGAGGGTTACCAGGGAGATTTGACTTTTTTTTTCAGGGAGATTTGACAAAATTCAGGGAGGTTTTTATACTCAAATTTTTAACGCGTACCGGTATTTTTTTTTCTGATATAAAACTTAATAAAGGGGGTAAATCAGCATAAAAACATGATATTTTATACATACAATAGTTGAATACTGTTTATTTCATGTTAGCATAGCATATAATCAAGAATAGCATGTAATTAAACACTTTATATAGACTCTGTCCACTTTTTAACCACTAATTACAACAAGACATGGCTGCTGCCAGCATCACCACATGGCTGCTGCCAGCATCACCTTTTAGTTAATGATGATCATTAATCTGCTTTCATGAACATACCATAAAATAACATCATTTAAATCTGCTAGGGTATATATCTTGAGACTGTGTCCACTTTTTAACCACAAATTACAACAAGACTTGGCTGCTGCCAGCATCACCTTTGTCGGTTGGAAGTCTACACAATTGTTCACATTATTAAAGTCATTCTTTCCTGAGTGGCCAATATAAAAATCCAGTTTACACACTGTACATAGGGCATAGTGTATTCCCTTTTGACTACAACTTATCCATGGATATACACTTCTCCAAGAAGAATTATACTTTACAAGATTACAAAACTAACACTAATACAAACTGCAATTGATTAGTTGAAATTGTCATCCTTTAATTGTCCTCAATTATAATATTAATCCAATTAATATACCAAATATCAATCGATGCCGAATTCGCTAATTACCACCACCCCACTTACCGTCGGTGTATTCCTTAATCCTATCATAATCAACCTCCCATGGACATTACAGGTATCGCCGCCACGTGTCATAAACAAACAATCCAATCATTATTTTCACACAATAAACCAATTACCTGACATGCTAATCCTTTTAATTACCCGCCCAGGGGCAATGTTTTCACAGATATAGATAACGGCAAGTGTTTATTCTAAATCATTCGGAAAACTCGGTCTTGATCCAATAAATCATAGCAATTACCCAAAAGGATTCGCAAATAGCGAAATTTTGTAACTCGGCGGAAAATTCCGGGAGAAATGGAGCTCCCGGCGGGAGGCCGGGAGATCCCATGTAATTCCAGGAGAAATTACCTCCCGGCGGGAGATATCACATGTATGAGTTTGTGTGTTTATTTATTTACTCTTACCCCTGCTCATGCATCCACTCTCCTTCCATAAACTCGTCCAAATAAAATGCGTCTTTATCGTCTTCACTGTCGTCTGCTGCATTTAAATATCAGAATAGAATTGAACTGTAACAATGCTACGTGTACCAGTCTGATCAGCTGGAAATTACGTGATATCAAGACATCTAGTCATCTGATATAAATAACAAAACAAGGGCCGAAATGTTCACCCATTTATTGAAATTCTACAACAAATATGCAAACATTTATATAAAACAAGGTTTATTACAAACTTTATTCATTTCCAAGTCAAATTAATAAAGTACTTGGATAACTAGAGGAAAACACGAAAAATAAAGTACTATCGGCATTCATCATAATTGTCTGTCTGTTTGTCCCTGATGTTTTTATCGCAGTTTTTTTCGTCCATTCTGACATATTTTCTGCATATAAAATGCAATGAAAGCTCGAATGAATTCAAAAACCAGCCAGATCGGACCAGTAACACTGGAGTTATTGCCCTTGAATTAACGAACATTGCTATATTTTGTCATGTCAACACTCATAGTCTAACGCCTCCATTTTTCATCCGATATTTACCAAACTTTACCAGATGATTATTAATATCAATGAATGCTCGGGTTAGTTTGAAAACAGCTAGATCGGACTTGTCACATCGGAGTTATTGCTCTTGAATTAACGAAAATTGCAATATTTTTGTCTTGTCAACACTATAGCATCTCCATTTTTCATCCGATCTTTACCAGATATTTAATATCAATGAAAGCTCGAATGAATTCAAAAACCAGCCAGATCGGACCAGTAACATCAGAGTTTTTGCCAATTGCTCTATTTTGTCTTTTCAACACTCTAGTGCCTCCATTTTCATCCAATCTTTACCAGATTTTTAATATCAATGAAAGTTTGGACGGGTTCGAAAACCAGCAAGATCGGACCAGTAACACTGGAGTTATTGCCCTTGAATGAACGAAAATTGCTATATTTTGTCTTGTCAACACTCTAGCACTTCCTTTTTGCATTCTACCTTTACCAGATTGTTGATATTAATGAAAGCTTGGTCGAGTTTGAAAACCAGCCAGATCGGACCAGTAACACCAAAGTTATGGCCCTTGGATTATTAAAAAATGTGAACTTTTTGATGTCAACACTAACACCTTCATATTTCATCCGATCTTTACCAAATTTTACCAGATTGTTATGTTAAGGTCTTCATATTGCCGTATTTCAGCAAAACTTTGCAGGGAGGATCAGTACCAAGCCTAGTTGTGCATATTGTCACCTTGTTCCGGTTGAAATATGTTGGCAGATTTATAGCCCTTTAAAGGTTTTAATATACAGACATTGTCCAGACTAGTCACTTCTGAACTCCTGGACGGATTTCGGCAAAACGCAGGGATGATAAGTGCCAGGCTAGTTGTGCATATCATCACCGTCAGTGTTCCCACTGACTTTTTCATTTGGGGGTACATGTACTCCCTACTGTTAAATTTTGGGGGTACACTACAAATTTAGGGGGTACACTATGATTTTTTAAGATTTTTAAACCTTTCAACATACTTTATTTGCTACTGAAGGCATTACAATACCCAGCACAGTGTAATATTCAAGTTGACAACAATTATTTTTTTTCTGTGCGTGCATACACGTACAAGGTCAGTTTTCTGTGTGTGATTTTTTGTTTTCATGCATGATTCACGGACATATGTGCGTGAAAGGGAACACTGCACCGTGTTCCGGTTTACATATTTTTGGCGAAGTTATGGCCCTTTAAAGGTTTTGATGCACAAACTTTCTTGGGACTAGTTCTGCCGAAACCCTGGCCGGATTTGAACCAAACTTGGCAGTATCAAGCCTAGTTGTGCATACCTGCGCCATGTACCGGTTGAAGTATTTTTGGCAGAGTTATGGCCCTTTAAAGGTGTAAATACACTAACTTTGTACTGTACCTGGCTGGATTTCAACGAAACATGGCAGGAATGATCAGTACCAAGTCTCGTTGTGCATATCATTGCCATGTTCTGGTTTAATGATTTTTGAAAGAGTTATGGACCCTTATACACAAACTTTATCCAGACTAATTTTTCCAAACCTCTGGCCCGATTTCAAGGAAACTTGGCAAGAATGTTCAGTACCAATACATACTGAAAAGGGGAACCCTTGGAAGCAACAAACGCGAACAAGAGATAAAAGTAGCAGACTCAGTTTTATTGAGTCTGTTCATGAGAGGTAATGTTAAATGCAATACATCTCACGCCTCCTAGCACCGGCTTAAGCGAATTCTACTCTAAAGTCTCAAAGAACGGGCTTGATGATCACAAAGGACCAATAAGTAATAACACTACTGATTTGAGTCGGGGGCAACTTTTTACGGCCGTCACACAGCACTTAACAAACGTTAGTGTGAATGTCAATAAATACCAAGCCTAGTTGCGCATATCATTGTCGTGTTCCGGTTGACCGATATTTGGTGGAGTTGTGGTTCTTTAAAACGTTTTAATGCACAATCTTTGTCTGGACTAGTTCTCCTCAACCACTTTTCAGCTTTCAACGAAACTTGGTTGCGAATATCATTGTCTTGTTCCATTGTCCCGACTACTTCTCCTAATCTCCTGCCTGGATTTCCATGAAACTTGGTAGGGATGACCATTACCAAACCTAGTAGCACATGTCTTCGTCGTGTTCCAGTTGAATAATTTTTGGCAGTTACCGTATATAGGGATTTGAAGCACAACAATTATATAAATGGGGTTTGACCGCCTGCATAAAGAGGTCCCTCTACAGGCAGTCAAAATCTATTTAAACAATTTCCCCAAATAACCATACCAAATTAGAACTAGGACCTCTTGTTTAAATTGTTAGCATGGGTCAAGGGTTTAAGTTTCTGTTGTGGGTGTTGTTGTTTTGTGTTGTTTTTTTTTGCAATGTTTTAAAAGAAGTACTGATGGGAATTTTATGACGACAATCCTTGATATAAGAGCCATTTTAACCAGTAGAGCGTCCACATGCCTTCTTGTGCCTCTTGTTTAAAAATAAATGTATACATGTATGTCAGTATAGACTCCATACTGATCGGGTGCTGATTGAAAAAGTAGCTATTAAAGTACCGGATGTTGGCAACTTGCAAGCATATTTGAAATAACTAATTTGTTTTTTCCACAGCGGAGCTTCTTGTGGACAAAGGCATGGCACTGAAGTATATAGGTGGTATATTTGGAGGCAACATCAAGCCCACACCATTTCTGTGCCTTTTGTTGAAGATGTTGCAGATCCAACCAGAAAAAGATATCATCGTGGAGTTCATAAGGAATGAAGACTTCAAGTAAGTTTTGGGATTGTGTCCCATATATATTCATGGTGTTCAATGATTTATATAGCTTTGATTTTTGAGTCAACTACTGACCTTTTTGTTCTAAAATGACTCATTAAAATCTCAAAATTTTAGATAATTTACATCGACTTATTTATTTTGTCATTATGATGGAAATTGACTCGCAGAAACAAATGTGTAGATAAATAATGGGTGTTGTACATGTAGGTAACAAGGTTCTAGAATGGCTAAGCTATCTGGACTAGATATACATGTTCAACGCATGTTCTTCATTCAGTGATATCTAGCAACTTTTGTTTCCCTGAACCCAAACACAGATTTTGGAAAACGGCTAGCTTTTTTCTTGTCCAGTAATATGGAACTGCCTGTTAACCTATATGTAAAACAGGCATCATCCATAGATATGTTCCACAACATATGTAGGAGATGGATGAATGTTAAATATTTCAAATTTGAATGTTGCGATCATGTATGTACTTAGCTAAAGATACATATTTGTTTGTGTAAATAATATTACGGTAATACTAATTTGTCCTACGTATAACTAGTAAATGTACGTTTTTTTAGAATTTTCGTCAAGTCTTATTATTTATAACTTGCAATAACGTAAATATTTGAGGGCTGCAAGTGAGATTAGTTTTGTACCGTGTGTTATCCTCATTAAATTAAGACTTCATTATCATTAATTTTATTATCATTAATTTAATTATCAAGTGGAACAGGAAGGTCACGTGTACACAAAAATAATTATTATACACTAGTGTGTCTACAGGACCTCAAACTAAATCATGTGCTCACTAAGTTAAATACCTTCCACTTAAAGTAATTAATGACTGGTTTTGTACCTATTTTCTAAAATTGCCAATATAACCATGATTACGACAGTAAAACTGAACTAAATGTCTACCTCTTACAGATATGTGAGAGCCCTTGGTGCGCTGTACATGAGATTGACTGGTTCCTCCTCCGATTGCTACAAGTACCTGGAACCTTTGTACTTAGACTATAGAAAAATCAAGCGACAGAACAAGACAGGAAGTAAGGGATTTTCATGGCTCCTTCATTTAAAAAACCCCAAATAATTTTAGTTGTAGAATTATACATATTTCTAATATAAGTATCACAAAGGTGATTTTCAGGGCTCCTTCATTTAATTTTTTTTTTAAATAATTTCTGTTGTAGAATTATACTTTTTATAATAAATGTCACACAATTAATTTTCAGGACGCCTTCATTTAAAAAAATCGAATAATTCTAGTTGTAGAAATGTACACATTTCTGTAGAAATATAAGTATCAAACAATAATATGATTTAAACATATTGACATGTTAAAAAAAGAAATTAACACCAGTTTTTAAATTGTTTCAATTTTATAATGTTTATCAGCCCAGTTTGCATGTAATTGACCTACAGATACTGTTTTTTTTAAATAAAACAAGAAATATCACTGTAAGTGACAAATGCCCCTGAAGTGTCCTTTGACCTGTAAGTATGACCTTGACCTTGGAGCCATGGACTGGATTTGTGCGCGACATGTCGTTTGGTCGTGGTAAGCACTTGTGCCAAGTTATTTGAAAATCTGTCAAGGCATGCAAAAGTTATTGACCGGACACAATTTGACCTTTGACCTCTAAGTGTGACCTTGACCTTGGGGCCACGGACCTGGATTTTGTGCGCGACACATTGTCTTGTTGTGGTGAGCACTTGTGCCAAGTTATTTGAAAATCCGTCAAGGCATGCAAAAGTTATTGACCAGACACGATTTGAATCACGAAGTGTGACCTTGACCTTGAAGACCTGGATTTTGTGCACGACACATCGTCTTGTTATGTTGATCACTTGTGCCAAGTAATTTAAAAATCCCTGCAGGGGTTGTGAAGTTAAGATCCGGACACGAAATTGCGTACCTTTTTTTGACCTATAACTGCAAGTGTGACCTTGACCTTTGAGGTACGCACCTGGGTATTGCGCACGACACATCGTCTTGTTATGGTGATTACTTGTGCCAAGTTATTTAAAAATCCCTGCAGGGGTTGTGAAGTTACGGTCCGGACACGAAATTGCGTACCTTTTTTTTACCTATGAACTGCAAGTGTGACCTTGACCTTTGAGGTACGGACCTGAGTTTTGTGCGTGACACATCGTCTTTTTATGGTGATCACTTGTGCCAAGTTAATTAAAAATCCCTGCAGGGGTTTTGAAGGTACAGTCCGGACACAAACTGCGGAATGACGGACAGACGGACGGTGCGATTACTATATGCCCAGAAACCTTTTCGGGGGCATAAAAATGCTAAAAATCACTGCTTTTCGTGATAAGGGATATAAATTGTTTTATTCCAAAACAAAAAAAGGGGGTTTTGTTTCCTGTAGCCCGACCAACCCTTCTGTTTTACCCTTGACCCAACAATGTTTTACCCAGCCCACCAAAAAATAAAGAAATAAATTCTATCTGGTGTTCTGGATGTACGGTAGTGAATTAATAGTGGAACGATCATGAACTGTTCTGGTTCAGAAAACAAAACACTTTCTGTTTTGCCCTTACTAACCCTTTGGCACTGGAAAGAAGTGAAGGAAACTGTGAAAGAGTAGACTTTGGAAAACACAAATTTCTATCGGGTTGCCGCTTATTTGAACTGCTTGAAGACCGTAAAAAAAAAACTCGTTCATTTCAGTTTCTAAAAAAATGTATGTTTCAGCATTCGAAATAGTTCATATGGATGAATTCATAGATGAATTGCTACTGGAAGAAAGGTCATGTGATATTATCCTGCCTAGAATACAGGTAGGAAGTAATACTTTGGTATATTGTATTTGAGGATATAACTTATTGTCTGTATTGTCCTTTGTACCCTTGTCATTTTTCAGCAGGTCTACAATGAAGGCTCTTAACTATATGTGTACAGTGTATGTATGTGTATGTAGAGGATATTGCATGAGTGCCTGTTTAATATTGAATTTATTGAACTCGTTGGATAAAACGTGACCTTGCATCATATCAGTTTTATCCAACGAGTTTAATAAATTCAATATTAAACAAGCACGAATATGAGGTTTTTTTTTATCACATAATTCCAGAATACTCTCATAAGTAACCCTTTTTATTGTAGCCACCTTCATTTGCATATTTATTTCACTAATGTAATATGATAAATACATCATGGGTTTATTACACTCCCACACCAGAAGCTATGTGATGAATGTATGTATGTACGTGTGTGTGGGTGTGTAAAAGTCAAACAAGGGATTTATGAAGTCTTTGGTATGATACGGCCGTGGATCAAACCCATTAAGTATTAAGTCACTATCGCTGATTGGCTCAGTTAAATTCTGAGTATTATTATAGTCTAATTCTTCAATGCATTGATCACAACCATTACGTTCACATAAATCAATGTTCTTCGTTCTTTTATAGTGTTAAATGTGTATAAAACTCCATATTGCCATCCCCATTCTAGATAATCAACTTTTCATCACAACATTAAGTGCATGTGCCTATCCCGGTAGATTCCTACAAATTAAAAAAACAGGCAACTTACAAATTCCTACAAAAAAACACGCAATTACAGCTTGTGAACACAATAACTTTAGTAAATGATTTCAGATGTTCACCATATTTAATTTGGAAGTTGTTTGAATAATATCCTAAATGACATTGACAAAGAACAATATTGACATGATATGTCAGGAATTATTGCCCTTGGACTTTAGAAATATAAACCTATTTCAGCTTGTAAACAAGGTAACTTAAGCAAATATTTTCTGATTTTTTCCTGAAGAAACAACCATGTTTCAGCACTAATTTGAAGATACTGAAGGGAATTGCATGAAACATCTCAAAAATGATAATCACAGTGAGAAGGCGTGTCGACTCCTGTGCACAAATCTGGGCCCGTTTTATTAAACATCTTACGACAAGTCTTAAATTTTAAAATACCAAAGCATCCAGTGTAGACAATTATGTATGCACATAGTGCAGAAATATCACCTGTATAAGAAAAAGAAATGGAATCACGTTTATTTGAAAAGTGTAATTAATAGTGAAGCATTTAAGAAATTGATTTACGATAAAAATTGTCTTAAGTTGTTTCATGAAACGTGGCCCAGGTACCTTACTCAAAGTTCAATATCACACTTGGAGGTCAAATGTCAAAAAACGTCTTTGGGGGACATTAAATTTTGCCACTTATTGTGTCATTTCATATTTTTACCTCAGATAGTAATTTCTTTCATATTCTTTACCAACATATCGGTGTATAAGCCTAAACTAAAACCAGTCTGGTGGTGGTAAATACCTTCACATTCGGTGGTGACGGTATGTCGAATGTTCCCTAATTAATCATCCATATTGACTATTTCATTTTTGCAGAAACGTTCTGTTTTGGAGGAGAACAATCAGCTGGATGCTAGAGTGAGTGCCCTGGATGAGGATATAGAAGAAATGGAGACATCAGATGAAGAGGATGTAATGGTTTGTACATCATAATCTCACTTTTTAATTTTTCAACATGTATCACCACTTGTTTGTTCAACAAAGATATGACCAAGCTATTATAGGCCTCTTAGCGTACATGAAGCGACCTTTCTCGAGTGGAGCACAAAGTTTGGATGCTTGAATAGGTATGAGTTCAGTTCCTAGAGAAAAGAAAACGGTTTCGTTTTACTGTACTCCAGGAAAAAAGAATGTCCTAAAAAATTACTCTCAATACCTAAAGACTTTTGTATTACTCATTCTGACATTTGATTTCTGTTACGTAATGTTCAAATAAAACCATTTGTCTGTTCTATCTGTTTAAACTATAGGGTACTGTGATCCCAAAGGACAGTGTGTTAAAGTCATGTTAGTTTTAAATTTTCTTAAATTGTATCAATATGAATTTCTAAAAGTTTGCATGGTACCATCATCTCAAGGTTCCGTGTGTTAAGGTCATATGAAATTTAAGCAAAAATTCTAAAACTTTTAGTGTAACAATATAATTTTTAATATACTTTTTTTAACCCTTAACCTGCTACATATATATAATGGACAGTTCTTTCTTTGCATTAAGACCATTTCATTTATGTGACAAATGGGTGTTTTGGGGAAAATGACTGATAGCAGCCAAACATTGGTAACCCTGATCAGCCTGCAAGTTACTCGCAGGATCAGCCTGCAAGTTACTCACAGGCTGATCTGGGTTTACAATGGACACAAAGCTATTATAGTCATGCTTAACAGGTTAAGGGTTTATAGCTTCTTGATTAGTAATTCCGTATTGTTTTTGCTTTAAACCTGCTTGCACATAACAAAATAACTTTCAACTTTTCTTTGTTGTTCTACCATATGTTTAAATATATTGTTGTGTAATATACCGTATTTTACCGTGTATAGTGCGCACCCAGGAATAACGCGCACCCCATTCTTAGAGGTCAAATTCGGGTAAAAAAAGTTGTTTCCATGTATAATACGCATCAAAACATTAGTTTTCCTAGATGAGCCATTCGCCAAAAATAAATGGTTAAAAAATATTTTTTTCTAATTGCATCACGATAATTAAAAATACAGCCAGCAAAAAACCTAATATGGTACAACAAATTTAATTGTGGCAAAAAGATTGTCGCTATGCAGTTAGACATGAAATAAAGTTTTTGATCGTGACTTTTTACTGTTATTATCGACCAATGTGTGTAATCGGTCATGGGTACACGCCAGTTGAAACAAGTTTTAACCAGGCTAAACCATTTTTAATTTAGGTGTTACAGGTCGTCGCTATTGAGTGAGAGTGGTCCATTATCTATCAGAGACATACACATTTTTACTGTGTATCTGTCGGTTAGATCAAAAGACTAACCCACCCTTTAAGATATCAATAGAGGGTGTCGCTTACTTCAATGGATTATAAAAATAGAATAACCCACTCTACCTTCGTTTAAAGTGTGTCTGTACTGTATAGAGGTACTGTAGCAGTTACTGCAGTTTGCTAAACGTGTGAAATTATAAACAATTTATAGAATAGCGGATATTAAAGCAAAACAAAGGACAAAATGTTCACCATTTATTGAAATTCTGCAACAAATATGCAAATAGTTTTATTAGACACTTTATTCATTTATAAGTCGAATTCAGTCATAAATGACTTGTATAACGCGAGTAAGTCGTGAAAAAGTAAGTATTATTTATCGGTCTTCACAATTCTCTGTTCGACGTCGGTGTTTTTCTCCCGTTCTGACATCGACTTTCTGCACTTGAAATGTAACAGAAAAAGTTTTTTTTTATTGTTTCCTTGTGTAATATGCACCCCCCATTCGGAAACCGCAAAACAGGTAAAAACAAGAGGCTCAAGAGGGCCTGTGGACGCTCTACTGGCTAACATGGCTCTTATAACATCAATGAAGCGAGTGACTGCAATTTAAGTTTTGGGCAAAACACAGCATTTTTAACTAAATCAAGGGCCATAACTAAATATCTGGTAAAGTTTGGTAAAGATCAGATGAAAAATGAAGGCCCTATCGCATTGAGGCAAAATATAAAAAAATTAACGAAATCAAGGGCCATAACTCCGCTGTTACTGGTCCGTTATGGGTGGTTTTCAAACTTTTCCGAGCTTTCATTGGTATTAACAATCTGGTAAAGTTTGGTAAAGATCGGATGAAAATTGAAGGCCCTATTGTCTTAACGAGGCAAAATATAGCATTTTTAACTAAATCAAGGGCCATAACTCCGCTGTTTCTGGTCAGATCTGGCTGGTTTTCGAACTTGTCCGAGCTTTCATTGATATTAGCAATCTGTTAAAGTTTGGTACTGTAAACTGAAAAATGAAGGCCCTATCGTCTTAACGAAGCAACTAAATCAAGGGCCATAACTCCGCTGTTAGTGGTCAGATCTGGCTGGTTTTCGAACTTATTCAAGCTTTCATTGATGTTAACAATCTGATAAAGTTTGGTAAAGATCAGATGAAAAATGAAGGCCCTATCGTCTTAACGAGAAAGAAGTTAACGACGGACAACGGACGGACGGACGGACAACTCGCCATCCCATAAGCTCTGCTGGCCCTTGGCCAGTAGAGCTAAAAACTGCATACTCTACAAGGTCAAATACGGTAATCAACAGTTAGTAATATGCAAAAACAGTTTGCTGTATACTATTATTATTATTATTAATGATTGAACAAATGCAAGTTATGTAGAAAAACTAACGAGTTTAAAAAAATCAAGATTGCCGTGTGTCCCTTTATCGATGATTGTTTGTATCTTTCCAGGAAATGTACAAAGATCCTATTCCAGATAAGAAAAAAAGCAAAGAGTTAGACAAACCTACCAGAAGTCCCTCACCTAAGATTAAAAGATCACCTTCACCACATCATAGGTACATGTAATATCAATTGTTTTTTTAGTTTACTTGCTTTCAAATACCTGGTCTTCCGAGACAACTGCCATAAGAGAATGGATCCGCAAGGTCGTAGTTGAATATTGGCCTATTTAAATGGTTTTTGGAACCAAATTTCTGTTTTATGTATATTTGGTATGTAAACATAATTTAACGCCGCTTTAAGATTCAGCTTTATAAACAACAAAACCCATATAATGGGTTTAATACACAAATTTGTGAACTATGAAACAAGCCGATAGTTGAGAGTACTATTTTAATAGTTACTGAAATTTTAATTTTCTATCAATATATTGCTATTTGGGCATCATTGCGGTATATCGATTGTTGGATGTATTGTTACACCCCTGTTGATCGTATGCCAGTTTGTAACAATTTATAATTAACGCCATATCCTAACAAGCAAATAATGCTCCACCCACTTGACATGACATTACTATGTATATTGTTCCTTTCGTAGAGACCGAGAGAGAGAACGCGTCAGGAAGAGATCCAGATCAAGAGAAAGAGACAACAGAAAAACAGGTATCCGATGACTTGTAGTTTCTTGTTTAGACAGCTGCTGTAACTGATAAACCGCCATCATGTTTAAATGGTGTTTGGTGGATACACTAACCGTATTTGTTAAATGAATATTTGTAGCATGAAATATTTGGTAATATTCTTGGAGAATATGCTGTTCTGAACTTACTTTAATATCTGGTGTGATGATTTAGACTAGTTAAACAGTTTTGACCTGGTTTTGCGAATCCCAACTCTATAACTACGATATAAATGCCTTAACCGGCCAGGCAATTGTTATTGTTGTCATTTAATACCAACTTTTTACACGTATTTAGTTACTGGTATTTTAAGTACCAGTGAATACATCTAAACTTTTAATCGGCACATATGCAACATTTTATGACCTCAACACTTGGATTAAGTTTGGAAGAACGGTATTGTAGTGAAATTTGGCAGTTTAGTTTCTTTAAGAATCTAATATTCTTGTATTTTTGACTTTAAGAAACTTGTTTTTATAAAGATATGTGATACTCGCACCATATCATTTCAGCCAACTCATTTATTAAAGTTATTAATACACAGTCGTGTATGATCCTCTGTGTACTATGCTCGTGTGTTAACCTACCTTATTTGGTTTCTAATGCTAATAACATTACATATTTGCAGACAAAAGACATAAAGAAGAGGACAGAAAACATCGCAGTCACAAACCCAAGCGGGAACACAAGGACAAAACTCGCGAAGAGGACAGACACAAAGACAGACACAGAGATCGCCATAGAGAGCATGGCGGTCGTCATGACAACAAGAACATGTCAAAGGATGAGCTAGAAATACAAGAGGCCAATGAACTGAGAGCCAAGCTTGGCATGGCTCCACTTAGACCATAGTGACTGCTGAGTGAATAATTCTGAACTCCATACATTTAAATTTAAACAGCCATAGAATCTATTTATATTGCACCACTTTCTGTTTCTGTTGAAAACGTTGATTTCATGCTTCACTTTAAAACTTCCGTCTGCTACAAAAATTGGGTAAAAGCTTTTACAGTAAGTATTATTAATAAATGAAAATGTTGTTGTTTTCAGGTTTTACAACAGGTTTTAAAAAAGCATCTTTGAAAGTTAACATGTAACCCGTCAATCATTGAAATTACTTTGGATTAAGCAGCTTCTCAAGATTCAAATTATACTTCGGCAATGAAGGTTTTTTTTCAAAGCCTGTTATAATTGAAGTCATCTTCAGGAGCATAAATATGTAATTCCTAAAATATAGGAGTTTTTTAATATGATAAAAAAGGGAATTAAATGTATTTAAACCATGTTAAAAGTTTGTTGTTACTTTATTTTAGCAAAACAATGTATAATAAACAAATGTAACTTTCATAACAAGAACAAATATACAACCATCACAGTGTGGGCAACCAAGGTAAAATGCGGTATAAAATGACCCTGCATCGGCGAACAAGAATGACCCCAGTGAAGAAAAGTGACACTGAATCAGTGCACAGGTGTTCAAAAACAAATTGTTCATCATGATCCATGTATGGTGTCTGGTTCATTAAATGGTGGTGTCTACAATCGAATTTGTAGTAGGTTTAGACCCATTCTTTATATTTTTTTATGTAAATGGACAGTGGGCCCGAAATTTTCATTCCTGTTAGCGCCACCTTGGTATGCCAGAACACCCAATTCAATTCTTGTTCAAATATATAGAATACTACTAGTATGTGAGTGCATTTTGCTATCAAGTTCATCATGCGAGGCTTAGGGAAATTAGAATGGTGAGGCTGTTGAGCTATTATGCTTATTGTGACGAGCTCTATTAACTTGTAAAGACAAAGCACCGATATGATGTTCTATTGATCCTGTCTTTTGTATGGTCTACTAGTTTATATTTTAAACGCAATATAAAGCTCGCCACCATATATTTTTTACGCACCTTTATGCTGGAATTACTAACTACTAATGGGACTTGAATGAAACTTCTCGCAATGATGTAGGGCAATGAGAGAAAGTGCAGATTGCGAGAACCAAGACTCTTATCTTCATTTTTTAATTCGAGTTAATGCTCTTGTATTTGTGTATTGATAATTCTTGTCTGTAACTTGAAAACTATTAATGGGACTGGGAGATAGTGGGTGCGCAGCACAAGAACCATAACTCGAACTAGCTTGCAGCTTGAGTAAATACAGAGTTATCCCTCTTTGTACACTTTCAGATCTGATATGCAACAGTATGTTGTTGTGTTTGACCTTTGTTTTGCGTACAATTCTTGATAGTTTCGAGTTAAAGGCTGTTTTATTTTATGGATGAAGCTATCTTTATGTTGGTTTTATCTGCTCTTAAAGATGAATGGCCACCTTTTTTGTAGTATTATCATTAACATAATTATTTAACTCTTAAACATCATATGAAGATTTCTTGATGGTCCCGGAGAGAAACATATATTTAAAACCGGTACTAAGTTGTATGTAAAAATAAGTATTATGTGCATGACGTAGATACTACTTTTATAACTGCGTGACTGCACAGGGAAATCTGAATTGTATCGCTGCACAACTATTGACAGATATTTGATAAATACATTTACCTGTGGATTAATTTACCTGTTCGAAGTTTTCTATGTCCTCAAATAAAATCTTATTCTCGCTTTTCACAAATATTGCAATGTGTTAATTGTAAATATCTATTGTTGTGTATTGATTTCAATTTAATTAAACATAAACTTGTTCATGAAACAAAACATGGCCGGAGAACTTTAATGTTAGCAGTAAGACAAGTCGTTCGTACAAGTTATTATCTGGACAAACGTAGAGCTACTATTTCTTCCGCTCAACTATTGCTTTGGCAGAAGCATTGTTTTGTAATGTCGAGCAGCAAGTGATGAGATCTTCAGGATTTTGTTTATGTTTTATAAACATTTCTTGTGTAATTCTTTCAAATTGGGAAACTGGGGTTGTGTTGTAGAGTCGCACAAGCTATTACATTAAACATTAAATTGCTCAAACTGTCGTTATCAAGTGCAGCGATGCAATGCAGACCCTCATAATTCGACGCTCCAGTTTTGGGGTTTATCATGGCTGGTTAATACCGTTTATATTGCGTTTATATAGTTTGGATTTTCAAAATATGTAAATTATATATATACCATGTCATCATTCGGTTTAGAAACGGTGTACATATGTTGTAAAATTTGGCTGTTGTTGGCAGGAGAGCTACTTTAACAAATAATTTGACGGTTGAATTAAAGGGACACTGTCCGTAAGTAAGCAGATATTGAGCATAACCAAATAACTGTCTGACTATTATTTAGTAAAATGTATACATGAAAACATGAGCATAGACCCTAAGCAGTCTGTAGTAATATATTCGTGACTTTGAAAAAAAAAAGTTTTATTATTTGTAAATAAAGTGGGAACCACACTATTTTCCTTTTCTACGACACGTGACTTCATTAGCACATTAGGTTTTCACCATAGTATGTATTGCATAATATGTTTAGCCGGCTTAGCTCAGTTGGGAGTGATGTCGACCACTTCACGCTCAGGCTCACTATTATTACTGCGAGTGTAACTTTAGTTTGGGCTTCGAGTTCAAACGCACGAAGCGGTTTTTCCCTTTTTTAGCTCGACTGATCAGAGATCAGCAGACCTTATGCCGTGGTGCGTCGTCCGTCGTCCGTCTGTCCGTAAACTTTTATTTGTAGCGACTACTCCTCTGAAACTACGGGCTGGAAATGCATGAAACTTTACAGAAATGTTGCCCATGAAGTCTAGTTGATCCTAGCAAAAATTCATGTTGATGTGAAATCCAAGATGGCCACCAAAGCTAAAAATAGATTTTTAAAAAATAAGTTTGTAGCGACTACTTCTTGAAAACTCTAAGTGATATTGATATGGGACTTTTTCTAAAATGATCAGCATGACATGATGTTGGTCCTTGTCGAAAATTGTTTTGATTCGGCGTTAAACATGGCTGCCAGCGGCCATCTTTGTTTACATAGAGTTATATAATGAAAACTTGTAGCGACTACTCCTCTGAAACTACTCGACAGATTTTCATGAAACTTCACAGGAATGTTGCTCTTGATGTCTAATTGATCCTAGCAAAATTTCAGGTCGGCCGGAAATTCAAGATGGCCGCCACGGCTAAAAATAGATTTTTAAAAAACAAGTTTGTAGCGACTACTTCTTGAAAACTATAAGTGATATTGATATGGGACTTTTTCTAAAATGATCAGCATGACATGATGTTGGTCCTTGTCAAAAATTGTTTTGATTTGACGTTAAACATGGCTGCAGCGGCCATCTTTGTTTACATAGAATTATATAGTAAAAACTTGTAGCGACTACTCCTCTGAATGTTGCTCTTGATGTCTAATTGATCCTAGCAAAATTTCAGGTCGGCCGGAAATTCAAGATGGCCGCCACGGCTAAAAATAAATTTTCAAAAACAAGTTTGTAGCGACTACTTCCTGAAATCAAAATCAATCAGTAGAGCTTCAAGGTCATTGACCTCTTGTTTTGTACTGCGATTGAATTCCATCAAACAATCTTGCTTTTAATGAGTAAATATTCAATATTGAATAATGTTTAGTGTGTTATGTTTGCGAACATAATTAGTGTATGTTTTATAAGCTAAAAGTTACGGACATTGTCCCTTTAAGCAACTTCTCAAAAATCAAACTATACCAATGAAAACGTGACTTAAATGACTATGAGTACCCTTCAGTGGTAGAACAAATACTAAATTCCTAACATATAGGCAAAACATCAATGATAAAAAAAAAATCTGGAATAAAAGTTATTAAAACCATGTTAAAAGTTTGTTGTGACTTTATTTTAGCAAAAACAATGTATAATCAACAAATGTAACATTCATAACAAGAACAAATATACAACCATGACAGTGTGGGCAACCAAGGTAAAATGCTGTAAAAAATGACCCTGCATCAGTGAACAAAAATGAAACTGCATCAGTGAACACAAATGTTCATAAACTTATATTATCATGTGTTTTTTCCAGCTGGCAGAAAACAATGATTGTGACTATTGTTTGGGGCGCTTGTTTCAGCCAAAGGTTTTTCTGCAGTAACTTTAGTAATTTAAATAATACGTACATCAGTTATATATCATTAGAACTGGAATAATTAGTGGTAAATAAAACTACTTTACTTTGAAAATCGGATGAGAAATAAATATTTTACAGCCAAAATGATTTTTTGATGGGGATTTTCCCATGTAAATTCCTTGTTGGTGGGATAGAAGAAAATTAAGAAATTTCAAATAACTGCAGTTAGCCTCCATATTTTGCAATAAAACTTTCAGGGTGTCTTAATTTACAAATATCCAACAATTTAAAAACATTTTTAGATAACAATTCTAAAAAAAAATTTTTTCATGCAGCAGGATTTTGCATTGAAAATTACCCATCAAAAACAGCTTTAGCGCATGAAGTTTTTATTTCTCAACCGATTTTGAAAAGTAAGGCATTTTTACTTACCACTAAAAATGTCTGTTTCACTGATATACAACTTATTTAGGTACTAGATGAATTTTGTCTGAAAAGTCCAAAAAACCCTTGGCTGAAACAAGCGCCCCAAACAATAGCGTAAATGGAGCATCTACAATAGAATGTTTAATTCTGCAGCTGAGAATGTTTAGGCCATTCTGTAAATGGAGCGTGGCCCACATTATGTTCCTGTTGGCACCCTATGACTTTTTTTGTGTTGTAACGTCAGAATATCCAATTCTTGTTTATATATAGGGAATACTATATCAGTGCATTTTACCGTCAAGTTTTTTAGGCGAGGCTTATTAAACAAAGAATGGCGAGGCTCTGCTCAGCTATTCTGCCTTGAACGTGCTAAGTCCGATAAACTTGACAGGATACGGCACCGATATCATATTCAATTTATCACGTCTTCTGGATAGTTACTAGTTTTACTAGTTCTAAATCATGTCAAGTTCACCGTGTGTGCTACCTTTTTTTTTTAATGACCATATATGACATAGGTAACCTTATGTAATATAAACTCTGCCACATTTCACCTTGCTTTCCAGCCTGATGAAGCAAAAGTCACCTGGTTAATGAAGCAAAACATTTTGAGGTCACTCGCTTTATCTGGTTGAAACGTGTATAAGTGCATGAGGGCTATTCCATTAAAACATACATGGTACCCCAGGAAGGCAGTTTTGAAATTGAACACCCCCCATTCATGCGAAATTGAATTTAAAGAACAAAAATTTCGAAAAATAGGGGTCACCCATAAATGTTTATTAAATTGCCTTCCTTGGGTCCCACGTATGTTTTAATGGAATAGCCCTGATAATCAGTTAGCTCTGGTCATCATAATTTACAGAATCAAATCTTGGTTGACTATATATATATATATATATACACTTCAGTTTGTATACAAACCGATAAAGAACATATCTGACAGTTTAACTGGCAACATAAAACAATATCTAATACTAAAGTATACACTTATGATACTAAATTGAATTGAATTGTGGTTTTAAGGCGCACCAACACATGAAAGGTTATATGGCGCCTAACAGGAATGAACATGCCAGGCTCATCCTCCATGTACATCGAGATAAAATATGAAGAACGGGCCTAGAACCTTCTCACCCTGAACTGCAGAGTTGCTGCAAATTCTATTGTACACTCCATTTACGCTGGAGCCACGTTATAGTTTTTCTGCCACTGCTCTAGTGATATGAGCGAGATGGCACCTGAAACAATGCAGGGGTCATGATGAAGACCTTTAATGAGCATGAACAAAAAATGATAAAATGAACATGAATTTGGGGGGATTCTACCCCTCTGCCTTCCCCTCCAACGGGATCTGCAGTGGCCCTATTCTTTGCCCTGTAACCAAACGGGGCCCCCGGAACCACACGGGATTATGATACTAAAGTATACAATTATGACACATAATTTTTAGTAAGAAATGAAATGTACACAGTGTTTTTGCCAATATTTATCAATACAATTTATTCAGAGCTTGAAACGTAGTGTTCTGTAACTGTTCTCATATAAAAACTAATACTGATAGCCTTAAAAAGATCTTGAAATATCAGACATGCCTGCATTCAACACTTGCAGAACAGATTTGCTCTCAAAACATGATTTTAAATCTCAAACAAGAAATTCTCCCTATCTTGAAGGTCAAGATCATACTTGTGGGTCAAGGTCAAAAGTGTGGATCTATTTTAATTTTTACAAAACATGATTATGGCTCGACTGAGAATAAGTAAACAAACATTACCTGAAGTCGGTTTCCAATAAATTTTGAACTGAGTTAGATACAGGGTTAACTAGTGAAAATTGCAATGGTATATATATCGGTCGTTCAGTGTACAGAATTTGTGACAGTAAAACGACCGATAAGAGTACAGAATTTGTGACTGTAAAACGACCGATATATACAAAAGTCAAAATTACAATACTGGTCCGACAACCCTTTTCTTACGTATTTCTTTTATTTGACAGTTTAACTTACAAAAGTATTGTAATAAAACAAAATGACATTTGACAGTTTAACGTCACACGGGGATAGTCAAATTTGATAGTCACAGTTTGTTTACCGTTGACAAAGCGGATTGCACCATTTTTTACCAAGGGCATTAGAATGTATATTAATCACCATTCAAAACACTGATTATATAATGGATCATTACATTTCTATACGTGATAGATAAGGATTTGTAGAGAGAAAAATCTTAGAACAACTATTTTTAACTAACTCTGAACTCTTTAACTTGCGCTGAAAGAAATGAACTGTGACGTTGCGACATGACGTAAATAAAGGTGATGTTGTCAACATCATTTGTGGAGAATGTTCAACAGAGCGGAAAATGTTAAAATTTTACAAACTGTTTTATAATCTAAGGAATAGAAGATATAACTGCAGTGTTTGATTATAATGAAATTCCTTTCCCTGATGGTTGGCTACCATCTCGTGAAAGACTCCCTCAATAATAACGGAAATTGCATTAACATGTAAATAATCTCTAAATCTTGTGTATAACAAGCTATAACAAATTATATGTTACAGTGCCCTATATGCTCGATTATTCATAGCAGATTATAAAATACCTACTGTGTCAAATAAATAGTTACATAATTGTGTCCCAATACATACTTCTTTCCCACTATGTGTAGCACTTAATTACTGCCTCACTATGTTTAGCACTTAGTTACTGCCTCACTACATGTAACACTTCAGTTACATACTTCTGTCCCACTGTGTAGCACTTAGTTACTGTCCCATTATGTGTAGCACTTAGTTACTGCCTCACTACATGTAACACTTCAGTTACATACTTCTGTCCCACTATGTTTAGCACTTAGTTACTGTCCCACTATGTGTAGCGCATAGTTACTGCCTCAATACATGTAACACTTCAGTAACATACTTCTCTGTCCCACTATGTGTAGCACTTTAGTTACTGTCCCACTATGTGTAGCACTTAGTTACTGCCTCACTACATGTAATATTTTAGTTACATACTTCTGTCTCACTATGTGTAGCACTTAGTTACTGTCCCACTATGTGTAGCACTTAGTTACTGCCTCACTACATGTAACATTTCAGTTACATAATTCTCTGTCCCACTATGTGTAGCACTTGAGTTACTGTCCCACTATGTGTAGCACTTAGTTACTGCAACACTTTAGTTACATACTTATGTCCCACTATATACTTATGTCCCACTATGTGTAGCACTTAGTTACTGCCTCACTACATATAACACTTCAGTTACATATTTATGTCCCACTATGTGTAGCACTTAGTTACTGCAACACTTTAGTTACATACTTATTTCCCACTACATACTTATGTCCCACTATGTGTAGCACTTAGTTACTGTCCCACTATATGTAGCACTTAGTTACTGCCTCACTACATATAACACTTCAGTTACATATTTATGTCCCACTATGTGTAGCACTTAGTTACTGTCCCACTACATGTAACACTTCAGTTACATACTTCTGTTCCACTATGTGTAGCACTTAGTTACTGCCTCACTACATGTAACACTTCAGTTACATATTTATGTCCCACTATGTGTAGCACTTAGTTACTGTCCCACTACATGTAACACTTCAGTTACATACTTCTGTCCCACTATGTGTAGCACTTAGTTACTGCCTCTCTACATGTAACACTTTAGTTACATACTTATGTCCCACTATGTGTAGCACTTAGTTACTGTCCCACTACATGTAACACTTCAGTTACATACTTCTGTCCCACTATGTGTAGCACTTTGTTACTGCCTCACTACATGTAACACTTCAGTTACATATTTATGTCCCACTATGTGTAGCACTTAGTTACTGTCCCACTACATGTAACACTTCAGTTACATACTTCTGTCCCACTATGTGTAGCACTTAGTTACTGCCTCTCTACATGTAACACTTTAGTTACATACTTATGTCCCACTATGTGTAGCACTTAGTTACTGTCCAACTACATGTAACACTTCAGTTACATACTTCTGTCCCACTATGTGTAGCACTTAGTTACTGCCTCACTATAATGTAACACTTTACTTACATACTTATGTCCCACTATGTGTAACACTTTAGTACTTCTGTCCTAAAACATACGTTTTCCCCAATATGTGCACCACTTGAGTTACTTCCGCCCCACTATGTGTAGCACTTAAGTTACATATTTTTGTCCAAATACATACTTCTGTCCAAATACATACTTCTGCCCCACAATGTGTAGCACTTTAGTTACATACTTCTGTCCCAATACATACTTCTGCCCTACTATGTGTAGCACTTTAGTATATACTGCTGTCCCAGTACATACTTCTGCCCCACTATGTGTAGCACTTCAGTTACATATTTCTGTCCCAATACATACTTCTGTCCCAATACATACTTCTGCGCCAATATGTGTAGCACTTAAGTTATATATTAATGTCCCACTATGCGTAACACTTTAGTTACATACTTCTGTCCCAATACATACTTCTGCCCCAATATGTGTAGCACTTAAGTTATACATTAATGTCCCACTATGCGTAACACTTTAGTTACATACTTCTGTCCCACTATGTGTAACACTTTGGTAGCATATTTTTGTCTTATTTTTAATTTTTGATAATAATCAACGATACAGTACATTATACAAAATCTACCAATTATGCATCTCACATTATAGTTTAAAGGGACACACAGCAATCTTGTTCGTTTAAAAACTCACATCATCTCTTTTTTTTTTCATAACTTGCATTTGTTCAATCATGAGTATTAATTATAAGAATGGTATAAGCAAATTGTTTTATTATATTATTAACTGTTAATTATATTGCACTAGAAGCCACAATAAAATAAAAACTCATTTTTTTTAAATTTAATTACATGCAAGCAGATTTAAAAGCAGGTTTAAAGTCAAAATGATACTGGATATATAAATTGAGATGCCAATTTCTATACTTTATAAACACTTCAAGATTGCCGTGTGTCCCTGTAAGATACTGTTGGAGAACCAAAGGGTAACTTCATATTTTACCCTTTTACTTTGCTAATTCCCTTTAGTACACAATACTTGTCAAATTTATTGCCTCATGTAATGGTCCAGCACCTTTCATTGTCCCTGTATTTAGCATATGGATAGCTGAACCCTTAACATAATCATTATAAACTATAGTTATGCATATATCTTAATGTTTGCCGAGGCTCAATGTGTTCTGATCTTCTGTCACATATACCAGCAAATTTTGAACCCTTCTTTTATTGGTAAGCGGACTGATTACTTGGTTTTCATCATATCACGGTGACCCCTGATAGCAGGGTGACCCCTGCCACAGTTGACCTATGACCTTGAGGTTATGGTCTTGGTATGTCGCAAAATACTATCTTCATATGTATATATATTCCTGATTGAAGAATACAAATCATCCTTATCAAAACAAAATTAATACATTCAAGTTCATCATTAGAGTTGACCGTCTTCAACATTGCCTATGGTACCTATAAAGATTAGGGATTCAATGTTTATACATAACAAACAAGATATTTTTCAATTTACAAAATGGAGTTTGGCTATGGACTGTCGCTGTAATGATCGTCATTCAAGTTTCCCCAAATGAGTTAACATAAATGCTGATTTAGCAGCCTGATTGTTGACATACATTTCTACGAATTACTCACTGAATAAAATTATCTACGTTTATCTACGTTTTCATGTTACATTAATGCTGCTGCATTTGAAAATTTTTAAGAATATTGATCCCCTTTATATAGTTTCCATTTGTAAAAATTACCTCTGCCTTGTATGCCAACACATCTTTATTAAAGTTTAATATAAAAATCACTTTTGAAAAACACTGAAATCAATAATTCAAGAAATGTAATAAATTGTTTCAATAAATAATTCGGTAGTTTATAAAAAAATAAACGAGCTCACCCAAAATTGAGTTAGTTGTTTTTCCCTATTACCTACCGAAAGATCCAACTGACCAGTACATACTAAATATATATTGTACATGTACATTATGTGATGTTTAAAGAACTAAAGCTCTTTCTCATGATGGTTATGCATGTGTACAAAGCTTTAAATTTAAAGGTTACTATTAAATATATTTTGTAAAAATGTAAACTGAATTATTTCCTCTATCTCACCACTCGACACAAGTGCATACATCTTCTAATATAGTTTCTTGACTACATCATTATGCCCAGTGAAAAAAAGCATATAAAACCTTATAAAATTGCATTCATTGCAACAAATTTAGAAAAACTTTATTTTCAAGGGTTTGATATAGATGACATATTAATCTGAAATTAGATTTATTAATAAAACAACCTTCAATATTCCAATATCAGCACTTACAATTATTATCTGATCAAAAGAATGAATGAATGAATGAATGAATGGTGTTTTACGGCACGTCGACACATAAATAGGTCATATTGTGCGCAAAAATTATGAAAAATGAAGAAATGAGGTATTATTTAAAGATCAAAAGAAATACAGTTTAAATGTTAATACATCTGGCCTTTGTGAACAGGTACTTATTATGCGGCTTGGACATAAACAATAAATGCTTTGTTTTACTTCATGTTGGCGAGCGTTAGAAAAAGAGATATTATAACCAGCGTCCTGTTTGTATGCATTTAAGTTCTTTACAATCGGTCATGTTTAATTAATTTTGTTTTTGTGCAATAATTCATGTTGGTATGTACATGTATCTTTAAGTTCCTTGCAAACCAAAGAATAAAATGCTGTACAGTGACCCAATGTAATGAGTCATGTTTGTATTTATTTACTTAAATACCGTGCCACTTAAGCAAAAAGCTTGACATAGGCATCACATTGGTGTGCGTCTGTTTCCACTTAACAAAGTTTATAATTTAGACACTTTTTTCCATACAAATTTACAACCACTCAACATTTCTACCAAAAGCAGATCGCAATTACCGCCCTAGATGGAACCACCCACCCAGTGGCAAGGGATCGACATTTAGGAAAAAGCCTTCTAGGATTTACCCTTGGCTATATTTATATCCTCGATTTGTTTCTTTGTTGTTTTAGGTCATTTTTAGCACATTTAATGCCTATAAATAGTCGATATTTTAGTGGTGGAGGTGGACCACCCACTTATTCCTGGGTAGAACCAGTACTATGTACCTCCCACCATCTGTAAGAATCGTCACTTTTCTCACTTACAAGTCAAGCTCCTAGTGGGATTCAAACCTGCAGTGGCGTTAGGCGAGGTTTCAAATGCAGCGTCTTTACCCTCTCGACCACGGAAGTGCTTAAATTGCGAAAACTTATTTTGATGTGTATAATATACTCAAGCATTAAAGAGGCTCTACCTATATCTTTTTGTCCACCAATTGATATAAACTTTACTTAATTATAAAGAGGACTACGAAAAAGGTAAATGGCAATAATTTCACCCAATGTAATATGCGTTTTGCTGGGGAAAAACAGGATTGAAAAGGTCGGATTTTTGATTGTATTCGTAATTGTTTTAGACAAGCCGATTGCGGACACTTTCCGATCTTATTCGTTTACAATCGGAACTTACTCGTCTGATTAGCGAAGAGTTCCGATAGATTCGTTTGCTATCGGAACTGCGCCGAATAGTTTGTAATCGCATTGCGCATGTCCGAGAAAATCGTAAAAACTCGTAGTTCTCCGGCAGGAATAAATGGCTGGGCAGCATTTTATTCAAGATATTGTTTTGATCATAATTAATAATTTACAGAACTGGAATACGAACCATGTTTCTTCTTAGAATACTCATAAAATAGCTTTGCATACATATAAATGCAGTAATATTGAGTATTTAATATTTTACATTAAAAATCGCGTAGATATAGGTAGTGCCTCTTTAATGTATTTGTATTGGTTAATACCGGTAGCTGGTGCAACAATGCAGGGATTAACACAGTTATACAGTTTGTTATGATTACATACATACATTCTCTCGAGTGTGTAAGATGCATGTTTATATATATTGGGTGGGACTCTATGTACTATGCACTTAATAATAACACATTTAATTGCAACTATACCAGTAAGCTTGAACATTGGGCATCATGCGTGTAATCTTCCAACACTGACTACACATATTTTAATGTATGCAGGCCATTGCTGAAAACATGTCTTAGACCAGGTGAGATACAAGGTATATATCGGCGGGACTGGTGAGTCAAATGTGCATCATTTTGTCCAAAACTGATAAAACAGGCATTTCCGGAGGCCTGATCAGGGGATTGTGAGTCAACTGTATAGTGTTAATGCCATTCTTGTTTTTTAGCACCAGAATTAGTCTTAGACTCAAAATCTTTTTTTTTGCAAACCCTATCAACACAAAAGTATGGGTAAGAATTGTGATTTTCAGACATTTCCTGTTAAATTACCTTTGAAATTACTCATTTCTGTAAGTAAATATAGTAATTTGCTTGTAAAATTGTTTTTATTTGAAATTAAAAAATTTAGATTTTGAGTCTGAGTCCGATTCTTGTGCTCAAAAGTTTGATGAATATTAGGCCAGTTGAGATATAAGGTATATATCGGGGGATTGGGGAGTCAAATGTATAGTATGTTAATGCCATTTTTGAAAATCTGTTTCAGACCAGGTAAGATATAAGGTATATGTCCGGGTGATTGGTGGTGAGTCAAATGTTCCAACCCATAGTATGTTAAATGCCATTACTGTTCAGTCCGTTTCAGACCAGGTATAAGGTATATGTCCCGGTGATTGGTGAGTCAAATGTTCCAACCCATAGTATGTTAAATGCCATTACTGTTCAGTCCGTTTCAGACCAGGTAAGATACAAGGTATATGTCCGGGTGATTGGTGAGTCAAATGTTCCAACCCATAGTATGTTAAATGCCATTACTGTTCAGTCCGTTTTAGACCAGGTGAGATATAAGGTATATATTGGGTGGAAATGGTTAGTCAAATGTTCCCACCCGGACTACATGTTCACGACATTGTTGTAAATCCATTTTAGACCAGGTGAGATATAAGGTACATATATATTTTCGAGGGTTTGTTATGTTAAAATATTCCCACCCTATCTTACCTCTAGAAAGGTCTAATATTAATCGTTCCTTGATTTTTACAAAATTGTATTGTTAAATAGAAAACTTATAAAACGTATAAAACACCAATATTGTCACAATTCTTGAAACTGTACAATTATTTTGCATTGAGTATGCTGACTAAGCTGACATTTCGTTTTGATTATTCTGAATGCTTTTTTATAAGCGCGAACTATGAGATTCACATTTAAAGAGTAGTTTCGAGATTTTTCTACTTTGTTTACATTGATAAACCTTGTTTTGACATTTGACTGGATACAAACATTGAAACAAACATCATACAACACTACTTTATGGCAGTAACATATTCTCTCCCCATGCCAAACAGCCAAAATCTGGACTAGAATCATTCTGAACAAATTCTGGAGGCAAGCCCCAGATCATGTGAGACTAGGCCCAGTTTATGTTTTAACGTGGGGTATATCATGCTATAGTCTCAGATCCTGACATTAGAGAATCTGAGATTTCCGTCGTAACAACTTTGACTTTGAAAGGCCATTGGTTCTTTTGCTAAGTTTTGAGGTTCTGACTTAGCAAGGCTGGAGGTTCCAGTTTACGCAGCTCCTTCTTCAAGTTACTGAAGGCAGATTCCAGTTTTGAACATTTGCCGCCCTTTGTCCACTCTTTCACTTCCTGTAAAACATAATTTTTATGTATAAATTTTGCTATTTACTGTGTCTTTGCTAGTACAGTTTTGTAGTGAAATAAAAAGTTATTGGATTTGTATTCTTATTGCAAATTTTCTCGAAGGACAAGACGAATTTAATCGGTCATATCACATTGGAATGTTGATCAGTAATCTTAAAATTATTCCCCATTGAGCTCAAAACCAAGATACTCAGTTTTCAGTTATCATATGACAGTTGGCCGCTTCTTCGATGCTTGCCAAGTTAGGCCAACAACTTACATAAGTATGGTGACAATAATAACGAAGTTCCTTTATTAACACTATACTCTTATTACATTTTGAATGGAAGGAATTTTTTATATTGGATGTATGAAATATTTATTAAATTTAAAGTTATTGTACAGGGGCATGGAATAAGTGTTGTTCACCTCTCAATAAAGTATTCCGGGTTTAAATACAATTTATTCAGAAACAACTGGCAGTATCACAAATCTTCAATAATTAGGATATACTAGATGGGTGTTCCGCGGAACACCTGTGTCACCTGTCAGTGCTTTGTCAGTATAACAAGGTTTTTTGGACCCAGACAAATTACCTTGACAAACCGGCCTAAGTTTTCGTGAAGAAAAAAATTAGTATTTAACCCATACAATGACCTTCAGTGTGCCCTTGACCTTTATATTTTAGTATGGCCATATGTCGATGTTGTCAAGACAAGTATACATGTCTATTGAAAGATTGATGAAGAAATATATCAAAAATATCAAGAAATGAGAAGTTATAGCCAACGTTAAGTTTTCGTGAAGAAAAAAACGTTTAGTTTTCGTGAAGAAAAAAATGTGTATTTAACCCATATAATGACCTTTAGTGTGACCTTGACCTTTATATTTTAGTATGGTCATGTCGATGTTGTCATGATGAGTATATATTGAAAGTTTGATGAAGAAATATCACGAAATGAGAAGGTTATAGCCAACATTAAGTTTTCCTGAAGAAAAAACTGAGTAACCCATATAATGACCTTCAGTGTGACCTAGACCTTTATATTTTAGTATGGTCATGTCGATGTTGTCAAGATGTGTACATATTGAAAGTTTGATGAAGAAATATCAAGAAATGAGAAAGTTATAGCCAACGTTAAGCTTTCGTGATGGACTGACAGACTGACTGACGGACTGACTTACAGACGGACGACAAAGTGATCCCTATGTATCGCATTTTTCTTCGAAAAGGCGACACAAAAACTGAATTGATGTTTCACAGCTCATCAACACATTATTTAGATTATTTCGAGGCACCCCAGAGAGAAGGGAAGGATACCTAGCAATCTGGGAACCCCGCCTCACTCTTAAATAGATTCCTATGGTTAACATGCTCATAGGATAGGCTTTGAAATATGGGATCGTCCAATTTACGTCCCTATCTGACAGGTGAGTTAAGGCAAGTGTCTTGCCCAAGGACACACTGAAGTAACCCAGCGGTGCTAGAAAGGCCCAAATCTGCAAAATATAATAATATATAAACCATAAAATAAATGAATTAAAAAAAAAAATTAGAAAAATAACCTGTAGTATTGAATCTTTCTTCAGATAGAAATGTGTTCTAATGACGTCCTCGAACCCTGGGGGAGGGTGTTGAAGCTGGGCAATCATTGCATGGTTTATACAGTGTAATCGAATACCTGTTGGAGATGAAGTATATACAAGATGTGGTTTTTGTCAGCAAAACATGAAAAATCATCCATTTACCAAAATGGGGCAAACATTTGCATATCTCCAGTTCATATTTTTAGCTCTACTGATCAGAGATCAGCAGAGCTTATGCCGTGGTGCGGCGTCCGTCGTCCGTCCGTCTGTCTGTCCGTCCGTCTGTCCGTCCGTTAACTTTTTTTTGTAGCGACTACTCCTCTGAAACTACTGAATGGATTTTCATGAAACTTTACAGAAATGTTGCCCATGAAGTCTAGTTGATTCTAGCAAAAATTCATGTAGATGTGAAATCCAAGATGGCCGCCAAATCTAAAAATAGGTTTTTAAAAAACAAGTTTGTAGCGACTACTTCTTGAAAACTATAAGGGATATTGCTATGGGACTTTTTCTAAAATGATCAGCATGACATGATGTTGGTCCTTGTCGAAAATCGTTTTGATTCGACGTTAAACATGGCTGCCAGCGGCCATCTTTGTTTACATAGAGTTATATAATGAAAACTTGTAGCGACTACTCCTCTGAAACTACTTGACGGATTTTCATGAAACTTCACAGGAATGTTGCTCTTGATGTCTAATTGATCCTAGCAAAATTTCAGGTCGGCCGGAAATTCAAGATGGCCGCCACGGCTAAAAATAGATTTTTAAAAAATAAGTTTGTAGCGACTACTTCTTGAAAACTATAAGAGATATTGATATGGGACTTTTTCTAAAATGATCAGCATGACATGATGTTGGTCCTTGTCGAAAATTGTTTTGATTCGACGTTAAACATGGCTGCCAGCGGCCATCTTTGTTTACATAGAGTTATATAATGAAAACTTGTAGCGACTACTCCTCTGAAACTACTTGACGGATTTTCATGAAACTTCACAGGAATGTTGCTCTTGATGTCTGATTGATCCTAGCAAAATTTCAGGTCGGCCGGAAATTCAAGATGGCCGCCACGGCTAAAAATAGATTTTTTTAAAAATAAGTTTGTAGCGACTACTTCTTGAAAACTATAAGAGATATTGATATGGGACTTTTTCTAAAATGATCAGCATGACATGATGTTGGTCCTTGTCGAAAATCGTTTTGATTCGACGTTAAACATGGCTGCCAGCGGCCATCTTTGTTTACATAGAGTTATATAATGAAAACTTGTAGCGACTACTCCTCTGAAACTACTTGACGGATTTTCATGAAACTTCACAGGAATGTTGCTCTTGATGTCTAATTGATCCTAACAAAATTTCAGGTTGGCCGGAAATTCAAGATGGCCGCCACGGCTAAAAATAGATTTTTAAAAAATAAGTTTGTAGCGACTACTTCTTGAAAACTATAAGAGATATTGATATGGGACTTTTTCTAAATTTATCAGCATGACATGAGGGTTATCCGAGTCGAACATTATTTTTATTCGACGTTAAACATGGCTGCCAGTGGCCATCTTTGTTTACATAGAGTTATATAATGAAAACTTGTAGCGACTACTCCTCTGAAAATACTTGACGGATTTTCATGAAACTTCACAGGAATGTTGCTCTTGATGTCTAATTGATCCTTGCAAAATTTCAGGTCGACCGGAAATTCAAGATGGCCGTCATGGCTAAAAATAGATTTTCAAAAGACAAGTTTGTAGCGACTACTTCTTGAAAACTATAAGTGATATTGATATGGGACTTTTTCTAAAATGATCAGCATGACATGATGGTTATTCAAGTCGAACATTATTTTGATTCGACGTTCAACATGGCTGCCAGTGGCCATGTTTGTTTACATAGAGTTATATAATGATAACTTGTAGCGACTTCTCTTTGAAACTACTTGACGGATTTTCATGAAACTTCACACGAATGTTGCTCTTGATGTCTAATTGATATTAGCAAAATTTCAGGTCGGCCGGAAGTTCAAGATGGCCACCATGGCTAAAAATAGATTTTTAAAAAATAAGTTTGTAGCGACTACTTCTTGAAAACTATAAGAGATATTGATATGGGACTTTTTCTAAAATGATCAGCATGACATGATGGTTATCCGAGTCGAACATTATTTTGATTCAATGTCAAACATGGCTGTCAGTGGCCATCTTTGTTTACATAGAGTTATATAATGAAAACTTGTAGCGACTACTCCTCTGAAAATACTTGACGGATTTTCATGAAACTTCTAAAAATAGATTTTCAAAAAAACAGTTTGTAGCGACTACTTCCTGAAATCAATATCAATCAGTAGAGCTTCAAGGTCATTGACCTCTTGTTACTTTCCTAAACATATAAAAACAACAAGAGGTCAATGACCTTGAAGCTCTACTGATTGATTTTGATTTCAGGAAGTAGTCGCTACAAACTTATTTATTTTAAATCTATTTTTAGCTGTGGTGGCCATCTTGAATTTCCGGCCGACCTGAAATTTTTCTAGGATCAACTAGACATCAAGAGCAACATTCCTGTGAAGTTTCATGAACATCCGTCAAGTAGTTTCAGAGGAGTAGTCGCTACAAGTTTTTACTATATAACTCTATGTAACCAAAGATGGCCACTGGCAGCCATGTTTAACGTCGAATCAAAATCATTTTTCACAAGGATCAACATCATGTCATGCTGATCATTTTAGAAAAAGTCCCATATCAATATCACTTATAGTTTTCAAAAAGTAGTCGCTACAAACTTATTTTTTAAAAATCTATTTTTAGCTGTGACGGCCATCTTGAATTTCTGGCAGATCTGAACTTTTGCTAGGATCAATAGCTTTGGCGGCCATCTTGGATTTCACATCAACATGAATTTTTGCTAGGATCAACTAGACTTTATGGGCAACATTTCTGTAAAGTTTCATGAATATCCATCCAGTAGTTTCAGAGGAGTTGTCGCTACAAATAAAAGTTTACGGACAGACAGACGGACAGACGGACGCCGCACCACGGCATAAGCTCTGCTGATCTCTGATCAGTAGAGCTAAACACTGTTTAATCTGTATGCATAAAGGGCAAACTTCATGACGACACAACAATCAAAACACATTGAGAGACGGAAGGTCGTGCCTACAGACTGTACCTTAAGTATTTTTTTCCTTTTTTCCTTTATTTAAGATCCAAAGAATGACCACTTATACAACAACAGGCTTAAGTGGTTAAGTAATAGAATGTATTATATTCCTTTGTGTTAAGTCACACCTCGTACCACCTAATGTAGTGAACGTGTGCACAGGCAGACAGATGGAAAGCACAAAATAGACTCCCCAGTATATGGGGGATGGGGAGACATAATAGCAGTCTCAGAGTTATTCTAGGAATTCCCATTTTAAATTGAATCATGGTTCAAATTATACACCCAGTCTTCAGAATGGACCTGGGGCTGCAAATTATACACCCAGTCTTCAGAATGGACCTGGGGCTACAAATTATACACCCAGTCTTCAGAATGGACCTGGGGCTGCAAATTATACACCCAGTCTTCAGAATGGACCTGGGGCTACAAATTATACACCCAGTCTTCAGAATGGAACTGGGGCTGCAAATTATACACCCAGTCTTCAAAATGGAACTGGGGCTGCAAATTATACACCCAGTCTTCAGAATGGAACTGGGGCTGCAAATTATACACCCAGTCTTCAAAATGGAACTGGGGCTGCAAATTATACACCCAGTCTTCAGAATGGAACTGGGGCTGCGATGGTGAAAGTTCACAATCACATACACGGTTACAAACTGGCAGTCTCCAGCAATAACTCTGTGCAATCTGAATCCCTGGGAAGCGCTATATCTGCCGCCATGCAAGGGAAATAACTGTAAAGGAAAGGCAGGTTATTCACAGCCTATTTATCTAGGTACACTTTTTTTACTTGCAAATTACAAGTACATGTAGACCGTTATACCCAATACAAATAATTTGTTTTGTTTGTTTGTATGGTGTTTTACAGCATTTTCAACACATGTAAGGTTATATATGACGGTTGATTTTTTGTGGTGGAGGCAGACCAACCACTTTTCCTGGGTAGAACCAGTACTGTACACCTCCCGTCATCCATAAGAATCGACACTTCCTCACAAGTCGAGCTCCCAGTGGGATTCAAACCCGCAGCGGTGAGAGGCGAAGGTTTACAACGCAACGTCGTTAACCATCTTACATGTGTGTTAGTATTTTCATATCCTTCTCCTAAAACATCTAAGTGAAGAAAGCTTTCAAAATGTTGTTAGACGAAAATATAAATCAAATATAATATGAAACCAAGCAACGACACTGATACAAATACAAATATCTTACTTTTGTTATACTCCTCGCTGAGTTTTTTACCACTCTCCGTGTTCATAGACTGCTCGTACCCTGGCTCATTGAAGTATGGGTCGGGTACCAGAATCAGGGACTGGATTGACACAAGCACCTGTGAATGACAGAGGCAGTGGATAGATTATATATATAACAATGTATTTTGTAGCAGATGGAGGCAGTGAGTAGTTATAGAAGTAAGTGGTTTGTGAAATATTGGTCTTTATAAATTCACAAACAGGATTGCTGAATGGAGTAAAATGAATCGTTTGTTTTTGTCCCATTAACGCATTTAAGGTCATATTTGGGGCAGCGACCTCCGGGGCAGATGAGATGAAGGGATGAACATGATACAGCCGGGGCTGAACCCACAAGGAGAGAGGTCTGCAGCTCTAAAGCGCAAGATGTCCAACACAGATGTCTGTAAAATGTCTGCTAGGTTTAACTTTTCTGTATGTATACTTTTATTGCTTTCGAATTCACCATGTGGCATGTCTGTATATAAACAAATCTGTCCATATATAGAAAAATGTTAAAATCAGTATCCCGCCATCAACATGCAAATTTACAACAGATGAACACCATTTCCGAACCTACTGACGACAAGGTATATCTATAACTTAATATGTTGAGAATGGAAACTTGATAGACACAATATAAAGGACTTTAACCAGCCAGACCAAACCCCAAAACTGGAGCGTCTAATTAAGTCATTATTCATTTTACGCATACTCAATCACAGGTGTTTTAATCAGCACATATACATTATTATATGACCTGAACACCTGGATAGAGTTTTGATAATTGTTTTGTAGTTAATTTTGCCATTATTTGGCGGGTTAGATTTTAAATAAATAATTAGCAATTAATATTAAAACCATCCTAATGAACAACAATGGCTTAATACCTTACTGATTAGGTCTCCCCCAATTGGGAGAGACATATTGTTTTTGCTGTGTCCGTCTGTCTGTCTGTCTGTCAGTCACAAATGTTGTCGCCGCTACTCCTCCTAAACCACTTGTCGAAAATTTACAGGAAGCATTGGTATGATGTCTAATGCATATCGCATTTGTATTCCAGTTTGATGATTTTTGATGGGAGTTATGGCCCTTTGCTGTTTTCACTTTAAATTTGTTGTCGCCGCTACTCCCCCTAAAGCGCTCGTTGGATTTCGCTGAAAATTTACAGGAAGCATATATATAATGTCTAGTTGTGCATATTGCATTTGTGTTCTGGTTCGATGATTATTGACGGAGTTATGGCCCTTTGACTTTTTTCACTTTAAATTTGTCGCCGCTACTCCTCATAAACCGGTTTTTGGATTTCACCGAAAATTTACAGAAAACATCTGTATAATGTCTAGTTCTGCATATCGCATTTGTGTTCCGGTTCAATGATATTTGACTGAGTTATGGCCCTTTGACATTTCAAGTTTAAATTTGCTGTCACTGCTGCCTCCTAAACTGCTTGTTGGATTTTGATGAAACTTTGTAAGAAGCATCAGTATGTCTAGTTTTGCATATATCCTTGTGCGTTTTAGTTCAATAATTTCAGACGGAGTTATGGCCCTTTGACATTTTAGCTTTAAATTTGTTGTCACCGCTACTCTTTCTGAACCCAATGTTGGATTAATATATTCCTACCATAACCAGGTCAATATGAATAACCTTGACCTACTTTTTGGACTAAGTTAATTAACACTGGTCTTATTTTATGTGACTGATGCCACTATAGCCGTGCATCTGTGTCCCATGGACATATTTTCTTGTTTTATTATTGCTTTCGTCTTTTCTTGTTACATACTAACACTTTTCCACAAATTTGTAATGTTATCCAAAAATGCTCTCGATCTACTTTCAAGCATATCAACAAGGTTGTGCACTATCCTCTATCAAACTTATTTTAGCTAGGTTGTGCAGTGGGAGAAGATATCTGTTTTCCCTAAAAAAATACTATGCAGCAAAGTGTATAACTGATGAAATAGGGGTGGCTTAATAACCATATAGGTAGTTCACAAACCTGTAGAATTGTTGATGTTTTCTCATTCCATTCTTCTCCATTCTGACCTTGCCAAGTTCCCAGTAGAGAAAGACATACAGTACCACAACTGTAACAACACAAAATACATCCATGTTGAATAAGTTTAATATGTAAAGTGTGAGATATGGTTAATGATATGTATGAAATTATTTCAACTCACATACACTGTGATATAGGCCTATAAGCTTGTGTAAAATGATGCACATGAACACTCATGAATAATGCGGTATTGCTATGTGTAAAATTATGTAAAATCATGAAAGATATGAAGAAGCGACAAACAGCTAAGAAAAATCTTGTAAAATGTGACATAGTTTTGTAGAACTAAGTAAGAGCTATTGTTATGTAAAACCTTGTAAATGTGAATTGGCATAGTAAAACCGTGTAAATGCTAGCCATGGAAGAGATTGTAAATGTGACATGGTATTGTAGAACCACGTAAATGCTAGCCATGGAAGAGATTTTAAATGTGACATGGTATTGTAGAACCACATAAATGCTAGCCATGGAAGAGATTTTAAATGTGACATGGTATTGTAGAACCACATAAATGCTAGCCATGGAAGAGGTGTTAAATGTGACATGGTATTGTAGAACCACATAAATGCTAGCCATGGTAGAGATTGTAAATGTGACATGGTATTGTAGAACCACATAAATGCTAGCCATGGAAGATACTGTACATGTGACATGGTATTGTAGAACCATGTTAATGCTAGCCTTGGAAGAGATAGTAAATGTGACATGGTATTGCAGAACCATGTAAATGCTAGCAATGGAAGCGATTGTAAATGTGACATGGTATTGTAGAACCATGTAAATGCTAGCAATGGAGGAGATTGTAAATGTGACATGGTATTGCAGAACCACATAAATGCTAGCAATGGAAGCGATTGTAAATGTGACATGGTATTGTAGAACCATGTAAATGCTAGCAATGGAGGAGATTGTAAATGTGACATGGTATTGCAGAACCACATAAATGCTAGCAATGGAAGCGATTGTAAATGTGACATGGTATTGTAGAACCATGTAAATGCTAGCAATGGAGGAGATTGTAAATGTGACATGGTATTGTAGAACCACATAAATGCTAGCAATGGAAGCGATTGTAAATGTGACATGGTATTGTAGAACCACATAAATGCTAGCAATGGAAGCGATTGTAAATGTGACATGGTATTGTAGAACCACAAAATTGCTAGCAATGGAGGAGATTGTAAATGTGACATGGTATTGTAGAACCACATAAATGCTAGCAATGGAAGCGATTGTAAATGTGACATGGTATTGCAGAACCATGTAAATGCTAGCAATGGAAGAGATTGTAAATGTGACATGGTATTGTAGAACCACATAAATGCTAGCAATGGAAGCGATTGTAAATGTGACATGGTATTGCAGAACCATGTAAATGCTAGCAATGGAAGAGATTGTAAATGTGACATGGTATTGCAGAACCACATAAATGCTAGCAATGGAAGCGATTGTAAATGTGACATGGTATTGCAGAACCATGTAAATGCTAGCAATGGAAGAGATTGTAAATGTGACATGGTATTGCAGAACCACATAAATGCTAGCAATGGAAGCGATTGTAAATGTGACATGGTATTGCAGAACCATGTAAATGCTAGCAATGGAAGCGATTGTAAATGTGACATGGTATTGCAGAACCATGTAAATGCTAGCCTTGGAAGAGATAGTAAATGTGACATGGTATTGCAGAACCACATCAATGCTAGCAATGGAGGAGATTGTAAATGTGACATGGTATTGCAGAACCACATAAATGCTAGCAATGGAAGAGATGCTAAATGTGACATGGTATTGTAGAACCACATAAATGCTAGCAATGGAAGCGATTGTAAATGTGACATGGTATTGCAGAACCACATAAATGCTAGCAATGGAAGAGATGCTAAATGTGACATGGTATTGTAGAACCACATAAATGCTAGCAATGGAAGCGATTGTAAATGTGACATGGTATTGCAGAACCACATAAATGCTAGCAATGGAAGAGATGCTAAATGTGACATGGTATTGTAGAATAATAAATGCTAGCCATGGAAGAGACTGTAAATGTGACATGGTATTGCAGAACCACATAAATGCTAGCAATGGAAGATATGCTAAATGTGACATGGTATTGTAGAACCACATAAATGCTAGCAATGGAAGAGATTGTAAATGTGACATGGTATTGCAGAACCATGTAAATGCTAGCCATGGAAGAGATGATAAATGTGACATGGTATTGTAGAACCACGTAAATGCTAGCCATAGAAGAGATTGTAAAAGTGACATGGTATTACAGAACCATATAAATGCTAGCCATGGTAGAGATTGTAAATGTGACATGGTATTGTAGAACCATGTAAACGCTAGCCATGGAATATATTGCAAATGTGACATGGTATTGTAGAACCACATAAATGCTAGCCATGGAAGAGATTGTAAATGTGACATGGTATTGCAGAACCACGTAAATGCTAGCCATGGAAGAGATGCTAAATGGGACATGGTATTGTAGAACCACGTAAATGCTAGCCATGGAAGAGATTGTGACATGGTATTGCAGAACCACATAAATGCTAGCCATGGAAGATATTGTAAATGTGACATGGTATTGTAGAACCACGTAAATACTAGCCATGGAAGAGATTGTAAATGGGACATGGTATTGCAGAACCACGTAAATGCTAGCCATGGAAGAGCTTGTAATTGTGACATGGTATTGTAGAACCACGTAAATGCTAGCCATGGAAGAGATTGTAAATGTGACATGGTATTGCAGAACCACGTAAATGCTAGCCATGGAAGAAATTGTAAATGTGACATGGTATTGTAGAACCATGTAAATGCTAGCCATGTACGACTTTTAAAACCATGTGACATGGCCAGGTAAAATAATGCGGACACCATGTGATATATGTGTTGATTATATAAAATATAACTTATATATATATAATGTAATGCGTTACTACATTGGATTACGCCATACATTTGCGACCGTAAAAGGCAAGATTTAACGTTGTAACAAGTGACGTCATTGAGCGTCGTAAAAAAAATGCCGTTACCGATGAATATGAATTTTCATAGAAAAAATAAGTGTGTATGTATAATTTTACTTTATATGTCTGGAATTTAAATGGAAAAGCATTACAATTGAGATGTGGGACCGTAAGTGGTTAGTTTTACTGTCTGAAATAACGTTTAACGGCTCTGTGGTACTCTTAATGGTGCATTGATGTAAACCATGTAAATGGGAATGTAGTACGGGATGAAGTTATGCAAAATGTAACATGTTATATCAAAGTTAAAATGTGACAATCATTTGCAATTATGCTACACAATTTAACACAAAATGAAACAAGTTTGTGTAAGCATTTACTTACTTATATAGGTTGGGGTTAAATCGTACAGTTGAGTTACCGGTCGTCTGAAGGTTAACTTTCGGAGCCGCCATGGGGTAATTTGAGGGAAAATAAATATCAAACACAAAACAACCAGATGAATATGGGGTGCCTTCGGGCCTGAAAATGAAAATCATTATCAAATTATGATTTGTACTATGAAATCATTTATTTTTACTGACATCAAACATGTTGGCTTCTCTACACGACCAAGTAAACAAAGAACGGCATGTCAATGCCTTGTACAATCAAGTTTATTAGGCAAAGCCTTAGGAAATGAAGAATGACGAGGCTCTGATGAGCTATTCTGCTTTCCCACGGTGAGCCTAATGACATAGTACTCTTATTTATTATATAGATTTACACCCGCAAAATTTGTTATGGTTTATTAGTTTTATCATTTAAACAGATTGGTATTTTACCAGCATATATCCATGTGGAGTGCCTGGTCCATCATTGGATGGAGAGGTCTTGGGATGGATCATCGCCGTGGCCATGTTATTTATCTTTGAGCGAGATAATTAATCAACACTGCTTAAGTGTTGCTTCTATCTAGGAAGCCATTAAGAGTAATTAAATAAATATAAGTTGCAAGAACTTATTATGCAAAAGATGTAAAAGAAATATATTAAAACTAATGTATTCATGTCAGCTTCTCATGCTTTATTTCCTTCTGGTGGCCTGCCCAGAAGACGTTATGCAACAAATCCATTATTTTTCAAAATGACTTGGGGCGTCCGTGGCCGAGTGGTAAGAGTCTCTGACTTGCAATCACTTGCCCCTCACCGCTGTAGGTTCGATCCCTCAGGGGCCTAGGAATCTTTATGTGAGGAAGCTATCCAGCTGGCTTGCGGAACGTCGGTGGTTCTACCCGGGTGCCCGCCCATGCACGAAAGTCGCCATATGACCTTAGCTGTTGGTGCGACTATAAAATCCAATTCAATTCAATTCAAAATAACTTTATCAACAGTAAATTAATACATACCCAGTGATTAGGGCTTGCATTAATGAGATCTTTTCATCGTCCTGAAAAATGAAGAAAAAAATAATCATGTAAGGCGGGGAATTCTTTGAAGCACATTTAGCAGGGAAATTATTTTATATCGGATTACATTAATTAGTTGAAACCCTTCCCAAATCAAGAGAAATCACCCCCAGGGATCATTTTTCAGATGAGCAGATGTTTTGTAAAGGATAACATAAACCCTCTGACAAGTTTCGTCAAAGCCTTGTTATGGACCAACGACACATAAATTTATCAACAATGGCAAAAATATAAGATCTTTAATTGCCGCAACTGGAGGCCACACCAGATATTAAACGACAATTTGAAATTGGGACTTTTGGTTTTGATGGTGTTAAATTGTATACCCGAGTTGTGTTTGAACTATTAGGTTTTTTGCAATAAAATTTTCATCAAATATGTGAATTGAATCAATTGATAGGATAGAGTATTACACTACATTCATGACCTGTTTGTTTTCAGGTTATATCCATAAAACCCAGGTGACCAATTATAAGTTTAGTTCAGTGTATATTAATTGTAATTCTAATATGACCTCCGCAGTCTTTCAAATACACAAAGAAGAGACAGCTGTATGTTATTCTACGATAAAATACAGCTGTTCCATTAATTCCCTGCGTATATTTCATCCGTTGGAAGCGACAAGTTACACGACGTCACTTGGTAAATATATGTCACGAAGACAACCTCAACAGTAATTTTAATGAAATGTGAATTACAACAAACTTGCCATGCTCCCAAACTGTACACCCGATATAAACCCATCATATGCATCAGTACATATAACATTAACAAGCATCTTGAACCAGCTGAGAACGTCTGACGTCATACCGCGCAAGCTATATGACGTAAGCAATGACTTAATTGTTTGTCACGTGACTAAAAGTGTATTTAAACATATTGTACAGCGCGGAACTTTGCATATGGGGGTGACCCGATAGAACAGCCTGTAAACATAGGAGCCTGATTACCTTGACCTCCGAGATAATATATATATAGTGCCCCAACAATAGCGTAAACAATGGGGTTATTGTTGTGTTAGAATCGAAATAATAAATACGTACCTGTATTTTATCGGTGAATAAAATACAGTTAGTTGTTCGGATGCGAGTAATTCAATCACTCGTGCTAACGCACTCAAGATTAATTACTACGCATCCGAACTCCTAGTTGTATTTTATTCACCGATAAAACACAGGTACGTATTTATTATTTCTTAATTCATTTCTATTTTTATGTGTTTATATCCATTTCACTTACTGTGCGAACAAAGATAGATGAGGATAACTCAAGCGGTAATGACGTTGATAATGATGAAAGCTCCTGGGCAATTCTGATGACCTGAAAATGTATTATACAGATATAATGAACAAATATATCTGAGAGTAGTAAATTTCATTTGGAAACATTCAATTTATTAAGTGAAAGTCATGAATTTTATCTTTTCTTTAAAATACAATTGGAAAACAGATATTTTAATTATGTTTTACTAAGGCAGTGGGATTTTTGTTCTCCGAACCAAACATAATAGTCACCTTATTTTCAATGTTGCCCTCTTATTTTTCTTTACCAGACTAAGTGAATACCATTTTAGACCTCTCATTTCCCATTATTAACAAGACTAAATGAATACCATTTTTGACCTCACATTTCCAATAACCAGACTAGGTAACAGAATAATTTTTGTTCCTACACGTTTAAAATACCAGTAGTTGAATATGCTTCAAAAGTGTTTCGTTTTTTAGTTTGGTAATTTATGAATTCATCCCAGAATGAGATAAGAACACATACACCTACTACAGACGTTTTGCCAGGCTGGATTTGCTAAATATTTACTTTGTTTAAAAAGAACTCGTTTCTATATCGCAAGATTTTTCTCACTCGGGAATTATTTACCCGTATCACTTCAACAATGTTAATTAATCTCTATATAACAGGTAGTTATATGGTATATTACCTGGAATATTGTATAACGGGAAGTTATATGGTAAATTACCTGCGATTTTGTTGTTTGGCGAGAGTTAGTGGATGACAACAGACTGGCATAGTGATGACAATATCTTCCTTCCACTGCAAATACAAGCAGTTTTAAAATAAACCAAAAAAATACTGACAATCTTCTTTTTCTTAAAAAATAAAATATTTCCAACATGTATTGACCCATAAAAATACCTGGTGCATTACGTGGTCCCACCTTTATTCCATTTAGCAATGGGAAATTTTATATCAGCAGGGTTTTATAACAGATATTTCGACAATAAAACATTTAAAAACATTTTTTACTAATAAAATGTGACAACCTGTAAATTACCTATTAAATGTTTTTAATTTTACAATATGAAAACTTGTTATAAAGCCTAATTTTACACCTCAGCCAACCCTGTTTTCATTTTTTGGAGAAGGGGTTGGATGGGGTATGAATGTTAATACTTGTACCACGTAATGGGGCGAGACTTAGAAAGATCGATACCAAGGGCTGTATTTCAATGGTTTTGATGTTTTTCAAATCCCAAACACCAGGTTTTTATCTAGCGCAATACAACCCCACTGGAAATAGTTTATTACTTATCTGACATTTGATCTATCTTCCACACAAAAAGATCACAATCATTAGCTTATTTGTCAATGAAAATTCCATGAAAAAATTGTATGTTAAAATAGTACTTTAAATTATCATGCATACTTTGTTCATAAAAAACGTATATAAACACATCTTGAACCACAAGAAAAACCCTACTGGGAATATCATATATAACAATGGGAATATCAATATAATACTTACTGGGAATATCACGTGTAACACTTACTGGGAATATCACGTGTAACACTTACTGGGAATATCACGTGTAACACTTACTGGGAATATCACATGTAACACTTACTGGGAATATCACATGTAACACTTACTGGGAATATCACGTGTAACACTTACTGGGAATATCACGTGTAACACTTACATGTAACACTTACTGGGAATATCACATGTAACACTTACTGGGAATATCACGTGTAACACTTACTGGGAATATCACATGTAACACTTACTGGGAATATCAATATACCACTTACTGGGAATATCACGTATAACACTTACTGGGAATATCAATATAACACTTACTGGGAATATCAATATAACACTTACTGGGAATATCACATGTAACACTTACTGGGAATATCAATATAACACTTACTGGGAATATCAATATAACACTTACTGGGAATATCAATATAATACTTACTGGGAATATCACATATAACACTTACTGGGAATATCACATGTAACACTTACTGGGAATATCAATATAACACTTACTGGGAATATCAATATAACACTTACTGGGAATATCAATATAACACTTACTGGGAATATCACGTATAACACTTACTGGGAATATCAATATAACACTTACTGGGAATATCAATATAACACTTACTGGGAATATCACGTGTAACACTTACTGGGAATATCACATGTAACACTTACTGGGAATATCACATGTAACACTTACTGGGAATATCAATATAACACTTACTGGGAATATCACGTATAACACTTACTGGGAATATCAATATAACACTTACTGGGAATATCAATATAATACTTACTGGGAATATCACATATAACACTTAATGGGAATATCACATGTAACACTTACTGGGAATATCAATATAACACTTACTGGGAATATCAATATAATACTTACTGGGAATATCACATATAACACTTACTGGGAATATCACATATAACACTTACTGGGAATATCACATGTAACACTTACTGGAATATCACATGTAACACTTACTGGGAATATCAATATAATACTTACTGGGAATATCACATATAACACTTACTGGGAATATCACGTGTAACACTTACTGGGAATATCACATGTAACACTTTCCGGGAATATCACGTGTAACACTTACCGGGAATATCACATATAACACTTACTGGGAATATCACATGTAACACTTACTGGGAATATCAATATAATACTTACTGGGAATATCACATATAACACTTACTGGGAATATCACGTGTAACACTTACTGGGAATATGACATGTAACACTTACTGGGAATATCACATGTAACACTTACTGGGAATATCACATATAACACTGTCCTGGGAATATCACATACTGTGAATATCACATATAACACTTACTGGAAATATCACATAGTACACTTACTGTGAATATCACATATAAACTTACTGGGAATATCACATATAACACTTACTGGAAATATCACATATAACACTTACTGGGAATATCACAATCTTGTAACACTTACTGGCCTTATCATATATAACACTTACTAGGTATATCACAGGATTGAAACTGCAGCTTCTTCATCACTTCTCTGTACTGGGATTCCAGGTACAGGAACATCTGGTTATAAAATCAGTATAAATTAATAAACTCTTTCTTTCTTAAACATCTTGGTCAACACTTCTAATGTGTTATACAGGATTGTGATGAAAATGAGTTGTTGTTAAATGTCTCTCAATATTTGGGTTATTTTGAGTCGCTTCCCAAGACATGGAGCAGTGAACACAGAGGTATCCTGGATCACCCATTCATTACAATCAGTTAGATTCCTCTTGTCCTCTAACATTTCCCAGATACACCCGGAGGTGGAACTCTTATACAGGGCATTTTGAATGGTTACAAGTAGCAGTGCCATGCATCACACATTTCGAACAGGCAATTTATAACACCAGGCCAAAATGCCTCCACACTCTGTGGCATAGCTGACCTTTAATGCATATATAGGCCCAAAAAACTAGGTGGTCCGGGGGCAAGCTCCCCTGTTTTTATCTTATTTTTTTAAAACTTAGTTATGCAATGCTGCTTTTTGGTGTATATCTGACAGAGCACTTGTGTGGTATTTGAAGAAATGTTTTTGTTGACAAATTTGAGAATTAATATTTGATAAAGTCAATTTACCTACACTGTAAAATAAAATCAGAAACAAACGTTGACCCTTAACCCCTCAACTCCTCTGGCTTCAGTTTTTATTGCAATTTTGGACTTTTCATTTTGCAAACTGATGTATAGGCCCGGGCCGCACCTGAGTTGAAAAGGAGACAACAGTACCCCTTCAGACAGAGTGCACACACCAAGGCATCAACTATATGCTGATTTGCATATACATTTACATTCAAAACAAGACAAATTATGAAAGCTATGAATGATGGGCTTTGAGATATACAGAAGCTGAAAGTTTAATTTTTCTGCATATAAATTTCAATAATTTATGTGAAAGCTGCACATTAATTGCTAAATCAATCCGCAAGCCTCGACCATTTTCATGCAGGATGGTTGAAACAAGATGAACAAGCATTCATGTTGTATCCAATTTCTCGTTAATATTAATAATTACCTTGACACCAGGTGGAGACATGTTCACATCTCCGCTGGCAGCGTCACCATTCTGATGTACTTCCGCCATCTGATGACACTGACATTTGTTCAGCAAGCCTGCATTCTCCATGCTATCTGTAAGTCGTGTAACAAATCGTTACAGTGTCCTGTGTATGTGTCATGTTAACAGCAATCCAAGTCTACGATCTTTAATATATTTATTTGTCTGTTTGCCAGACACGACAAACCAATTGAAAGTACAGTCAAACCTGATGATTCTTACAGATGGCGGGAGGTGTACAGTACATGTTCTACCCAGGAAAATTAGGTGGTCTGCCTCCACCACAAAATAATTGACCGACATAATAACTTTGCATGTGTTGAAAATGACCTAAAACACCAAACAAACAAACAAAAAACTTAAGCAGCCACTCAAGGGAAAGACCAATAGTGACCTCTAAAGGCAGGTGGCTGCTTAATAAAGGCTGATTTACATTAGTATTTTTTAAACAGGATATAGAAAATGTGGCTGCTTAAGACAGGTGGTTGCTTAATAGAGGTGAGCACTAACACAGGTTTGACTGTATGTGAATTTTTATTCTAATGCAACTATAACGTCAAATTTGCGACTGTAAAATGCCTATTTAATTACTGTCAAAAATGTATGCAACGTAACACAACATTGTAACAAACAATGTCAGTGGATGACGTCAACAAAATGCCAGCATCCATAAATTTAAGTTTTCACAGGAAATATAAGTGTGTAAGTATGATTTTGTGTTATACTGCTGGTATTTAAATAGAAAAGCATTAGATACCACGTCGCCGTAAAACGAAATTCTCAGACTGTAAAACAACTCACCTAAAATCTTGGCATGGTTATCTCTTTAAATAATTACTACACAATACCATACTCTCACAAAATGTGTGACCAAGGAAAATCAAAAACAGTTTTGAGAACAATATAATATGCAAAATGTTTATGATACTTACGACTGACTAGTTTAAACAGAACTATGAATTCCCTGAAAGAAGAAAAGTATGTACCGGTAACAGTGGCAACGGTTTGAATGTAAGAATTCATGATCTATATGTCATTCATAGGTTGAGAAGTGTTGAAAAAAGTGTTCTCTTTTTTAAAACCAATTGTTAAATAGTGCTATAAATTATAATGCTTGATAAATACGCCAAGATTGCCATGTGTCTCTTTAAGAAATTATACTAAAGGAAAAGAGAAATGCAACTTGGGAATTTAAGCTATATAATTTATATACTTCACACTTAATTCCATTGAAATCCCAGGACGTTGCGTGACAGAGGGATTGCAGCTAGTTGGAGTAAGGACAAAACAGTGCTGATGTAGACTTTTTAATCACAGTACACTTTGTAACGCAAATTTCAGAAATGTTGAAATTCCACTACGAAAAATTGAGCCATTTCAATACTGTATTCAAAGTAAAGCGATTGTAAAATGTGACATCCTAAGTTTGCTCACTTGCTAGAGTCAAACGCCTCTCTATCAATAATGACATCTTGAAGTGATAACATTTGAGGTGTTTTGTGCTGTTTTAGTATTTTTTTCCATATGGAAAGGTCTAATATAGCCACATATCATTCAATTAACTGATGTATATTATACATACAATATATAGCAGTATATAGCAGAAATTCCAGAGTTGCATTTCCTTTTTCCTTTAGTTTATAAGCAGTCAAATACATTTACCGTTTATATCAACTATGAACTGCTGTTTTCTACTTGTTTATTTGTCATTCATTTACAGCATATAAGTAAACACAAACAAGAGGTCAATGACCTTGAAGCTCTACTGATTGATTTTGATTTCAGGAAGTAGTCGCTACAGACTTGTTTTTTGAAAAATTATTTTTAGCCGTGGCGGCCATCTTGAATTTACGGCCGACCTGAAATTTTGCTAGGATCAATTCGACATCAAGAGCAACATTCCTGTGAAGTTTCACGAAAATCCGTCAAGTAGTTTCACAGGAATAGTCGCTACAAGTTTTCATTATATAACTCTATGTAAACAAAGATGGCCGCTGACAGCCATGTTTAACGTCGAATCAAAATAATGTTTGACTCTGATCCATCATGTCATGCTGATCATTTTACAAAAAGTCCCATATCAATATCACTTATAGTTTTCAAGACGTAGTCGCTACAAACTTCTTTTTTAAAAAATCTAATTTTAGCTGTGGCGGCCATCTTGAATTTCTGGCCGATCTGAAATTTTGCTAGGATCAATTAAACATTAAGAGCAACATTCCTGTAAAGTTTCATGAAAATCTGCCAAGTAGTTTCAAAGGATTAGTCGCTACAAGTTTGTACTATATAACTCTATGTAAACAAAGATGGCTGCTGGCAGCCATGTTTAACGTTGAATTAAAACAATTTTTGACAAGGACCAACATCATGTCATGCTGATCATTTTACAAAAAGTCCAATATCAATATCACTTATAGTTTTTAAGTAGTAGTCGCTACAAACTTGTATTTTGAAAATCTATTTTTAGCCATGGCAGCCATCTTGAATTTCCGGCCGACCTGAAATTTTGCTAGGATCAATTAGACATCAAGAGCAACATTCCTGTGAAGTTTCATGAAAATCCGTCTAGCAGTTTCAGAGGAGTAGTCGCTACAAGTTTTCATTATATAACTCTATGTAAACAAAGATGGCCACTGGCCGCCATGTTTAACGTCGAATCAAAATAATGTTTGAATCTTATAACCATCATGTCATGCTGATCATTTTACAAAAAGTCCCTTATCAATATCACTTATAGTTTTCAAGACGTAGTCGCTACAAACGTCTTTTTTAAAAATCTATTTTTAGCTGTGGCGGCCATCTTGAATTTCTGGCCGATCTGAAATTTTGCTAGGATCAATAAGACATTAAGAGCAATATTCCTGTAAAGTTTCATGAAAAGCTACAAGTTTTTACTATATAACTGTATGTAAACAAAGATGGCCTCTGGCAGCCATGTTTAACGTTGAATCAAAATGATTTTTGACAAGGACCAACATCATGTCATGCTGATCATTTTAGAAAAAGTCCCATATCAATATCACTTATAGTTTTCATGAAGAAGTTGCTACAAACTTGTTTTTTAAAAACCTATTTTTAGATCTGGTGGCCATCTTGGATTTCACATCAACATGAATTTTTGCTAGGATCAACTAGACTTCATGGGCAACATTTCTGTGAAGTTTCATGAAAATCCATTCAGTAGTTTCAGAGGAGAAGTCGCTACAAAAAAAAGTTTACGGACAGACGGACGACGGACGCCGCACCACGGCATAAGCTCTGCTGATCTCTGATCAGTAGAGCTAAAAAAACAAAAGCTGTCGGAGAACAGCGCAGCTTGACTATTCGATTTTTCAGAGAAAAATAAATTATAGACAGTATATACCATCAGAAAACAAGGCTCAAACAATGTGTGGGTGGGGTTGGGGGACGGGGCGAGAGTAGAAACTTGGGCCGATATAAAATTATTGTTAGAATCTCATACAAATTATAGTAAAATGTTATTATTTTTATCCGGTTTAATCTAAAACTGCTGTCATTTTAAAGAAATAAGTGGTTGAAAGGCAACTCGGGGAGGGAGGGGATATCTGACAATATCTATTGTGGCCTCATTTCATTTCTTTTTTATTGATATTTCATCTGTGTATCTGAATTTAATCTAAATTGTTTTATATGTAAATGATTGTGTTTAAATTAAAATTTTAATATCCAAATAATGGAAGATAAAATGAAAACAATTCCCCTCCCCATGTCCTCCATAAACCAATGGGGGACAGGGCGAGGGCGCATCATTGATATAGGTGTAGATTGATAAAACAAAACAACACAGACATATGTAAAAAACAAACAAAAAAACAACACATTCAGGTGGTGGTGATAATGGAGTGGTGGGATGGTTGGGGAGTGGGGGTGAAACATATTGATAAACTGATAAAAAACAACAACACAGACATATGCAAAAACAAAAAAACAAAACATTTGGGTGGTGGTGACGAGGTGTGGGGGTGGTTAGAGGACGAGGTTATGGGGGTAACATAGCTATATGTGTAAAAATAGACCAAAACAACACAGAAATATGTAAAAACAAGAGGCCCAAGAGGGCCTGTGGATGCTCTACTGGCTAACATGGCTCTTATAACATCAATGAAACGAGTGCTTAAGATAATGCTATAAGGAAGCTCATGTCGGAGTGTTTATTTAAATAAGGCTGTCATACTATTTTTGCAAGTGACTTTAATTTATAATTAGACAGGATGTGAGTTTTTTAATCACATAAACTTATAGCGTCACATTATGTCAGAAAGCGTGCATTAACGTGATGTCGTTGAAATAGGTAATAGATATAGTGAATTATGATATTTGTGTCACACTCCTGGAACAGTCAGGGGTTTAACTTGTTTAAGTTATTTTTTGAATAACTTGTTTAGGTTATTACAGTTTTAGGTGGTGTTTTCAAAATGACTGCAACAAGTTATTCCAGATAAGCATTCAATTTCATCTATTTTTAAATCTGTTTTTACCAAAACCAGAAATTTCCTGTTACATGATATTTTTCCTTGGTTCTTTTATCTTTGTTGTTACTTCTTTTACCCAAGGTTAAGAAATATTTTATGCAAGCTCTTAAAGATGGAACATGTTACATAATAAAATTGGTAATTAATTGTCTCTAATGGTTGTATACCAGATATCGTCATTCACCAGATAGCTTCATTATCAATAACACGCTCGATGTTGTGATTATTTTTCAATCCAACTTTAAAAATCACTACACACTATTATCAGGCGATTGGCTAGGAAAAAATATTTCAAAAATGTTAACAAACACTCTCAAATCAACCAGTTTACCTATATAAATACTGTTATAAACAAAACACAATCGGGGGACTCATGTGTTAATGCACATGCACAGGAAAATTTTCTTTTAAGATTTCTGACCCTTTGAATAAATTTTACATGCCAAAAAATAATAATTTAATAGCGTGTGCCAAACATTTTCAGCCAAGGGAGGCAACAAATACACATCAATCAATTTAAATTTGCAGACAGTTATTTCCCCTTAAATTATGAATGTAGAAGTCAATTAAATTACATCCGATGGTACAGCTGAAAAAACCCGATGGTACAGTTGAAAAATCTGTAGCTTTGTTTCCAAATAGTATTTTTTCTAAATTCAAATGCAATGGTATATTAATAACTACACAAGTTTTCATCATCCCAAAAGCGGGTTATTCGGTATTAAACTGAAGATGACGATAACTACTACATTCAGCGCAGACGATGGGCCCAATTCAGTCTATACTTAGTAATAGTCACGACACTTGTTACCGAGAACAGAAACAACGTAAATACAAATTATTTATGGCAAAGGGGTAAGCTTCTCTACTGGCAACAATAATTATGAGATGACCAGTTTTTATTTAGATATATTAAATATTTTGCATAAAAAATTACTATATCTGGTACACAACCAGTATGGCAATCATACCTAATGATGCCATCATTATTTAATTAGATGGTCAAGTTTTCTGTTGAAATGATTTATTGCTTTGGCTTTATTACTGCAGCAACATGTGTTATTCATTGAATCATTTTTCAATAATGGCCACCAATGTTGTCATTTAAGAAAGCTTGTAATTGCTATATCTCCTTCATTTATGATCGGACTTTGATAAAACTTTCAAAGTTGTAGACACCAACGCCTAGCTGTGCAAGAACGTCAACGGTTGTCATGACGTCATCAATAAAGTATCCTAAATAAGTTATTTTATCAAAAGTAAGAGGAAAGAACTCTTGCTCTGTGTCAAAGGGAAATAATTTTGTTCTTGAAAATAACTTGTTTAAAAAATAACCTAAACAATTTACACCCTTGACTGCAGAAGCCATTTATATTATGTGTCGAGCACTGGTATTTACCTGGCAAGTGTTTCTTCAGAAGTAGGGTGTGCCATCCTTATAACGGGTGGAGGTGTGGATCGTGTATTCCACTTTTTCCGCAGAAGACTGTTGAGACATTTGCCGTCTGTCGCCGTGTCATTGTCGCTGCTGTCAGACCCGCCGTCTGCCTGCAGACAGTGGTCCGGCACCGCGCCATTGGCCGGTTTGTGAATTTGTTTTAACATCACTGATGCCTGAAGAGATTATAATTACATTTGTATTGCAGATCTGAAGCATTTATACATATAATAAAATTAAATATTAAATCTGAAAGGCAACCTTGAAGGGTACTGAGAATTACTAAGGTAAGCACCTTATGCACGAGATCGTTTTCAATTTGATGGTTGTTAAACAGTTCAAGAACACCTTATTGGGGATATTTGGTGTTCCCTTCCGAAGGCCAAAGCACGTTCTGAGGCAGCGTTTCCTACCCCCACCATGAGACCATGGTGCCTCCTTTACTGCATGAAAACATATAAAAATATGGTAACAGTGATAAAGGGAACTGTTGTCTTAAAAAAAATCTAGTTTTTGTGACCTTGACCTTCAACCGACGGGTTAAAATCCATAGGGTTCCTCTTCTAGCAGTGAACATACCTAGAGTTAAAATCCAGGAGAAAATTATTATTGAAACAAATACGATTCCTATTCAACAAGGACGGTTTCTTTTTTCATTATGGGCAATGCTCAATGTTCATGAGATGACAGAACAAAACTTCTTGGACAGAACTCTAGAAATTATCTTCCAGAAATTAATATGGTGCTGGACAGACAAGACGGATGGACAGAGCAATTACTATAGGCTTTTATCATATTTTTCCTAAAATGAATATAAATTACTGAAAGTAGACTGACCAGTTGATCAAGATGCTCGAGAAGCTGATACACGGACTTCTTCTGACCTTGAAGACAACACAACAGGGGAAGTAACTCCTTTCGATATGCTAAAATTATAGAAATGTTAATGTTTCAATCCAATAAAACTGTTATCCAAATAAAAGCTTCTTAAGGGTGCCCTCTGGTGAATATCAGAACAGATAGAATTTTTTATTTCCCTGTTTTTTATGAAGACTAACATATTACTAGTTAGTTTCTGGAAAAATAATGATGGGTCGGTGATATAACTTTTTCGCAAAATTAATCTTTAGTAATACACTCTCACAGTGTGGTTTTAAATTCTGAATCAGCTGAAAATTGTGTATGGCAACTTATATGTGTGTAGTGTGGTTTGCAGAACAGGTATCGATTTTCCGTCATTTTTAATGTAATAGTTCATACTTTAGGACGAAAAATTAAGAGTTGTGGTATTTTTATCACCATCTGAACAATTATTACATCCCTTGTCATTACCCCACCCAGTTTACTATAAATTGCATTTTTAAATTTGTGATAAATCAATTTTTCATGATAAAGGAACAGTTAACTTTTTGAGATTTTTTGTCTACAATATATATAAGACCTGAGTTTTAGAATGAAAAAATAAAAATTGGGGGTCGGTGTGCATATAAGAAAGATATTCAATAAAAACTGAGAATAAATGTGCTTTTTTAGATTTCGACGAGCTCTGACATATAACGGCATAGGTCTGTAACAAATAATAGGAACAATACTTTGTATTGCTGTCTCTGTATATCCTAACACATGTCTTTGTAATAAAGTTTAAATTAAGTGAATATCTTAAACGGTTTTTGAGAAATACCATCTTTTGTACCCCTACCCCCCATTTTGGCTTATGTTAAAAATTGTCAATTTTGGGCACAAAATGTGAGGTAAAAAAAAAATTCTTAAAAATGTTCTTTTTTTTTGCACTAAAATATCCCTATTGGGCATGAGTTTGTTACTGTATAATTATTTTTTCCAGTTTTATTATAATTTTTGAAATATAACAAATGTAAATTTCCGGAAGTGCAAAAATCCAAAACCTCAGCAGTGGTCACCCTTAAATACAAATTAAAGAAAGAATATCATAAAATATCAAATGTTCAACTTTTGATGAAACTATTAAAGGGACACACGGCAATCTTAAATGTTTTTATCAAGCATTAAAATCAGCAGATCTATTTATCAATCCAGTATCACTTTGACTTGAATATAAATCGAGTTTTCAGTTTTTCTTCGTTATTGTAATGTAGGTTTAAATATATTACTTGTGCAATATAACAGTTTGATATATGCAAAAACAATTTGTGTTACATATTTATAATTAATATTAATCATTGAACAAATGCAAGATATTTAGAAATCCTAAAGTTTTTTAAAAAATCAAGATTGCAGTGTGTCCCTTTAAGAAAATCATTGTATCTTTAAGGGTAAGTGCAACCCGAATAGCTTCAAGTTAACTTTGAAGTAATTTGGATTTTCTCGATAGTTCCATAACAGTTGAAAATTTAAAATCATTACTTATATTGACATTATAAATAGTTGTACGAAACATTTATTTTTATAACATTTATTTATTTTACATCGATTATGAAACAAAGCTTACATAAATGGCATGGATGTGGGAGGAAACCAGAAAAAACATGTGTTAGGGTGGAAGACCACCGTACCGTACCATACACTCTTACTTACAAAATTTTATTTTATTACCCTTGCAGAAATGTAGAACATTAATTTCAATATCTTCAGCCTCTACTTGTACAACTTTTCTAGCAGCTATCTGTTTTACTGGAGTGTACTCTTGTCAAGCGAAAAACAAACATTTGCTATAAAACGATAGAATAAATTCTCTAATAAAAATGCTTTCCTTGTTGTGCCATTCAAGTGTTTTAAACATATTATATCTTTCCAGATGCCAAACAAGGATTAAAAGAATCTTTAATGGATATCTGGTGAAGATCGGGAATTCCAACATGAGGTATAATCTATTTTATCAGAATCAAGACTCTGCCGAGGTTCCGATTAAAACAGTTATACCGTTTGTTGGAATTTCCCTATCTGAACTGGATACCAATGATTGATTCTTTTTCTTGCATACCATTTACATTTTGTGCGTTGACGTCACCAACTACTAAAGGTTTGCATGTTTATTTACGCAGTGAAGTCACGCACCGGTTGATGTTATCGACATCATTGTTGATGTGCGTTACTTTGATCTTCCCCATGTGTAAGATAAGGCTTTCCGCCATCCATGTAACATGTGGATTACCTTATCCAGTATATAAGAAATCCTTATTTACACATGTCTTGGAAAATCCTATCCTACCAACAGGGGCGGATAACAATCATGCACTCAAGTCTGGATAAGCCTGTTGATGCTCTTCAGAAACACAATTGCATTGTTCGCGAAAGTCTAACAGGAATAAGTTCTCATATATTTTGTTCTCCAAAATACAAAGAAACAATTCAATCATGGTTATGTCCTCTAGCCCTCTTTTCAACAATATCCTTATTTAAACTACCACAGTGGTAGGCTTCTGTCTACATATCGGACAGTAATGACCCTTAAAATAGGTCAAATGGTATGACAAATCAAAACTGTCCTTACCTATTTCCCTGATCACATTAACTATCACAGAGTATACCTGTAAAATAATGTAACAGTAATTATCAGGTTATAAAAACATAAATCAATAAAGTTTAGATCCCTTTTTGTATGTTTCAGTCACTTGAAGTGAACCATTTAATATCCCCATCTTAGTTGAGACAAGGGTTGTGGAGGGCCATTCCTTGTGTAGACCTTGTTCTTAATTACTAATCAACAAAAATCAGTATGTATACAAGAAATTCTCAAATTCCATTTCGTATTCACCGTACCATTTTCTTTTTAAGTACCCTACAATGTTTTTTGCTCTCAGAATAAGGACGGATTTTTCATCAAAGTTTAGGAGTTGATGACTTTAAAAAGATCGAAAAAAGAAATGCTAATACTAGTTTATAGATTAAGATTAAAAAAAAAATCATAAAGAAGCATGAGATTTTCAGTTAAAGTAACCAGTGTAGAAGAGGATCATTCTACTGAATCACAGTACAAATTAAAACTGCCAAGACGATAGATAAACTAATCGTCCCATGTGAAGGTACAATACTGATATAATAATTTTATGAAATTAATTTTATAAAAGTCATCAATCCCTGTATTAGGATAAAAGATGTTCATCACAGAGCAGGTCAACATAATTAGAAAACGAGAGACAAATCGCTTATAACGCTTGAACTTCACAGATGATTCCTATATAACATGAAATGTGGGATGTGGAAAAGAATTTGGTTGCATTTTTCAGTTGAATTTAGAACATTGCCACAGGACAACCAAAGATGATTCCAAATATAACATGAAATGTGGGATGTGGAAAAGAATTCTTTAAGTGTCTCATTTAAAATTAAATCAATGAAATACGAGGTGGGGCATCCAGTACAATACTCACAACTGAATGTCTGCTGATCTCGAGAAAGGAGTCCACTTTCAAATGATGCTGTAAAGAAGGTCAAGGACATTAGTATACAAATATATTAAATTTATTACATAACCTACAGCCTAGCAGTGTAATAACACAATTCTATATTTTTGATAATCCACAAGCAGTGTAAAATTAACGTCAAGGCACACTTTAGTTTTGTAATAAATAGAATCTCACATTCATGCTAGTTTATTTACCTCATTACATGATGCTTGGCAAGCTGTCGAATCATATCAAGTTGTAATATCATATCACTTGTAAACTTGTTTAATAAATTCAATAATAAATGGGCACTTGTGCTCTCGGTATACAACCCTTGTATTTACCTCGTTCCAATCCATTTATCGTTGTTTTACATTAATTTTGTACTATACAATTAAACCTGCCCAAGAGATCACTTCTACTTAGAGACCACCTCCTTTAAGAGACCAACTTCTAAGTTCTCAATGACATAATTTGAAATTAAAATGCACCTATGTAATAGATAGAGTCTGGTCTCAGCGAGTTGGTTTATGTAAATACAGAGATGGGTGGGCAAGGTAACCAACTAGCCGAGACAGACTCTATTAATAGTTTTTGTAGTATGGTGTACTTGGTGACCCTGTCTGTACTCTAATTGCCATTTATCGAATGTTAGAGTATGGTAAATCCCCGCCCGTTTGTTTATCCTCAATATAAACGATTTAATGATATGCATTCATCAAAGACAATTCCACCGACCATACTACAAAGTGGGTTGAGATCAATTATAATGCCCTTCCCTTTAGTGGTTTCCTTAGACAGGTCTGACTGCATGTCATCTTTGAAATCAAATAAGTTTAAAACCAGTTCCACTAAATACATTCTTCATTAAAAAACAACAAGCTAAGTCTGCATACCTCAATACATGGTATGAGAGCAGACCCCTCCAGTACAGAGAAGATATCATTGATGTAATCTCCTGTAGCCCCGTTGGTACACATACTGCTTGTCCCAGCCACCTCGGGGAGGGGACCATGGGCGTGGTTGCTGGCAAGGTTCTGGTGGGGTAGCATGTTTGTCGATAAGGACTTGAGTTCACTCAAAATCTCTCGTAACACTGACTCAATCTGAATAGGGCAATTATAAGTTGCTTAGTTGATTAAATGGTGTTTTACGTCATTTTCAGCACATTTTAGGGTATATAATTATGGCTGTCGAGTTTTAGTGGTGGAGGCAGATCACCAACTTTGCCTGAGTAGAACCAGTACTGTGTACCTCCTGTTGCCGTAGGAATCGACACTTTCTCACAAGTCGATTTCCCAGTAGAATCAAACCCGCAGCAGTGAAAGGCGAGGTTTCAAACAATCCAGGCCATGGAAGCGCTGGTAAGTAAACAATAACATTTTGATATCTGAAAGTTTGCAGCTACAAGGTGTAGTGTATTGCCATTTTAACAATTGATTTTTTAAAAACGGGGCCCATTTAACCCATTACCTTTTCTCTCAAGCTGGCCTATTATTTGTGTATGAATTAATCAGAGCTAACAGCTCATTTGAAAATTATTTATAAAAACACAAAGCACTATCAAAAATACTCATCAGAATTCATACCCTTTAGTAACCAAAACTTAAAATAAAAACCACCCAAAGAAAAAATTATTATAAAATTGTACAAATGACGACTATCATTATTGTTCTGGGGCTACAACTTAGGTACCTTGTTATCCTTCTCCTTCTGTGCAGCTATGTATGCGTTGATGTCCCAGCCAGGTCTGTTATTGTGACCATACCCCACCCCCTTGGCCCAGTACTCTTCTTTGCTGTTACCATCCTTGATTCTACTGGACTGTAACAGATATTCACGTCTAGATATACCAGCTTTAAATACATGTAGTTTAAAGTGGGCCCAAACAGCCAATAAACCTATTGTAGTGATGGGCAATCGGTTGAAATTCACAATCGCTCATCGGTTACAACCGGTTGGATGTAACCGATCAATCATCGGTTTTAATCAGTTAGTCAGTATGAAGTATAACACGTGTATGTTCATCTAAGTTTGAGGCATTGAACTTTGAATATTTTTTGATCAAGCATGTGTTCTTTCCCATGTTGTTTCTTATGCCATGTCATTTCAATCAGCAAAATAATTATAATTGATATAAATGTGTTTATTTGTGTATATGCTTATTTTCACAAGTGTATTAATAATTTCCTTATTGTTGTCTCCCGCACATTAATGTTTATTTCTATTTCGAACGTTAATTAAAGTGCATTTTTACATGTAACCGATGATCGATTATAGACTCGTAATCGATCATCATAATCGGATGCCTAACTAACCGATGATCGGTTACAACTGATTAATCGGTACATCACTAATTGTTAGACAAACATCCACAAATTAATGTCTCGCCTAACAAGGATCAGACTTTATGAATTTCAGTCGAAAAAATGGCCATAATTTTGCTAAAATGCAATACAGAGTTATGGAACTTGTGTCTGAGTGACCTTGATGACACTTAAGACAGAGGCAACGTTTGAATGAATTTGACGAAGCAATTTTAAAGATATCAGAATTTGTAAAACTTTAACTTATAACTTCATTGAAATGTTTCAGCTGCCGACGTTGTCGACATCGTCACTGCTTTAAAGTGATACCTATGTCTTACCACCTTCTTCCAAGGCGAGACAAACAATAAGGTCAGGTTAATCAACTAAAACATTGGGTGACTGATGTATTCACTAGATAAATCTTCTATAATAAAATATTGTTATTCTTTCTACAGTTTCATTAAATTTAATATTGCTTAAAATAGACCTTCTATTAAAAGGCCGCATTACACGCAAAGAAAAGTGAAATTAAATTATTGTTCAAACATTAACTGCCCTTAATATGCCTTTAAAGCTGTTTTTAAGGTTAATAACACCAACAAAATGTGGACATTTCTTCTTACCTGCATAAAGGCTGTAGTTTTGAGTTCTTCAATTTTATCCTCGTCTAATCTGTATACTTGATTAGCCCTTGGTGTCTCCTCACTGACCTGTGTACAAAAACATATTTTAGATTCATTTACAGAATAAAATACTGCAATAACAACCAACCAAAGACAGAAAACCAACTAAACATTATGTAAAACTATGAAATAAATCAATGAAATGGAGTGGAATTAGTTCATTAGACAATTGCTTGTAAGCAATTGCTGCAATAACACCCTTGATCACACTCAGTTTGGTTTGATAAAAGCAAAATTATAACATCAAGATCATATCAAAACCCTACTGCTCCCACCTGTGCCAGCGTCAGTAGGTGGTGCTCTATATCGAGGTATGGACACCTGGATAGGTCATTACGGTCGTAGTTGACGTCTATACGGGCCCACTGCTGCAGGAATTCCTTGATCCCCTCGATGACCGACTTCATGTCCTTAGCCGGGGACCAGTATGACAACTGCAGTAACTCTATATTGGTGATTCTCTGCATCATACAACCCTAGAAAAATTAAATAAGATTTCATTGTTCTCATGAGTATAAAATTATTCTAAAACAAGTGAATCACCAACAGTAGTACGAACGCCGGATTGCGAATTCAACATTTTAACTGAAAAATCTAAGTAAAAAGGGGGATAATTCCAGTAATAAATGACAGAGTTATGGTTCTTGTCATAAAACATTGTGTAATGACAATGAACATGTGTGCCAAGTTTCAAAGCCTTCCGACAATTTGTTTTTGAGAAATGAAGAAAAACAAAAACTTTAACCAAAACTTGTTAGCAGATGGATGGACAGACTGACGGAAATCACCAAACTACAAGTCAGAATTTGCTACGCAATCTGGTTAAAAGGAAAGGCTGACAATTACTGATAGTGGCATGACAGGACAAGTCAGACCATTAAACCGGTCATCCAGCGGCAAACATTTGGCGTTGCAAAAGGGTATAAATAGGAGGAGTTCCAACCAAAGCTCATTACACTACTGACGAGTATAAACCACACAAAAAAAATTGTTTTCCTTACTTTATATATATACTGAATGGAAAAAGAAATGTATAATGGATATTTCCGCTATATATTATATGTTTAATATGCTACTGCTAATCGAATGGTACAGAGCAACATTAGGCCTGTCCTTTCGGAAAGAAGGTTTGAACAGCACCGAACACACCAATGGTTACCCCTTTAAAGTTTCATTATCGACAGAATGCGCATTTGGCTCAAGCAAGTGAGCAAACTTAGGCTTTAAACGTTGAAATCTCTTAACATTAAACTCAATACTGAAATGGCTTGACTCTTTCAAGCGAAACTTCAACATTTATGAATTTCGTGTCACAAAGCAGGTCTACTACATGACAGAGTTGTCCTTTCTGTAATTAGTTGTAGCCCCTTTTTATACAAAAAACGTTGATATATCTGGAATATTACGTATAATTAGGTGTATACAATAGTGTAGTATAGACAATTTTTTGATTATGCGTTTCTTTTTTCTTTCAGTATAATAAGGTATAACATTATTATGCAAGTTAAATGTTCCTTTTAGAAAAACTACAAAATATTTAAACATTATTCTTTTTGCAGTCGTTTGGTTTCTTTTGATGCCTGCATGCATGGATATGTAAAACAGACATAAAGATTGATATGCGTTCTTTTAACAATAAATTATTGATTTTTTTCTCTCCTCAATATAGTGGGAAAATAAATATTATGTTTTATCGATTTCACGACATTCATTTCGTAGCATATACGAAATCAATCAATGCAAAATCTATGTAGATATATATATATAATACACAAACCTGTAGTCTGGGGCGCATCACTTTCACCAATGGTGGATAAAACGGGAACAGGTCAATTTCAAATGTCTGAAAAATAAATAAATATATATATATAATTTTACCTCATAGTTATATTTCAAGTGGAATGTATCCATTATGTGCAACTCAATTCACCGTTTATCCGATCTTTACCAAACTTGGCCATATTGTTGATATCAATACAAGCTCTGAAAGATCAATTATACCATGTATAATCTGGATACTTCTGGTATCATAGTATCTCTTAGAAACATAAACATGTTGAAACAAAAAAAAGAGTGTTAAATGCTAACAAGTCAGCATAAACAAAAACATATTAATTCGTAAGATTACAAGCTACCCGAGAATATGCACATATTAGCAATTGCATTTTGTAGTTTAAATGTTGCACCATCCAATACTTAAAACAGTAAATTAAATTAATTATTTGTACATAAATAGAGATTACATTGTAATACATGTATTTATTCAATTTTAAATTGCTTCCGTGGTCGAGAGGGTAAAACGCTGCATTTGAAACCTTTCATCTCTCACAGCTGCGGCTTGGAATCTTAATGGGAGCTTGCCTTTAAGTGAGAAAGTGACGATTATTATGGACGGCGGGAGGTATACAGTACTGGTTCTATCCAGGAATATGTAGGTGGTCTGCCTCCACACTAAAAATCGACCATCATACATAGCCTAACATGTGCTCAAAAATTATGTTAAACACTAAACAAAGAAATCAATTGTAAAACAAATTGCCCACCCCACCATACCCCAGTACTATATTCAATAGATTAATCAAAGTAATTGTTCTTGCCCTACTAAATACATTGATTTGCAGAGTAAAGAACACGTTGTTTTTTTCATTTTACATTTATGTTGATCAAACTATCGCACAGAAGCAAATACCTTTACAGTCTAGAACCTACCATTTCCATTTCAATGTAATCATAGCCATGTCTTCGCATAATTTCTACTAAATCATTGGTCAAGTCACTGAAATTAAAGCACACAAAACAGATGTTAGGGTAGGTCAACAGGTTAACTATTAAACAGAAAATGTTGTTGGGATAAACCAGTGTATTAGGCAGAAATTCAAGACTATGGTGCGCAAAATAAATGGGTGTCGTGTAGATGTTATTCTTTCACAGAAAAAGGTGAAAAACGTACATTTTAGATCATCTTTTTTCTCAAAATTTATACAAAACATAATAATATTGAAAAGGTTAGAATGGGAAGTGTTGTTTAGATTTTTTTTTTTTACCTCACCCACCTCACTAAATATTGGATGTGATTTTTCAAAAATGGCCGTACAAGACGGTTGCACGGTTGGCTGGCTAATACAATGTGATAAACTTCTAGCAACATGGCCACTGTCATAGAAAGCTTTGTGTAGACCAAACACAAACTATAACTAACCTGTTTGGATCAAACTTTGAGAGCCTCACTCGCCAGTGATATATGTTGTCCTGTACAGGCTCTGCGGAAATACCACATGCCTGAAATATAAAGCATGGGATATCTTGAATAGCAATAGAAAGGTATGAATGAATGAATGAATGAATGAATGAATGAATGGATTGGATGGATGGATGGATGGATGAATGAATGAATGAATGAATGAATGAATGAATGAATGAATGAATGAATGAATGAATGAATGAATGAATGAAGAATGAATGAATGAATGAATTACAACCGTTTGGCAGCTTACGTCATATCAGGCAGTAATGGGGAATGATGAGCAACAATGGACAATAATGACGATGATTACTGGAAATGAATATCATTTTCTTATCTCCAATTCCCAGTGGGGGATACTACTTCCTGTTTAGCTATTTCTTTGGCCCATGCCAATTGGGGCCATTTATTGGGCTTGAACCTGTTAAGATCTTATGTGAAGAAAAGTTATCTCCGGGGGGGATGAAGAATGTGGCATGCCAAGATAGGGATGTTAGCATTGTCCTACAATGTGTTACGTATATATGCTTCTAAATCAATAATATCAGTATTTATTGCATATGCATTTTAATGAAAGCTCTGTTTACTTTCAATGTAATGTCCAGGAAACGTCAATATTCGCCGGTATTGACGCGTTCATGTTGACATACGTAAAATCATTGTACTGGAACTACTATTTTGCATACTCGTTAGGGATTGATGCAATTCGCAGTTCATGTCACAGGAAGTTTGTCATGGGCTATAAACACTGCAGTTTTTTTGTTTCGTTTTGAAAAATTCACACAATGTTACAACAGTGTTTTTTTCAAATGAATGCTTTTGATGAAAACTAAATGTTAAAACCTATTGTTTGGTTCTTAAATTATTTGTTTTTATAATAAACATGCATGCATATGCAATATTAGATTTGTATTGGGATAAATGCAAACTGTTCTTCCTCGCAAAATATTGCGCTCCTAAAGTCGGGCAGTATTATTCCGTGGAAGAACTCGTGCATAAATCCCACTACAAATCTAAATAATCTTAAGTCTCTAAATCAATATTAGACTTTCTTGACATTCCCCGTACAACTCAGTGCAAAATATGCATCGCTGTCTTGGTCATCTTGAATATTTCACTACGAATGAAAACAATATTTTTAATAACTGAGGTCATCCTGAATAACAAGCAGCCATGAAAAACACAAATCTGAAAATGCACCATCCGAGAAACAGTGTTAATAAATCAAGTTTAAATAAAATTGGCTAAGAGAAAGACACTTTTTTATATTTCCCTTTTTAACTCAACTTTGACTTGGCGAACATTGGACAACTGCGAAAAACACAAACTTGATTAAAGTCCAACAAAAGAAAATGCATGTGGAGTTTAATTACATTAACCCAGAAGATGTCTACAACTCTGTTATTATTTTGTAACGGTGTTTACACTGGATTATGGGCATCAACAAAAAACACAATTGTAAAAGGTCACCACCCCAGGAATATTGTGAGCAAGTTTTGTACCAGAATACAGAGCCCGAGAATTTTTTTTTGGGCCCTTGGAGTGATCACACCTCAAATTTTAACTTGGGGGGTAAAATCTGATTTTCACCACAGGTGGATAATCATAGAAATATTACCGGTAAACCCTAAAATCAGAACTAAGGAGTAAACTGCGTCTAGACTTTATAAGGCAATTATTGGGAACATAACAGCACAATGCAGGTATAAATCCTAAGACGTTGAACAAATTGCCATGTAGTTCCAACTGTTGCAACCTACATTGTAAATCATACATAACTCTATAAATATTTAAACTTTTCTTTTCAAGCAAATCTACATGTAACAGCAACATTTCAAAATGATTGTTGTGGCTTTTCTTTAAGCTTACACTATCAACTAAATCAATTAATATTTGCCTTACCATTTTTTCGAAGTTCACCATTGGTACCGCCGATGGTTGAAAAAATCCACTATTTTTTTCTGTTTTGCCGACATTTTTGAAAGAACAACAACTCTTGTTATCAGCATCGCTAAGCGCTTGCTTAATTGTAAGATCATGTTTAACCAAGCGCGATACCGATTGCAGAGTTTCCGTTTCTTTTGGCTGGCATGCTGATTTGCTGCAAATCACTAGTGCACATCTCCAGAATTTAACTGAATATCATAACCAGTCGATCTCTGATGTAAGCATTCGAAACTTCAAAAATAAAGGCCGATACGCGTCATATTTCGACCTTATGCGTAAATCAAATTTGGTAAGCGTGAAAATTATGAATCATGCGTTTTTCAATATTTTCAGGGGTATTTTACGCGATACGCATCTTATCTGGGGCTCTGAGAAAAATTATGTTTGTGATGGTTGGTTACCTCTTCACATTCCATGATTTTGACTAGATCGTTTGTCAGGATGCCAGAGGCAGCATTACTCGTAAATATCTGCTGGTATGTCTTGTTCTGGGCCTCAAGTCCTGCAAAATAGCAAGCAGATGTATGTACTCAAAATATGCCAGAACATGACCCTTAGTAAATGGATATCTATATATTATATATTCTGTGATGAATTATAGAAATATCCCAGTTTGAGATAATCTATAACATATCCCTTCCTCTACTGTGCTATCTCGCCTAGTGTGCAAGATAGCACAGTAGCCAGATGTTATGAACTAAACGACAGACGTCACGATATTACGTCACAAAATGACGTCAAGATATTACTCCACACTGTCGCCAAAGGAGTGACAGAAGTAGGATACTTGTGTCAAAATCGATTGGAAAGAAATTCATCACAGAATATATATTATATAGTTTAATTAACATTTTTGTCGTGATACGGAAAATAATTCACTCGTGAGAAATATTCTTGCGATATAGAAACTCGTGCGAAAATGCAATCGTTTCTGTATCGCAAGAATCTTTCTCAATCGAGAACTATTTCCCGTATCACTTCAACAATTTTAATTAAACTCTATTTCTTTCATTTCAAGTCATGTGAGATAGGGGTTTTCCCAGTAGAAGGTAACTCTATCTTACATGTGACTCTTACATGAAACGTCATGATGCCACATTGGTGATGTTGCCTTATTCTAGCATAAATCAAATACAGTCATTGAAGTAAGCACATAATTGGAGAAAAATAATCCATCATGAATTTGTCCATGTGAGATAGGTAAATCTCACCTTCGGGATAAGAATTCCAACCAGGAACTCGGCATAGCCTAGTTCCTAGTTTAAATTCTGCCCCTCGGGTGACATTTCTCTTTCTTGCATACCGGACAAGGAAATCCGTCATTTTACTGGGGCTAGATATTTCCATCTCACCCTAGGGTCGAGATAAAAGTCAAGCGCGCACCAACATCCGGTATGCTGGAAAACATGCAAAACGTTAGTAGCTGGAGGTGCCAACGCACAACATGTCTCTGATATGCATGAAAAAAGAATCTATCATGGGTATTCGGTTCAGATAGGGAATTTCAACCTCGGTATAAGTGTTTTAATCGGAACCTCGGCAGAGGCTCGGTTCTGATAAAAACACTTGAATCTCGGGTTGGAATTCCCTATCTTCACCGGATACCCAAGAAAGATTCTTATAATCCCACACGGAGTAGGGATACTCATGATGGATTCTTATAGTCTTGATTTGGACCTGAAGTCCTAAAAAAAACATATGGACAGGGAATTGTCAGAAAGTGTCACAGGATACATCTATATTGAATTTCATTTAAACAAAATGGTGGGGAAGAAGTTCTGATGGGAATGTAGATGGATGCAGGTATCCAACAAACTGTTGTTTTTAAAATCACCATTTTTTCCTCTCTTTTTTTTTTATATTATTAAGGACAATTTTCCTGGCAATTGTTTTCACAATGTACAGTAAATATATTCAAATAAGTTCATGAATGTTTTAACATTTTGCTTTGTTTAACATACTCAGCAAATGACTCACCATCTCCATCACTTCATTGACATCATGACTCAATGTCAGTTATTTTAGTGTTGCAAGTCAGTTATTATTAATTCAGTGTTTATGGATTTCATTACGTGGTCCGTCTTAATTTCCTTAAGCCATGGCAAAGCTTATATTAGCAGGATTTTATAACGGATATTTTGACAATAAAACATATTTAAAAAAATTGTTTACTGAAAACATGCGATAACCTGTTTAAAATGACCTATTAAATGTTTTAATTTTACAATATGCGAACTTTTTAAGCCAAAATTAAGGTTTTATTTCATATCCCAGCCAACCCCGTTTTCGCTTCTCGGAGTAGGGGTTGGAGGGGGTATGAAAGTTAATACTCGGACCACGTAATGTTCTTTTACTGAGAAATCCTGATCTTTCATCCATAGAAATGTAATAAATATGTACTATAATTATTATTATACATATTATATACCACATATTTATAATTCAAGGAAACACTAAAATAAAGGAAAACACACAAACTAAAACGAGTAGCATACCCTGTTCTAGTCTCTTCTGCTTGATCATTTCACGTACAATTGGCTCCCGTTTAGACCATTTCATCTGTAACAGATTTTATTAAATAATAACTAGAACTATCGCTGAAGGTGATGAATACCCCCACGTTTTGATGGACGGGACGTGACGCAACAAAAATGTGTTACGCGACGGGACGTTACGGACAACTTGATTTCTATATAGCCCCCACTTAACTCTTTTCTTCTGAAATATAGCCAATTTTTGTACTTGACCCTCTCGCCCAGCACCGGATGTTCTATAGGAGCTTGCTGCAGCGTCAAAGGAAATTGTCTTCAAACACCACTCGTTGAGCTTGATTTTTATATAAGGTGTGTTTAAAAAGCAAAATAATGGTAAAGACACTTTCTCTAAGCATCGTCCGTCGAAAAGACGTTCACTCGTCCGTCAAAAAGGGACGTCATCTGGTTGGTCCCATGTATCGGAGCCTATCCTAGCATTTAAAAAACTATATGAATTGTAAGAGTAGGGCAGGGTCTGGGATTCCTATATATCCTTCCCCTCTCTCTGGGGCCGCTCTTAATAACCTATAAAGTGTTGGCGAGCCATAAATCAACATTTAATTAAACTTTAAAATTGGTTTCGTGTTCTGACAACATAAGGCCTCTCAGAGTTAAGGAACCTGTGTGTGAGTGGCCTTGATGATACTTAAGACATGCAAAGTTTAAATGAATTTGAATAAGCAATGCTTAAGATATTAGAATGTGAAAAACTTAAGTGCAAAACTTTAATGACAATGTTGACGCTGTCGCCGCTGCCATCATTGCTGCAAAGTGCCTCTTTGACGGCGAGACAATAAAACAAAGTACTAGTGTTACTAACCTTCTTCCTTGCAACCTTAAGGTCCCACTCTGTGGTAAAAGCTTCATCATCAGCTATCAACAGGGGCTGAAACCAAACAGACAGAGTGACTAAGCAATTGCCAGAACTGTATTGTAATTAACATTATCTATACACCACCCAAGATGACATGCAAGTTTCTGCAAAGTTGACAAATGTTTGTTAAACATAATCATCATCTTCAATAACAGCAGATTGGGAAAGGTAAACATTAGCATGTCCCAGAGCAGGGTTTATTAGAAGGAGATTAGGGTAAGTGTACATTCAGAACTTAGCAATGGGGCTCCCAGCATAAACTTCGATACTCCACTAGTGGTATAACTTGAAGTCAATTACAACACATTAAGGCAAAGTTTCTTATATGTGACGGTATGTTTTATGTAATACGGTATGTTTTATGTAATAAACAGAGTCTCAAATGATATTATATTGAATTTATTAAACTCGTTTGCATAACTGATATAATACTCTGACAGCAAGCCCTTCCATCATATCATTTTGACAAGTTTAAATAAATTCAATGAAAACAAGCACATATGTCAGATCCTCTATTTATGCTTACGTCATCAGCACCATCATCAATGTCGGCATTGTCGGCTTCACTGTCATCTTCCTCCATATCTTCATCTTCCTGTCAGGCAGAATAAATGTAGACTTGTTAATTAGTATTGCTTAAAGGGACACATGACAGTTAATGATGGATACTCGGTTAAAAATCACAACAGATTATTGGTTATAAGCAGCAAACTCCAATCGATTCAGTAATCAGTTTGTCTCACGCATGTCACAACTTCAATGAATTTTTAAGCTAATTGTTTGTATGATGTTTTACGTCATTTTCAACACGTGTCAGGTTATATATGACAGTCATTTTTTTGTGATGGAGGCAGACCACCCACTTTTCCTGGGTAGAACCAGTACTGTACACCTCCCGCCATCCGTAAGAATCGACAAGTCCTCACTTACAAGTCTAACCCGCAGTGGTGAGAGGTGAGAAGGTTTACAATGCAACGTCATTAACCACTGGGCCACGGAGACCCTATAATTTTTAAGCTAACTTCGATTTGTTTTACGTTACCTTATTGTTTGATGCATCCTGGTTGCTTGAGACTTGTTCTTATTTGATAAAAAAAAATTGATTTATTATCATTTTTAAAGTTATTTAGCATTTGTTTCAATTTGTTATTCATTTTGTTTACTAATACAGATTAAAATACCACAGTTTTTGTTCAGTTTGGCTCAAGTTAAACATGTTCCGGTTATGTTCCGATAATCGGTTCCGAAAGTTCATAATCGATGATTTTATTCGGCATCCATCATCAACTAAGAATCAATTAATTCCGATTATCCACCCTCCACTAACGACACTCTTGAACTAGTTATCAACTATAACAAGTGTGTGTGCATGCGTGCCTACCATATCAATCAACTAAACAATCAATCTTTGACCAACTATTCCACGGCCTACATGTCGACCCCTATTACGAAGTCCCGATTTTTTATTTGATCAACACCAATGGTAATCCAAAGATATATTCACTGCTTACATACTTAATTTAATTACTGTCATCTAAAATGGGGATGCATGTCATATACTTTGTCGAAAGTAGGTCACAGTGACCCCAAAATTTTGCAGATGATGTTCATTGTGTTGAACTTCGGTGAAAATCCTGCGAGAAGGAAGCAAGATAAGCATGTCACAGTAGAGACAGGACATGACCTACATGTCGTCAAAAGTAAGTCACAGCGATCCGAACTTTTAGGCGTGTCCGTCGCATTCGCTCTTTCATGGAAAGAACCACTCACCTACCATCGAACCCTTCAGTTAAATAATCCTATGGACTGGGGAGAAAAAAGTCAAGGTGTGTACCAAAAGCAAAATGAAATGCTTGACTAATAACGTATACTCAGTTGCAAAAGAAAGTGGACACGAGTTTTGTTTAGATTTAATTGTATAAAGTTTTTTTAGAATTAAATTGACAAATTCCAAAATGAATATGCCACGTTTGGTACCAAAGTGTTTATCATTCCATTGCCAATATCATGTTGTCATTTGTTTTTCAATAGGTCGAATCATTAAAGGACTGTCGCTTGATAAAGAGGATAGGGTGTGAAGTAAAATTTTCAAAGTGTCCAGTTTCTTTTGCAGCTGAGTATACATAGAATGCTATAGTACTAATTACATATTTGTTACAAAATGTACCTACCCCAGAACTGGCAGTTAACTCTGTGGAACCCCTGTCAGAAAACAACTCCACAGCCCTAAAAACAATAGAACATTTTTAATCAGAGCTAAACATTATGAGGGATCTGGGTTCAACATTACACTGGTGTATATTCTTCTTGGCGTTGCAACCTCAAATTATTTCTTAATAGTAGTCCACCGGGTGTGGCGGAAAGGACTAGCACATTTTGAGAAAACATTACAAATACCAAAGCAGACCCGTTAAGTGGAGTAGTTTGTTTAGTGGAGTAGTTTGTTCGGTGGAGTAGTTTGTTTAGTGGAGTAGTTTGTTTAGCGTACGCACGTATCAATTTAAATGTTAAAATGCGACAAGTTCATATCCCGATCGCAATCCACCCCCAGTCTGCGAAATTAACTTTTGGACTTGGTTGTCCTTCGGGCAACCATTTCAACAAAAATTGGTTGCCCGAAAGGAAAAGTGGTTGCCTGAAATGTTTCTTTTAAAACCTGAAGGCTTTATTACTCTAATGATATATATGTAAACAAAGCAAAACATGATGTCTGACCGATAGTCTTCACAATATTTATTCATTATTCATTCTTTTGTATACAAAGAAAAAAGATAGACTATGTATTTCTCTGATAAGTAACAGTCATCATTAGTCATGATTTTTGACTGTTCATTTTTTTTAATAGTGTCAATCCGCATGCTAGAACACCCCTTTACAAAGGAACCATCAGTGACTAATCCGGATTTTGTCTGTGCACCAAGGGCACTGCATTTTACCATCTTCGGTACATTTAAGGCACTCTCGACCAACTTGCCAAAAAGAAACAAAATTTCTGTCTCTTTTGGCTTCGTACGGTAACGCTTAATTGACTCTTGTTTGGACTCTTTCACTGGTTTACCAGGAATGGTACCCGTCACGTACCGCAATATTGACATTTTGTGACAACCGGAAACACGTTTTTAGCGACGCATGCGCTAAATTAGCACATTCATGATGTAATTTAACGTATTCATGATGTTTAATTCATTCTCATTGGATGGAATAATTCACGTGTATAATTGTAATTTTCCGTTGCTTTATCGAGTGACGGAATCCGACGAGGTAGTTCCGATTGGTTGCTCTATACAAAATAAAAAATTCGGCTAAATCCGATCAAAAACGAGGTCGTGACGTGTTGTGACCTTCCATAGAGGGATACAATTAATTGACCAATATAGCATTAATTTTATACCGGTGTCACAGTAATTTTCTCAACATCAATGAAAAAGCCTAAATCGTGTTTCCTGTTCGACTTTTATACTTATTTGGATTCACAAATCCCATCGGACAACCAAAGTGAGAACACATGGTTGTCCTGTTCGTAAATTAGTTGTCCCGGACAACCGCTAATTTCGCAGACTGCACCCCATCACAAAACTCACTCAAAGGAAAATCAAATACTCCTCGTTAAAAACCAGCTTGTTCATTCTATTAGTATTTAGATTACGAATCATGATATACACAGAAACTATTATGTGCGGTTTACTTTCATATATTTCTCAGAAGGTTCATCAGATTAAGACACTGGGTTAAGTTGAATAAAACACACTTAAAATATTTTGTACGCAAAGGATATTTCACTATATGGCAATCCTGAACATTAGAACATAAAAGAGGCTGCATCAAAGCCAATGACAAATACTTACTTATCCAGTACATCACACAGGCTCAGCTTACACTCACAGTCAAGTAGGAACTAAAACAGAGAGAAGAATGAGATTGTTACTGATGCATAGTTGTGTTTCTTCTTCTTCTTAACATAGATTAGCATGGGACACACTGTTTTTATCATCATCATCATCATCATCATCATCATAATCATCACCACAAACACGATCATAATCATCTTCATCATCACCAAAATCAATCATAAATCATTTTATTTTCATTTTTCTCCTCGTCCTTCTTTTTTCTCTTCTTGCTTATTACACAGACCACTGAGAAGATCCCTAAATAAATATTAGTCATCAGAAAGCTTGTATTTTTCCGGAATAAGGCCCGTCTGATAGCCTCACACAGATATGATCTTTACAGATCAGAAAACATGACTGTATAAGCTCATTATTCATCTCCTTAACCCTAAACCCGCTATGAATGTATAATGGACTGTCCTTTCTTTAAATTTGGACCAATCTATTTATGTTACAAGGGGTGTCTTGGGGAACTGATGAGCAGCCAGACAGTGCAAACCCTGATCAGGCTGATCTGGGTTTACACTGGCTGCAAAGGCTGTTGTAGTCGCCCTTAGCAGTCTAAGAGTTAAATAAGCTTGCAGGTTGTTTTCCAGCATAAGGCATGTCTGGCTAGGAATTAATCTTCATAGACTTCTCCAATGTCTCCTGCATTACAAACTGATCGACACATAAAACCGTAGCCTCGTCCGTCGGATGAGCCGTTAAACAACATTCAACAACATAAAACCAAAACATGTTTATGGGCGAAAGATCATGATTTCTTAGTGAAACAATATTCATAATCGCACATATACAAATAGAGGATATTTGTTGTTTTGGAGTGAACAACATATTTGATTTCATCGAGATGTGAGAAAACTTTATATTTTCACGAATGCGAAGCATGAGTGAAAATATAAATGTTTTCTCACTTTGAGATGAAATCAAATATGTTATTCACGACAAAACAACAAATTTTCTTTTTATTTTATTATTTTCCAAATTTTTTTTAGGGAAACTATGGTAAAACAACAAAAGTAGTCCCGGCAGCTACTGTGAAATAAAACTCTATATTCCACAGTGTGGAATAACACTTTTATTTCACTGATAAAATACGGTATTTCATTGCATATCGTCATTTTTTATTATTATTTATTTTGCATCAAAAGGAAATGTTGTGTTTTTTTTATAGAAAATAACATGTTTCAGTTATTTTTTAAATAACTTCATCAAGTTACATCCCTGACTGGTCAAGTTTTACCTCATTAACAGCTGAAGCCCAGGTATGAACAACAGAGTCCGACTCAAGTAGGAACGTGCCCTCATACCTAGGATAACCTGTAAATAAACAGTGATTACAATTTATTCATTTTTGTTTTTAGAAACAAAATTAGTCCTTCCAATTGGAAACTTTACGCATTTACTTTAAAGAATTGTTTAGATTAAATTTATTTCAATGGTCTATTAATAAAAATAAAAATGGAAATTCATTAATATTTGACTCCTGCACTTATTCAGTGATTTAAGATTACGTCTCTTGACTTAACACTTGCACTTTTTTTCACGCTTTTGCCCATATTTTGTTCAAATTACTGAAATTCGAAAAAAAAGGTTTTAAAGGCCTAAAAATTCTATAGCAACCGAGCAAGTGGATTTGCCAACAACTTTAAGGGAGAATTTAGTAATTGTGGGGGGAAAATGTATGTATGCATGTATGTATGGGGTTTAACACTGCTTTTAACAATCTTTCAGTCAATCTGTTTTGTTCAAAAGAATTAGATATCAGTCAATAAATTGTAAAATAACTATATTATTCGGGCATTGATTTACAGTCATGGAGCTACTAGTATCATTTTTATAAAGTCTTTAGTGTGACTCCCCTGGGGATAACACCCACGACCTCCATGAACTGTTGATTATATTTCACCAATAATATATTCAAATCTATGATAGAATAATGAAGAAGAGTTGAAAACTTAAAAAAAAATGTATTTGAATATATACAAGCAACTGATACTGGATAAATAAATCGAGAGGCTAATTGTAAAGACTTCAAAATTGCAAGACACTTTCCCTTAGCCCCGTCCGTCAGATGGGGACGTAAACCGGGTGGTCCCATGTATCGGTCTATCCTCCGAGCACATTAACGAACCATAGGAATCTATTCGATAATAAGAGTAGGGCAGGTTCCCGGATTCCTATGTATCCTTCCCCTCTCTCTGGGGCGGCTCTAAATAACCTATACTGTGTTGATGAGCCGTTAAACAACATTCAATTCAATTCAAGATTGTCATGTGTCCCTTTAAATTGGAAAGTTTTCACTGTCAAACAAAAGCAATACTGTATGCTTAAATACACATTACCATGTATACAATATATTCCCATGTAGTATTTCATTTCCCTCACCTAAAAGAATTATTTCCCCATTTCTTCTGTTTAAAGTTTCACTCTAAATACCAACGTGTAATGACATACAAAGATTACCATCACACAGAGAATATCATGTTAGTGCCCGATACCCAAATGTCATCAAATATACCCTGACATCATCAAAAGAGGTGATGACGTCATCAAAAGAGGTGCACCTGACAGGATAGAAAAGTAACTGCCAAGATAAGATTTTATCTCAGGCACTGTTTCTTGACAGAATTATACAAATCGACATGACAAAATGATATCCGTACGGTAGTGTATGCAAGATGTTCACAACAGATTTTGGTTTCTTTTTAACACACAGTATTTGTGATACAACTTTTTTCAAGTTGCTGACAAACTGGACGTAAACTTAAAGCAAATTCTAAGTAAAAAATGTCACTAATTCTGAAAATATTTTAGAGGGCTAATTCTGAAAATATTTGAAACTTTTTTTCTTTTTTAGTAACAGTGACCTTGACCCAAGTGACCCCAAATACAATCCCAAGCTTGCTTTTCATATAAGCTACATATCCAGAAAGTTTCATGCCAATATCTCATTTCTAACTAAGTTAATGAACGGAAATTGTTTTGCTATTTTTGTAACAGTGATCTCGTCCTTGAATCCAGTGAGCCCAAATGCAATCCCAAGCTTTGTTTTCATATAAGCTACCTATCCATAAAGTTTCATGCCAATATCTCAATATCCAAAAAAACTTTGTAAAATTTGTCATTGGCGGGATAGCTAGCCTGCTTTAAGTATGAGAAGCAAAGAGAATATAGTCACAATCACATTATTCATATAAATATTCACTAATAATGCTTACCCGAAGGAACATGAAGTTTCACTTCATATTCAGAACCTACTAAAAGATTCAATGTACATCTGTCGACCTCATCTCCAGTAATCTGTAAAAAAAAAAGAAGAGAAACTTATCAGTAATATCATTCATCTTGTATTCAGTAAATAAACCCGTGAGGATGCAAAGAATACTCCATTTCCGAAACTAATTCTTTTGAGGTTGATGGTTCAAACTATTCTTTCTCAGGAATGACTATTGACCCAAAACTGGGAACTATTGACTGAGATGAGCATCCCATGAGAATGACCCACTACATGCACTAACATTTTTTTCCCCAGGGAGTCCACAGGACTCGTAAGTTTACATTTTAAGGAATCTGTCGTGATTCCAAGGAGTCTTACTTTTTATGAAAAAACAACAGCAACCAAAGTCGTTACATTTGATCTAATTCTGCATAATTGCCTAGAACAGATTGTACTGCCTTTGCTGCTGCTCTCTAATGTCTTTTAAATTTAATTCAATATCTTAGTCATCAGTAAGCAATATCTTAGTCATCAGTAAGCAATATCTTAGTCATCAGTAAGATTATCCTTTACCACTGATTCTGCATCGTTCTCCACAACGCCTTCAAGCACATCACGGCGCTTGAAATTCAAAATCCCTTTCAGCGTTGTCCTTAAAATTAGGGCGACTCTTAAATATCTATTTCTGTCGATTTTGGTACAATGTTCTTAGCGTTATTTCTAGAATACACATTCGCAAAATCACGATCAATCCCAGGGCTAGCCTCGGTCACCTGGCCCGCTTCTGATTTCTTTGTTACACTATGCTTCACGGATCCAGAACCTGAGGAAAATTGGACATTTGAAATCGCCCCAAACTTTGGGACATTAATTTAATTAATTATTAATAATAATTTTGCCATTACGTGATGTCCCTTGACCCAACAAAGCATCTGACAAAGTTTCAGAAAAATTCGAGCAGCAGTTGTTGAGATATAGTTGATTTAATATACGGAAAAGTGACTGCTATGTCTCGCTACCCACTATCGTGAGCGAGACAATAAATGAATTCTTCCATCTATTTTCACTGATCAACCATTTTAGGGTTGCATAAATGCGTTATTATAACTTATGGAGTGTACAGTGACTGTAAATAAGTGTAAAACTGTTGTTGGAACATGTCTCTTTGTAAAATGAAATGCTTTGACTCGTCCCAACTCGGCACCCTCATTCCACACCCCACAACAAAAACAAAAACAACAAATTTTAAGTTTGTAGCGAATACTTATTGAAAACTATAAGTGATATTGATATATGGGACTTTTTCTAAAATGATCAGCATGACATGATGGTTATCCGAGTCATAATATTGTTATTTATTTTAAATCTATATTTAGCCGTGGTGGCCATTTTGAACTTCCGGCCAGCCTGAAATTTTTCTACGATCAACTAGACATCAAGAGCAACATTCCTGTGAAGTTTCATGAACATCCGTCAAGTAGTTTCAAAGAAGTAGTCGCTACAAGTTTTTACTATATAACTCTATGTAAACAAAGATTGCCACTGGCAGCCATGTTTTACGTTGAATCAAAATAATGTTCGACTGGGATCAACATCATGTCATGCTGATCATTTTAGAAAAAGTCCCATCTCAATATCACCTATAGTTTTTAAGAAGTAGTCGCTACAAACTTATTTTTTAAAAATCTATTTTTAGCTGTGGCGGCCATCTTGAATTTCTGGCCGATTTGAAATTTTGCTAGGATCAACTAGACATCAAAAGCAACATTCCCGTAAAGTTTCATGAAAATCCGCCAAGTAGTTTCGGAGATGTAGTCGCTACAAGTTTTTACTATATAACTCTATGTAAACAACAATGGCCGCTGACAGCCATGTTTAACGTCGAATCAAAACAATTTTAGACAAGGACAAACATCATGTCATGCTGATCATTTTAGAAAAAGTCCCATATCAATATCACTTATAGTTTTCAAGAAGTAGTCTCTACAAACTTGTATTTTCAAAATCTATTTTTAGCTTTGGCGGCCATCTTGGATTTCGTACCAACATGAATTTTTGCTAGGATCAACTAGACTTCATGGGCAACATTTCTGTAAAGTTTCATGAATATCCAACCAGTAGTTTCAGAGGAGTAGTCGCTACAAATAAAAGTTTACGGCCGGACGCCGCACCACGGCATAAGCTCTGCTGATCTCTGATCAGTAGAGCTAACAAGAGGTCAATGACCTTGAAGCTCTACTGATAGATTTTGATAGCTAGATCAGCATTCCTGTGAAGTTTCATAAAAATCTGTCGAGTAGTTTCAGAGGAGTAGTCGCTACAAGTTTTTACTAATAATTCTAGGTGAACAAAAATGGCCACTGGCAGCCATGTTTAACGTCGAATCAAAATAATTTTCGACAAGGATCAACATCTTGTCATGCTGATCATTTCAGAAAAAGTCCCATATCACTTACAGTTTTCAAGAAGTAGTCGCTACAAACTTGTTTTAAGAAATCTGTTTTTAGCCATGGCGGCCATCTTGAATTTCCGGCCGACCTAAAAAAAATCTGGGATCAGTTAGACATCAAGAGCAACATTCCTGCGAAGTTTCATAAAAAATCGTCAAGTAGTTTCAGAGGAGTAGTCGCTACAAGTTTTTACTATATAAATCTATGTAAACAAAGATGGCCACTAGCAGCCATGTTTAAAGTCGCATCGAAATAAATTTCGACATCATGTCATGCTGATCATTTTAGAAAATGTCCCATATCAATATCACTTACAGTTTTCAAGAAGTAGTCACTACAAATTTATTTATTTTAAATCTATTTTTAGCCGTGGTGGCCATCTTGAATTTCCGGCCAGCCTGAAATTTTTCTAGGATCAACTAGACATCAACAGCAACATTCCTGTGAAGTTTTATGAACATCCGTCAAGTAGTTTCAGAGGAGTAGTCGCTACAAGTTTTTACTATATAACTCTTTGTAAACAAAGATGGCCACTGGCAGCCATGTTTAATGTCGAATCAAAATAATGTTCGACTAGGATCAACATCATGTCAAGCTGATCATTTTAGAAAAAGTCGCATATCAATATCACTTATAGTTTTCAAGAAGTAGTCGCTACAAACTTTATGTCTCAAATGAAACACGACGATGATGGTGGTGGGGGAATGGTAACAGGGGGTCAATTATTTTCATACCCACGTTTTTAAAAAAAAGCAGGGTATATTAAAATCGCTTCCGTTTGTCCATCTGTCAATCCGTTACCGTATCTCCTCCTAAACCGATGAATGGAATTCAACCAAACTTAGGCTATGACTTCAGCATATGATGACGACGTGCAAGAGCAACATTAATTTTGACTCCGCACCCAGGGGCCCTGCGGGGATGGTGGGGGGTCAAAAGGTCAATTACACTAAAAATTCAATTACACTGTCATTTTTCCATATTTGGTGTACGTAATCTTCTATAAAAGATAAACAACATATCATTATTATTATTTCGAACTTGGACATAAGCTTTTTTTTTAAATAATGTCTCAAATGAAACATTATGATGATGGGATTACACTGTATACATTTGTTTCCTCCTACTTCATCAGTGGAGGCCTGGGGGAAGGGGCATCAAATACACTAATAATTCAATTACAGTGTTATTTTTCCATACCTTTGCGCATTAGTTGGTATAATAGTCATCTATGAAAGAGATACACAGCATGTCAAATGATTTATTATTTAAAACTAAGGTCATCTTCCCTGGGGGTTGGGGGAGGTGGGTGGTGGGGGTCAAATTATTTTTTTAATTATGTCTCAAAAAAACATTTTGATTAAGGGATTACTGTGTATAATAATATGTTGTTCTCCTGTATGTGTGTGTGTGGTGGTGGGTGGGGGTGGCCTGTGTGAAGAAAACGTGGGTATTTTGCGATGACGCGGCGTCAAATTCATTGTTTGAAATTGTTTTACTTAATTAACTAGTAACATACTTCAAGTTAGCTTCATTTCCATGAAATAAGACTGTGTTCATCAACTAAAATTAAATCGGCAAAGGTAACGATATGGTTACGAAACGGATGTAGTACGAATAATTAGTGTTTAAATTTCATTTAATTTCAATCCATAGATTCAACGCAACCACTCAGGCATCCATTTCAATTTCACTTACTATGGCAGGTCAATGGAGAAAAGTTTGTGCGAGGAATTAATCTATTAATTGGATTGTTTTAATGAAAAGTAGGTCACAGTTCAGTCAGTTTTGTGTTCTCTTTTACTATATATGAATTATTTGATAAACATTCAACATGTTCAATGGGAAACGATGAATTGACACATTTGCTTCCGCAGAATTTTGCTAACGGATTATATTTTCGGCTTAGCGATTTAACTTCGGGATAGACTGAAAAATAAAAAAAACAAGAGGTCAATGTCCTTGAAGCTCTACTGGCAAGTTCTGAAAGCTAGATCAGTATTCCTGTGAAGTTTCATGAAAATCCATCAAGTAGTTTCATAGGAGTAGTCGCTACAAGTTTTCATGGCGGCCATCTTGAATTTTCGGCCGACCTGAAAATTTGCTAGATAAATAAGACATCAAGAGCAACATTCCTGTCAAGTTTCATGAAAATCCATCGAGTAGTTACAGAGAAGTAGTCGCTACAAGTTTTTACTAGATAACTCTATGTAAACAAAGATGGCCGCTGACAGCCATGTTTAACATCGAATCAAAACAATTTTCGACATAGACCAACATCATAACATGGTGATCATTTTAGAAAAAGTCCCATATCAATATCACTTATAGTTTTCAAGAAGTTCTCGCTACAAACTTGTCTTTTGAAAATCTATTTTTAGCTGTGGTGGCCATCTTGAATTTCCAACCAACCTGAAATGTTGCTAGGATCATTTAGAGATCAAGAGCAACATTCCTGTGATGTTTCATGGAAATCCGTTGAGAGTTTCAGAGTAAACAAAGATCAGCCATGTTTAACGTCGAATTAAAACGTTTTTCGACAAGGACCAACATCATGTCATGCTGATCATTTTAGAAAAAGTCCCATATCAATATCACTTAGAGTTTTCAAGAAGTAGTCGCTACAAACTTGTTTTTTAAAAATCTATTTTTAGATTTGGTCGCCATCTTGGATTTCACATCAACATGAATTTTTGCTAGGATCAACTAGACTTCATGGGAAACATTTCTGTAAAGTTTTATGAAAATCCATTCAGTAGTTTCAGAGAAGTAGTCGCTACAAAAAAAAGTTAACAGTCGGACAGACGACGGACGCCGCACCACGGCATAAGCTCTGCTGATCTCTGATCAGTAGAGCTAAAAACAAGAGGTCAATGACCTTGAAGCTCTAATGGCAAGTTCTGAAAGCTAGATCAGCATTCCAGACAAGTTTCATGAAAATCTGTCAAGTAGTAACAGAGTAGTCGTTACAAGTTTTTATATATAACTCTATGTAAACAAAGATGGCTGCTGGCAACCATGTTTAACGTCGAATCAAAATAATTTTCAACAAGAACCAACATCATGTCATGCTGATCATTTTAGAAAAAGTCCCATATCAATATCACTTATAGTTTTCAAGAAGTTGTCGCTAAAATTTTGTTTTTTAAAAATCTATTTTTAGCCATGGTGGCCATTTTGAATTTTTGGCGGACCTGACATTTTGTAAGGATCAACTAGACACCAAGAGCAACATTTCTGTGAAGTTTCATGAAAATCTGTCAAGTAGTTTCAGAGAAGTAGTCGCTACAAGTTTTTACTATATACATGTAACTCTATGTAAACAAACATGGCTGCCTAACAAACATGGCCGCTGGCAGCAATGTTTAATGTCGAATCAAAATGATTTTCGACAAGGACCAACATCATTTCATGCTGATCATTTTAGAAAAAGTCCCATATCAATATCACTTATAGTTTTTAAGAAATAGTTGCTACAAACTGGTTTTTTAAAAATCTATTTTTAGCTTTGGCGGCCATCTTGGATTTCACATCAACATGAATTTAAGCTAGGATCAACTAGACTTCATGGACAACCTGTCTGTAAAGTTTTATGAAAATCCATCCAGAAGTTTCAGAGGAGTAGTCGTTACACAAAAAAAGTTTACGGACGGTCAGACAGACGACGGACACCGCACCACGGCATAAGCTCTGCTGATCTTTCTTTGATCAGTAGAGCTAAAACGCATATAAAACATTGAAAGTGGATGGAAATATATCCCGAAGTTAAATATTATTGAAGTATTCTAAGGCTAAATAAAATTATACCTGAGTTTACTGTAACCCGTTTTTTATTGAAATTTTTTTTTATTATTTTTTTTTTGTAAAAATAATTATGTTCACGCGATCACGGCCGACTCATGTGCTCATTGTCCTGCTGTTGGAACTGACCCTCTTCCGGACATGCGAAAAATAAATTAAACTGTTTTACCCCTTTGCAATAATTGCAAGTGATTGGGAAAAGAGCCAGTGGTTGCCTAGCCTTTTGGGAAACAATAACACATACACAATTTCATATTGTTATCTATTGTAGTTTTTAAAATACCACATTTTCCCATTCATCAAAGCTCATCGCCACCTTAAATGTAACTTCGCCAAAAAATAAAAAATAAAAATAAAATGCCCCTGACACCTCTTTTTGACAAATCTAAGTATAATACTCGACAAATGATAAGATTTGATCAAATTTAGAAATTAAGAGCTAGTTCTCACACTTAAAATAGAAACAGGTTTATATTTAAGGCCTTTAACTGTACAAAATGAACATTGTATCAAAGTGCTTTGCCCGATACATAGGTTGTGCCTATTTCATATTAAATTAACATTTGAATAACATTCTTAATAGCGAACTCAGCCGAGGCACAAAATGACAAGGCGTTCGCTCTACAGTAACGTATGTAAATACAGAAAAACATGTATACCCGGTTCAGATATGATGGGCTGAAAAAAGTGTTCCACAGTTGTTCGGATGGTCCTTCATTTTTATTGCTGGACTGTATGATAATTTCCCCCGTCAACCGAATGAGCACTCGGTGTTTATCCCACCCAATTATAAAGCCAAAATTGTCCCGTTCGTTGCGGTTTGGAATAACGAAATCGCAACATCTCAATGACGTCATCAGCCGAGTAGACGGGGAAATCAAAAACAAATTCATGTTATCATATGGTAATCTAAAGCCATTCTCGACAATATAATTATACTAAGATGCTAATTAAATATTCTTGAATGTTAACTTATTTCTTTTACAAAAAATATATATCATCGGGTGTCGAAGGCAGACGGAAATCGACGAATGACGTTTTTTTCTTCTAAAATATCCGCCAAATTTGGCGATGTTTAGAATGTTGACATCATGAACGTAAACATTTAGAGACTAGTGTTTCCCCTAATGCGGAATGGCGGGGCGGCACGCCTTTTTTTCGCCCTGCCATGCAGTCTTTACATACCGCCACGCATTAATTACATGCCGCCCCGCAGTGCCCATTCTAAAACTGCTCGCGACTGCAGTTTCTGGAAATACACAAACGCACTTTGACACGTCGTGTGACCTTTAAACCGACAATCACCAGATTTAGCCACGGGGTATTTTCAGTGTTACTGATCACGCGTGACTCTTGTGATAAGTTTTGGTTCCCGTGAATACACACTAAAAGAATGCGAACTTTTTTTAATACTCTCAAAGCACTCGTTTATTAATGCGATTCAATGAGGTATTCAGTGTATTTCATTGAAAAGGTATGAAATTAAACTTATATGGATGTGCATCTTTCATGTGCATCTTTCACCCAAAAGCCTGATATGCTTTTTTTTTCCACAAACAATCGTAAATTATAACAATGAGCAGCCCTGGATTTTTTTTTAGAAACTTTTAAAATGTTATTAAATGACTTTTTGGATGATTTTTTTTTGGTGGGTGTGTGTGGTAGTAGAGCGGGAGGTGGTAGTGACCAAATTATGCGCCGAATACCTGTGCAGAGAAGTAGATATAGAATATTGATGAAAACTCATACTCAACAAATTACCATAAAAGCGACGTTAAATTACAAAGTTTTTTTTACTAATTCTGCGCGTTAAAAATGCCCTTTTTTTATTTACCCTGCCCTTTTTCCAGGCTGGGGGAAACACTACACTGAGACGTGACGTATTATAAATGAAATAGTCAGGGAAAACGTTACGTGGAAATTGGCAGAATAACAAAAGAAAATGTGTTTGTGTGTGTGTTTTTCCAGATAGGGAATGTTAGCCCATGTTCCTGTTAAGAATCCAAATAACTGTCCAGGAGCGTAGTATGGCCTGTTTTCAACATAATCCTAATAAGCGACTGATTGGGGAAGGGTATGTGAGTAGGTGTCCCCCTTCCATTTGTTTTTTAATAGTTGGACCCAAATATGTTCCCTGTGAACCATTTCACAATAGCTTTAAACCAATATTTTTTCAAGCATTACCGTATTTGTCGGCATATAGCACGCATGCGCATATAACGCGCACCCCGACTTTGGGCCTGAAATCGTTGGAAAAAAACGTTTTATGTATTGTAGCGTAAACCGCGCATAAAAAACATGTGTTTTCAATTTCAGGACAGCAGAGCGCCATTTTGAATCACTGACCAAAGAGGAAATGTAAAACAAATTTTGATTGGCTAAAACAAGCTGCATGTGAGACTGTGTTTTTTTACTCAAGTGTAAATAAACTTGTACTGTTGAGTGTACTTTTGTTGTTTACTCAAGTTTCATAAAAATAAAAATCCCAACGCCCGTGTTCAACTTTTATTACGATCATATTAAATTTATTAACCTGGCGTTGTATGACTGGTGTTGTTTCCAGGTTATTAACTCTTGCTTGTCAATTTGAAGGTGTTGACAGTTTGAGACGTTTCTCGAAATGAGATGCATTGTCTTGTGGCATCACCTATTAAACGCATTTTCCTAACACATCGTGTCAGCACCTACTCAAACTTCTGAAGTAATCAAGGACAATTAAGGAATTGACATTTTTCTGCGTACATGTATTGTTACATGTTTTTTTAATAATCACCATAGTCATCGTTGTTTGCGGTCAGATTAGCAAAAACCAAACACTTCACACATTTTCCCAGTCAATTAAACCCTTTATGAATAATCAAGATTCTACGTTGTCAACTTTAACAAATAAATATGTGCGGTATATCAATACCGCGGCGGTAGTCATCGTTAGGAAGAAAACATAATATTCTATTCTATTCACGGTAAACCCGTCTACGTAAAACGGAACCCACAGCCTCGTAATCATTTCACTTTGCCGACTGATGTAAACAATGATATTTTTCAACATTTCAATGGTATTTTCTCAACAATAATCAACACAAAACATGGTAAAGTTTGATTTTATTATTTTTATTGATAGTAAGCATATAGCATACAACGCATTTTATTGAAACAATAGAAACAAGCCAACTTTTGTTCGATTCAATCTCTCTAGTAAACGGCCGGTTTTGCAACTTTTTGAAACCCACAAAACTTCTCGTCTTGGCTGGAAAAAAAAGAAGAGTAAAACATTCCTTGTTGCTTAAACTGCGCACCCCAACTTCAGCCACAGAATCTGGGGTAAAAAAGTGTGCGCTATAGGCCGAGGAATACGGTATGTCCCTTGGCAATATGTTCCCTGTGAAACATTTCACAATAGCTTTAAACGAAATCTCTGGAAAAGCAAATATTGTCATTCACATGTGTAAACAATATAAAAAAATAAATAATTGTATTCTGAGTAGAACCAGATAGGTCTATATCACTTTCATTCCACAAATCTCCCGAAAAAAAATATTTTCATAATGCATAGTGATTCTATATAAATTATGAAATAAACTTAATTATGAAATTGCTTTACATACATACGTTCGTGTGTCTGGCTCATTCCAGTGCCAGTGTGTTCTTTTAAACAATACCAATAACCCTACATTTACTTTTCTGGTGGATGCATTGACATAAATTCACTGGATTCGAAACTGCTTATACGCTTCTTGCTAATTCCAGATTTATCCGCCAAATGGTTAGTAAGGTGGTTCCCTGATTACTCTACGGTATCCAACAGGGTACCAGTTGATTCTACCTTATGCATGGTGGTACCAGTCATATGGCAAATAGGACGCATTCATTTTTAAAATGTCAAATGTGTACCATTTTTGAATCAAACTCTTCAATTACGACAATATGTTGTTATAGCGAGCACAAGCGAGCTCCTATGGTATCGAAAAGTCAACTTTGAGCTGATCCTTTTGAAAAGTATTGGGTCATTTACGGCAGTTTATGGGCGACTTCAACCGTAAAGTAGCATATTTCGTTACGAAATTAACAAGATAAGCATTCGTAGAAATCATTAAGAATGGTTGTTTCCAAGCAGAATGAGGTAAAAAAAACATTAAAAACCTTTCTCGAACCCATCCAAAAATGACAATGAAATTGCATTTTTACCTATGTCGCCAAAACGGCCATTAACCGGAAGCATAGCCCAAAGTGTTATCTTGCGCATTGTTCATAATCATTGGCGAAAATTCGTCAACACATTTCACAATTTAATAAAAGTAGATTTCGTGTCGCAGAAATGTACATGTCTTGCTAACCGATTAGGATAAACAAATGATTTGGTTAAAAACTATCTTTCATTCGTTTATTTTCCCGTTAAACCATAAATGCAATCGGAATTCTTCGCATATTTCCGTATTCGGTCATCTAATATTGTAAGCCATTGACGGAAATCGACGAGGTTATTCCGTGTTCATTCGTGTCAAACCCGAACAATCTGGCAATTTCCGGAAATGTTACGGAAAATATAATACAATGACAAGACGTCATTGATTTACGTCATTATCGTATGTCGTCACATTATGACGTATGGTCTGTTAGTAAACAATTAGTGAGCAAGGTGCTTATTACCGATCCATCTTTCTTTGTTTTTTCTCTTTCTTTCTTCCAATACTATTGACGTATTATACACATACTTATGATTATCACAGTTTCGTTTCTGTGGATGAGTTTACCTGCAGGCTTTTTTATGATAACCACAGAAGTTCAGCGAGATTTTTAACCTGAATAGGGTATGTCTCTCCCTGCACAGGAGACCAACGGCTTTACATCAGTAGGGAAGAATGACATACTTTCACAGTAACTATCATACATGAATAGTTCTAGATTTAAGGGAGTGCGTTATCAATTCTCGAGACGTGAACCTCCGGGAGTCGAACCCCAGACTTCTATATCCAGAGGCAAATAAGCTAACCACTCTGTCATCGCATCTTTTTTTTAACGCACAGTAACATTATGGTCCATTATGAAAAAATATAACTACTAGTATTTAGAACAACACCAGGTCTAGAGTGACTAAACGATGGTTAGGCCCAAGATGTTACTCACACTGACAGGGGTAGGAACAGCCTCCTTCCCGAGATCCCAATAATTTGACTGGCGTGTTTGGGTATGGGAAGTTCAAAAGGTGTTTTTACCCTGTTGCATATTTTGGGGCGCTTCGACCTTTTATCCAAAAATGGTTTTAATGAGTTGGTCAAACCGAAATTAAGACATTCTGAAACTATTGAGGCTAACTGAAGTTATATTTGAGATTTCTTATTTTTTTGCTGATTTTTTTGCTGTCCCAGAAACACGGCAGATATACCCCCGAAAGAGGCTAATGCAGGATGTAGACAGAGAGATAGGAATTTACATACAAAAAGCCTCATCTGAACTCTGAACTGATGGCTGTAAAATATTATTTTTTTTAACCGAATTTCCAAACTAAGGTGTTTTTATTTACCACTAAAATTGCCAGTTCCAATTATATATAATGTATTTACATTTTATTAAAATTACTCACTCACATAGCTGAAAAACCTTTAGCTTAAACAAACGCCCGAAATAATAGCAAATTTGTCGGGTTTAGACTCCACCATAATGTACAGAATTTGTATTTTTTATTTTTGGCTGGATTGCGTAGCAAACCCAGGCTTGCAGTTCGGCGATTTCCATGTGTCTATCCGTCCGTCCGTCTACGAGTTTTGAAGTTTTCGTTAAAGTTTTTGTTTTTTCCTCATTTCTCAAAAATGTATTGTCGAAAAGCTTTGAAACTTGACACTTGTTCAACATCATTACAAATGTTATATGAAAATAACCCTAACTATGTCTGGACTACCCCACTTTTCACACATATTTTTCACTTAAAATGATAAATTCGCAATCCGGCTTTCGCGCCACTATTGGTGCTTCACCTTTTTTTCTTCTTTTTTTTGTTACTTTTAACAAAGTTTGAGGTTTCCACTGGACCCCCATATAAATGAAACGTTTCTATGCCAGTGTACCTGTAACCGGTCATCCGGTTTGGTCTGATGCTACGGAGTAGTTCAAATTTAAAGGTGATGAAAACACGGTTTGGAAACTTTACCTGTCTTCTGCTTCAATCGATCTATGCTTGATCATGACTAGATAGCCGTTCGAAGTTCATTCCATGCCATATCTGTCCTGTCTGGGAACGAATTGAAATTTGACCGAAGCATTGTGGTGTACTGCTTAGAGCGTCTGCCTTGCATTCGGGAGGTCGTGGGTTCGAGTCCCTAGATACTTTAAAAATGGAACCCTTGCCTGACGATCAAATAATGGGTAGTGCTACGACTGATTGACCAGTGTCAGAATAATGTGACTGGGGGTATCATGTCTACTACGGTGTGGTATTCCAGTGTGGCAGCACTATAAAGAAACCATTGAGTTCACTGCTTCAAGTAGGGCCTAAAAAAAAAATTGTGTGGTTCTGGTAACATGTTCAAAATTGGTAGGTAGGGTAGGTCGGATTTTGTTTTTGTTTTTTTTTGTTGTTTTTTATGAACGCAAAGAAGATGCACTGAATTATGTACTATAAAAAAAAAAAAATAAGGGTCGACGGGTATTCGCAGGTAGGGTCGGGTGACCCGAACCACACAATTTTTTTTTTAGGCAGACATATCATCACACACACAAACACACAGATAAAAGTCCAGACTCAATTGTGCCTATCAGTGCTTGACACAGACGGTCGCCCACTCGCCGGCGGCGAGTAAAACCTCTCCTAGACGAGTGAAATTAATTATTATTTGATCTCTGCTGGCCCAAACAATATTCTTTGGGCGAGTGCATAGTTTGCTTTAATAAATAGCACCTTATTCAAAATCCTTATCTAGGCTCGCGTTAACCATTCGCCAAATCGCCATAGGCGAAAAGAAACCCGAACTGGCAAAAATCGTAAGAAATACATTCGGCGGCCGATGTCTGGCGAATCCAAATTTTCGACCGATTTTGTCTAAAATCTCGGAAAATCCCAAATTCTATTACACAAAGTCCTTCGCTGTTTATAAGCCACTACCCCGCTGGGTGTTGTTAGCTAATTAGCGACAATCAATTTGGACTGATAAACTAATTATCTCAGTGTTTATTGAAGTCCGCTGTCAAATTGCCGGTGTGCGATAGACTCCGCCCACTGTTACGCCTCTTGCTGTCAATCAACTGGTTTGACCCCGCGCTCAATATTATCCACATAGTTAACTGCGTTATCGAGCCGGGTAAAAATAATAATAAAACGTGGCGCCCTCTAGCGGCCAAAATGGCTTTTCAAAACACACAGTTTGCTTACGAATTAATAAGCTGGAGATGCGGCTTGCCGTCGGTGTTTTTGAACTTTACGATCACTGATAAGACTAATTAGTTGTTCACACGGTAGCGTAAACTGGAACAATAGCAAGTGTGAACCGATGTTTGATCGGCCGTCTCTGAATTGGGATAATTTATGGTTGAACAATCAACATGAAAAAATGTAAAAGGTGCGCTTACTCAAAATATTGGTACACTTTCAGAATGAAGTGGCTTTTATTACTTACTCTGTGCATGATATTCGTGGTGTATGTAGCATTTCTGAGTTTTGTCTCACAATGCGGCGCAATCTTTCTAGCTGCTTTGGAACTCCTATTAGGCCAAACAAAATAATAGTTGTGTTTCCGGTTACCCGACCTACCCTAGAAATTCCCGCCGACCCTATGGTTTTTATTGCATTAAAAAAAAATATATAAAAAAAATCAAGCCGACCCCCGTCCGTAATGGATTCTGTAATATACCGTCTCCCTGTCAGGCAGGCGCCTGATTGAGTTGATAGATATCAGGGTTCTCAATAGACGCGTACACACGCGTTTTGACGCATGGAAATTCAATTTGACCCAATTCTGACGCAGCTAATTTACCACCTGTGCGTTTTTATGAAGCGCGTGTATTTGCTTCCAAGCATCAATCCAATACACACGTACCTATTTTCGATAGCCCAAACATCACAATAATGTCAGAGCACGCACTGCATAACAGTGATTGACACCTTGGCTGACGACCTTGATCGCCTCTCGACCAATCAAATTCGCTGGCTGCTGTCACAGCTTGTGTGCGGAAATAGACTGTCTATAAATGGTGTCATTGTGTAATCTAATTGCTGCTATTGTGTTAATAATTTAACGATTATCTTTGAAGTTTATGATGCTTTTTGCGGGTGGAGACTATTATGACTTCATTGGATTAATTGGTTAATTGATTGCTACCGGCTTCTGATTGATTACCTGTTAATTAGACCGAACTGAAATAAAACAAGTGGTAGCGGTCAAACATGTGAAAAATATAAAAATCGGCAAAAATAAAATTGACTTTATTTGTGTTTGTTGACGTTGTTTTTTATTTGTGTTTTTTGTTTGTTAATTTTGTTTTACGCACGTTTTAAAGAACAAAGAAATATAATTTTAATGAGGATAATTTAAATATTTATAAATCGGCGAAATGTACATAAACAGCGCGTATTTTAACCTGGGTTATCGTTCAGTCAAAACTTACCGGACATTACGCATTGTTATATTTTGTGCTGACATACTATTTTTGTGCTGTCGAGTAACGGACTTTATTAATTTATGTATACATGTTCAAAATTTATGTATGTTCTGTTCAATACACAAATGGCGCAAAGAAGTATATTTTCATTTATGTCATCGCAGTCTACGAAACGGCCTGTGTGTTGGGGATGCACTGTCTGAGGTAGTCTCATTTATTTGACGTCTTCTGGTGCCTTTTTTTTTTTTTACATACGGACGTTTATAGATGCACCCTAGGTGCAGTCTGACCCCGAAGAAGCAGAAAATAAGAGAGCTAGTACTATAATAACACCAATAACTTATAATATATAATATCACCAATAACTTATAATTTTAACAGATGTGGACCCCAACTTATTAAACAGCCTTTAATAACTTTGAAATTGAATCTTTGACATAATGACACATTATTGTAAAATGGAATAGTAGTTTTTTAAGTTCAAATGCATATCCTTGCACACCTTTCTTGGCAATAAAATATTTACAGAATTCACAAAAATTAAAGTTATTAAAGGATGTTTTATAAAACGGCGCTTCGATTTGTTTGATTTATATTTGACCTTTGACATTTCAATGTAATGTAATATACATAGTGATATAGAACATGTGTAATATACATAGTGATATAGAACACAAGACGAGGCAGGAATTGTCCGGCACCAGTTTCAGCACCATTTATTAAGGTTACAAAATATGTCACAAAGTAGGTGATATTAAAGAGTGTGAACTTGCTCTATATCACGAGGAGTTTTATTGTCGGACAAAAAAAATTAAAAAAATAAAAATCCCTACCTACCCTACTAAATTGGCAATAAAAAAGTAAAACCAAAAAAAAAAGATTTCACCTACCTACCTACCCTATCTTTTTTTTCAATGTAACAGGAAACACAACTATTATTTTATTTGGCCTTAGTTGAACTTGTTTTATAGGCCTCAGCTTAGCCTTGCATTTTTAAATATATTTATTTTATTTCTATGGATGTAAGTAGGTATATTGAAATACATTTAATGAAAATAATGGTCTAATCAATAGTGACAAGAGTCTGTATTTTTATATTTTCTTATTATATGCATGCATTCATTCTGTCCTTTTTTAAATTTTAGTTGACAATTTTTAAATATTAAAATAGCATTAATCGACAGATTATTTTAATTACTCGATACTTTCAGAGATTAGTTAATATCTTTAATTAATTAAGTTAAACTGGGTTACTTCGCTATAAAATGTCCGATGTTTCTATTAATTTATCAAAAACATTTGGGCCACCAACATTTAATTTGGGCCAGTGGGTCCAAATTTCTACTGGCCCAAGCAAACATTTCGGGCCAGCCTTTGGCTGGCTCCTGTGTCAAGCACTGCCTATAATCGTCGGGTACGACGCCTGTCGTAGGCGGACGGATTATAATCCTTAGAAATACACACACACACAATTGAAATTTGTTGGGGTGGGATGTCACGATTCATAAGACACGTACAGGTAGCCTTGCACTAGACGTGAGAATCATGGCTCTTATGGTGGTATGTACCTACCATCATATAGGTAGGTACACGTCATATAGGTAGGTACACGCCATAAGAGCTACGATTCTCGTAGACTTGCACATACCGGTGCATACATAAGCAGCGGCACAATCAAACATGAACTGTGCTCGCCCTATAGGTTTAACCTATTTCATATTATTGGTCATTTATTTTACACCATATTATGTTTAGCTTTACTTCAAACAATGGTACTAAGTAAATGGCTAAGTTCGCTTTAAGGTTTTACCTTAGTTCATAGTATTCAAGATAATTTTTATTTTTGGCCTTTGCTGTAAACAAGTCATTCTGTCATTCTGTGGACATACCTCAACAAGCACTATGGTGCCGTCTGTATTGTAGTTGAGCCATTCATCTATCTCTCTACTTATGATACAACTGACAACTTCGGACATTTTGCACGCCATAGCATCATAATAATGTTTTCTTTTACCGAAAAAATACGTAAAAACAGGAAGTTCTTATTTTGATTTTGCCTACAATAAAAACAGAATAAGCCCGAACAACAGGGAAGCCGTAAGAAATATGTTTGCGTGAGAATTGCTTCCGTCCAACCCAACATGGGAAACATATAGGACCCTTCTCCCACTTAGAGTTACATGGTGGGGGCGAGTTAATACTTTGCTCTACATAAATATGTGTTGTTTAAAAGGATTGTTTTACGTAGTTTAGCAAAGCTCAGAACTTTAGCGGAAAGCATTGCACGTTTCTAACCTTCTTGCATTTTTTTAGAATAAAGTACTGATGCAATTTTTCAATCTCTACCCAGAGTACACTCGTTCCTCATTTGGTCAAAGGAAGTAGGGTGAACGGTTAGGTCATGTGATCATTCAAAAAAATTGTGACGATGTTTATAATAAATCCTTTTGCGTTATCTGCAAAGATAAAATATTAAATCGTTTCAATTTGTATTTCTATGAGTTAGTTTCTGCTATTGAGCTTCGGTTTGAAATGTTTATATATGCGTTTCGATTGAGGAGACCTAATTACGTATTATTTTTGTAGTAAAATAGTTCCGATTAAAACTAAATTGTTATCATGCATTATTTCAAATCTTGCAACATCTATTTTGCAGATATTCTAAAAATTATATTTACATAAGAAATAAATAAGTTTCAGGCAAACATATTGCAATTTAACTGGTTTTACAAAAATCTTGTAATTTAGTAGTTAGCACAGATATGCAAGGAACGATAACTCTGCGTGGAGATTGGCAATTTTGAAGAATAAAAACACATTGTGTAAAATCTCCCACCAGTCGGGATAAAATACTACAATCCGCAGTCCAGCAGCAACCATCCATCGGAGAATCAAAGTGGATCATCATCATCATCATCATCATCATCATCATCGGTAACATATACAGCACATCAAAATCTCCCACCAGTGGGAATAAAATACTACAAACCGCAGCCCAGGAGCAACCATCCATCGACAACATCGGAAAATCAAAGCGGAAGTTATTATTCGTCGGATGTGAACGCTTTAGATACATTTGTGAACAAAAGAACAATATATCCAACTACTTATGATAAACATGACTTATTAACTTTTTTTTCGAACATCAAACAGGACATACTTGAATATTTAAAAGTTCGAGTTCAGCTATTGACTCATATAAAATGGTCTTTGACGGTTTCTGTTCAAATGATCCGTCAAACCACCGATGGGATTGAGAGTTTGGCAGAGCCACATTTTAGAGGCGATGCCTGTATTCTTCTTTCGCAATATGGCGAAATAGAGCATTCCATTTTAAAGAGGCACTACCTATATCTACGCGATTTTTAATGTAAAATATTAAATACTCAATATTACTGCATTTATATGTATACAAAGCTATTTTATGAGTATTCTAAGAAGAAACATGGTTCATATTCGAGTTCTGTAAATTATTAATTATGATCAAAACAATATCTTGAATAAAATGCTGCCCAGCCGTTTATTCCTGCCGGAGAACTACGAGTTTTTACGATTTTCTCGGACATGCGCAATGAGATTACAAACTATTCGGCGCAGTTCCGATAGCAAACGAACCGATCGGAACTCTTCGCTAATCAGACGAGGTAGTTCCGATTGTAAACGAATAAGATCGGAAAATCTCCGCAATCGGCTTGTCTAAAACAATTACGAATACAATTTCAAAAATCCGATCTTTTCAATCCTGTTTTTCCCCAGCAAAACGCATATTACATTGGGCTAAATTATTGCCATTTATCTTTTTCATAGTCCTCTTTATAATTAAGTAAAGTTTATATCAATTGGTGGACAAAAAGATATAGGTAGAGCCTCTTTAATTAATGATTCATATCGAAAGATGTTTAGGTCCGTTGATGAATTTATAGCGAAAGGATCGGGTTGGACTTTAAAAAATATTCTTCATATTTCAATAGATACCTGAAAATATAAACCGCTTGGTGGGAGTAGTTATATGCAAATTCCGTCAACATTACGACGATCAACGTCATTAGTAAACGTTAAAAATACTGATGATGAAAAATGTTTTTTATGGAGTGTTTTAGCGGCTCTAGCGGTTTTTTAAGCTAGCTGTTTTTGATTTACTATGTGTTTGGGTCCGCAACTGCATTACTTGATATATTTGGTTTGTCCTGGGGTGACGGGCCGTGGGGCGATGTGGGATACGCGTACTGCCCTGCTTGTTGCCTGGCATGGTACCGTATTTTATATTAATACCAAGTGACCATAGTTTTTGGGGCATTGATGGGGTATTTGGTGAGACGTCGACAGAGATGTATGGTGTCAGACCAGTCAGGAAGTACTTCCGCATCGTAGGGTGCTGAAATAGTTCCTTGAAAGAATCCAAAGTTTTTAGTTTGCATGTGTTTTCCCCAATATTAGTTTCTATTTCATTGTTAAATCTAACCTGAGGTTAAAGTAGTATGTCTGTTGACATGAATAGTAAGTATTTTACTGTGTTTTTCAGGATTATTTCTTTGGAGAGTATGAGCACAGAGGTTAGGTAGAGATGTGGTTTTGACAGATGTTTATTTCAAAATACGCATAGTGTGAATTAATGATGCGAAAGGTTGAAAAAACTGAATCGGTGTTTTATTCCAGATATGGGACCGTTTGCTATCCAAATGTGTTTAATACACAGAATAAAAGTGTATTTAAGCGAACGAATGTTGTGGAACTTGTGACTGATCTCCAAGTATAGTCTATATTGCATTGTGTTCAATGGGCTGATTTTCACCGGTCTGACACCGTATGTGTACTGCAAGGAACGACAATTCTGGGTAGAGATTGTATAAGATAGTGTTACTATCTCATTGCTTTCACTTAATGTGTTTAAAATGTTATTTTATAAAGTTATAAAAAGAATTCGCAGTAGGCTGTTTCTGTTTGAGATGTCTTAATACACGAAATGAATGTGTGTTCACAAATAATAAGTAAATAAGTATAACTACATTGTTTATTACAGTGACATGTGTACAATTATCAATATAATATTCAATATCTCATTCCTTGGTTTCTTGGTATTGTATTAGTTCCGTGATCTGAATTAATTAATGGATTTGTAGTCCTAGACGTTCATTTATATATTAATATGCTAGAGGTAATGTCGTAACTCTTCGTGACGAGACATATATTTGCTTTAGTTGTCAACTAATTTGCATATCTTTATATTCACTGCCAATAGTTGAAGATAACCTCTATATGACTACACACATGATTCAATACATGAGTCATACGATTAGAAATACGTACAAGGTTATTTACTTTTTTGCACATTACTTCATCTAGGTTATATCATAGCTCCATATCTGGCCTACATGATGACATACCAGAGACGATCCGTACCCTAAAGTTGGCATTTAGTAATGACAATCGGTTAATAATTTCTTCGTTTGCTTGTTTGAATGCCACAGCCGTAAGAATCGACACTTTCTAACTTTATAAGTCGAGCTCCCAGTTAATAATATACATGCTACTGTACATGATGTATTCAAATTTCCAACTTTATTAAACATTCAATTGACAATTTTCAAAATTCCATTAGCCATACTACATATAAATGGCTGACATTCAATATTACAAAACACACTATTACAAACAACAGTTTAATATAACAATACACAATAAAATATACCAGATATAACCAACTTACATTTTGCACTCAACATTGACTAGTTAATCAACAATCAACAATGAATAATTTGTTTCTACGTTCTGCATCATATATATATAAACTAGTAAACGTTTTTGATAAAAGTCAATTTGTTATAATTATTTTGGTCAAATCGTACTCATAAATAGCATGAGAGTGATTTGACCTAGCTGCCATGAGTACGATTTGACCGAAAAGTTAGAGTGAATTGACCAAAACAGTACGATTTGACTTGAGTACGATTTGACTAAAGTACAATTTGACCAGGAAGCGTTTTGACCATGGTTGATGGATGGGGTGTGGGAGTGGGTGGATGTGTGTAAATTGAGGTGGCCAGTATATGCACCATAATTAAGGTGTAAGATTAAAACAAACTAACAACATAGAAACATGAAAATTTGGGACGGGTGGGAAGGGGAAAGGTGGGTAGTGTGGTAGGGATTGTTCGAAGGGAGCCACCTTGTTCTTGTTCTTGATAATATATTCTGCCTTCATAGGCACACCTAGTTTTAACTAGTAGAGTTCACATCAACAACCAGATATTTGTGTATTACTTATACGAAACTTCCACCATAACAAATGTTTATCAGTTACATGGTATTTTAAGTAAAAGCTTTGTATAACTTCGTAGAATTTCCCCATTTTGCGTGTACCGCCATGTCCTACTTCTATTTTTATGTTTAGATTCAGGCTCTAATCTAATCTATCTATCTCCGTGCAGAGCATAACATAATCGTCTGCTATGAACGTGTAGGAGTTCTGCATAGGAGTTAAAGGCCGGATCTCAAAGTCTTCAATAACCGTATGGTAGGCCATTAAGCAAATTAGGCACAGTAGGAGTGGCTTATAATTATCCATTGGTCAGTTTGTGCTGTTTGTAAACATAAACACATGTGGTATGGTAGAGCAATACACTTCAGGGTGGTGAATTATGTAAACCAGAGATAAAGATGAACAGATAATCATTCTAGGCAATTATATATTACATATCAATAAGTGGAATTATAAACTTAGGAGTGTGTCCCTATTTAACTCCAATAAAACAAATAATCACAAGTTTTTTTTCCACAAATAACTCAAATTTTATAGAATTTCTTTTGTACACATTTATAAAGTGTTTACCAGTTGTTTTTTTCCAGGCTGTAAACTATTAAGTTTCAAAATTATTTCTGGTATCTGTTTTAATTTTTGTTAATATATAAGCATTGTTTGCATTGTTGAGGAACAAAAAAAAAACACTTGCAGTTTCAGAAGAGCAACTTGAGACATTAATTTAAAGGATAAACTCAATCTCAAATACATAATTTATGTAGCTCCTAGAACAAGAAACTGTGGATTAAAAACAGAAAAATAGGGCACCTGGAATGACAAATGCTTCCGGAGTTATGTATGACATGGAAAGGATATATAACGCCAACGTGTGTTTTAGAAACGGTCAGGCAATGTTCCCCAAATTTACCAAGTGTTCCCAGCATGGGTCATTTATGGGAATAATTGAGTCATGCACATGAGATTTTATAATCTCTGTACACATAATATTTATGAAAACATAATATAACTTTCATAATATTTAATGTCATGTCTCTGTAAGTTACTTCATAAGATGTCAGTGTACTGTACATCTAAACACTGTAGTATTTGTAGTAGTATTTTATTCCCGCCATATGTCAGCTGAAAGAAAATCTCCAGCATCTCATCTCTAGTTGGCTGGCAGACAGGTCATGACCTTTCACCAACTGTCAATCACTAGTGGTGGAAAATTTGAATTTTACAACAGTTTTCAAAAAAGATTTTTTGGATATAACACTCACAAATGTCACAGTGCTTTCAAATTCACAAGGAATATTCATCAAACATTCATGAACATTCATGCCAAGTTTCAACAAAATGTGTGGGGTAGGTCTATTAAAATTTTGAAAGAAATCCCACTGGTGCTTTGCTTGTAGACAGCTTAGAGTGGTCAGTGATAGTAGCCATTTTTCAGTGTGCCCAGCTTTTATAGGTTACATTGCACCATTGCGTTCGTGCTTCCGTGGTGTATAGTCAAATAGTGCCTAATAAAAATCGTTTCCCTGTCTTACTAGTGATACAAAATGCATACTTTTGATTGCTGTTGTTATTATTACCTATAATTCAGCCAAATGATGTATTGTGAACATTGATTAGTGTTTGTTTGAGATATTTAATTATAATTGACATAGACAGTAAAGCGAAAGTAGAAATGGGATAAATCTATCTGTGACGTGTCAAAATAGAACGTGACGTCATTCAACAGATTTATCTCTTGATATACATTCGTCCTATATAAAACAAAGAAGATAAATCAATGGTGCAATGTAACCTTTATAGTGTGACCCCGGCCTTGTCTACTATAGTATTCACTTGATTATACAAAAGCACACTGCAGTCCACTAAAAGCTGAAGCAAGCTATAATTTGCGGTACACGGATATATATGTAGCAAAGTATCTAACACATGGATATATTCTGTTAGTATAGGTTTTCTGACATCGTTTAACTCATTGCACTCGAGCAAAAAGAGACGGAGATGGAGATTCTCATCAGACTCGTGACAGAGTAGACACTCCGGATTGACTTCATTTTGGTTGAATTTGGCTCTGTTTGTCTGCAGTATGGATGTTCCAGTGAGTAACTTCAATTTTATTGGTATACGATTGATATATCTCGAACTAAGTCTATATGGTACAATTGAAGGATGGCATTTCCCTGGATTAAAATGTTTTGAGAAATAATTCAGCGACGAGTAGAGTTCAGACTGTGAAATAATACTTTACTTCCATCTTTGGTTAATTGCTTTAGTTATAAGCCTTTTCCATGCTAATTTCTCGATTGGTGTTGATATAAGTTCTTCAGGGATTGGTAAGTCAGGTTAGAATCTTCTTCACCGCTATAAACCAGCTATGGCTATTTAATGATTTGTTTTCCAGTTGTTTATTTGCTACTCTGAGTTCTACAGAAGTTTCTGGTAGTCTTGTGATGGTTTCTTAATTTTTCTAGCTTTCACCGGGCACTGTTTTGCACTGTTTACCATAATAGTGTTCAATGTGTCGATCGATTGTTCCATTTCTTCTATGAAGAGATTCACTTTATTCATTTCAATGGAGTTTAACTGTTCTATAACATTATTTTGATATTGCTCTTTGTCCACTTTCTTGCAGTTTATTCTTCCAGCACATTTTCCAGATTTTACCGGAGATTTTTTGGAGAGATCAACTTGCAATTGTAGCAGCACTGGGTAATGGTCAGATACGTTACCAGCATATTTCTCGATTTTAGTTATATTTACTATTCTTGGGTCTATATTATGATTATACAAAAAGAAGTATATGGTTGATGGATCTTTACCATTTGGATTAATAAAAGTGCAGCGAGTTTCTCGTGTGACTAAATTATTTTCCTTCAAAAAGGCATGTAGACAGTTACTTCTTCTAGTATTAGTATGTTCGAGTACACATTCATTAATGTCACCTCCAATGATAATATCATGAGAGCTTTGATATGATGGTATAATTTCATGTAGCTGTTCAATACAGTGCTGAAACTCATAGTAATTATCACTTACGCCTTTACATGGCATATAGACAGAAATGACAATTATTGTTTTTCTGGTTGACAGTTCAATATATTTAATTCTCTCATTACCTATAGTTAAGTCAGTCACTAACTGATGGATGTTCTTCTTCCACAGAACTGCTACACTACCATATCCACGTGGCATTTGTATAGTGGCAACCGGATCCAATGTAATCATCATGCATTTCATTAAGCAGGTCAAGTTGGCATTTATATAACCAGTGTTATTGGATAAGTAAAATATCGTTAGATTTGGCTAGTTCATTGAATACTATATTACACGTTTGTATATTTTTACAGTTAAAAGTAGGTAATGATAAAATATCACTCTTTAATATTGCTTTATTTTTATCATGGGCTATGTTATGAGACGTATCAGATTGCGGTTCTCTAAAAAAATACTGTTGTAAAATTTCTTCTTTTCTTTTCCAGTCTTCTTCATACATCATTGGTTGTCCAGTCAGCGCCTTTGCATCATACGGACTATCTATTTGGGTGTGCACACCTGTTGCAGAAGTCGTCGCTACAGTATGGTTATTGGTAACGGAAGCGATAGCTGGAAAGTGTTCGTACTCTGGTAGAGAGGCTGATATATGCTCTTCATTTGTAATGTCTGTGAACACAGGCATGGCTACAGTATGGTTACAGTTGACAGCATGATTATGGATAAGAGGATGGATAAAAGAAAGGTGCTCTTTCTCTGGATAAGAGGCTGATACATGCTCTTGACTTATTCCGTTTTTGTCGGTTGTCACCGCTGTAGTATAATTATGGATGATAGGCTGTACGAAAGAACTGATAACAGGAAAATGTTCTTTTTCTGGATGAGATGATGCATAATCTCCACTTGTAACTGTTTCGTTATGTAAGATTCTGATATCATTTACCGAGCTATTATACGAGTATTCTTGACTGATAGCAGTCGTTCTCGATTCCAACCTGATCGTATGTTTGGTTATCTACTTTGTTTAATATGAACGTTGTTACCTTTTCATGGATTCCGTGCAATAATCTGTCATAACTTGGTTGTGTTGATTCCATCGGTTTAACTTTTTGAGAATCAACATGGTTAGTTGTTGTTGTTGGAGTATTCTCCAAAGTATGAATTCTGTTTTTGAGTGTAGTAAATTAATTGTAGCTCAAGTTGTTTATTTCTAGCTTAGAGAGTGTCGATCCTATTTTTCCAAACATAATTTGATCTTTTTCAGATTGCTTCATTTTACTTTCTTTTAATTTTAATTCCTCTTCTCTTTTCCGAAGTTTGGTGTCGAGTAACCGTAATTCTCTTTGTTTTGTACGGATACTTTCATGTCTTAGTACTTGTGTTCAATGTCTGTTAATTTTACATTATTTATATGATTCATAGAAGATGGCATACCTTCTGTCTGTACAATATGTCCATTTGCAGCAGCGCACGCGATACACCGACCTTCTTGGGTACCGGTGACATATAGCGTTGCATTTTTCGCATGTTTCAGTATTGACTCTAACCTCGGTACTGCAGACAGAGCATATGCTATCAGTGTCGGCTTCTTCAATTAGGATTTGCTTTGCTAAATGTATTAGATGAGGGCTGTGATATATTCAGTATTGCCGGTAACCTAGGAGAATGGTCATGGGCAGTGCAGTTATAAACATGATTGTTATCTTTTTCAGTTTCATCAATTTCATCACATGTGAGCTTGGCACATTTATTGTGGATCCAATGTTCACCTTTTCCACTTAGGACTGCTCTAGTTCTGCATGATTTCTTACATTTTATACATTTGTCACTTATTGGTGACCCTGGCGGTGTGTATTTTGTTGATGACACGTTTGCATCTATTAGGCTTTGTAGTTGCCTTTTTAGTATTTCATTCAGTTCTTTAACATTGATTTGTTTACCTTGTATGGTAATGGCTGACATAATTTCATATATCTTTGGCAGATGATTATCAACAAACAGGAACGTTTGTTTACCATTAATTAGCAGTGAACACTTCGTCGAATATAGATTAAGTGTATAATATGAATCGGTCTCAGGTTTTACGCTGTATGTGTATTGTACAATATTCCCTTTGGTATCCTGGGATTTGTTAATTTTAATTACGAACTGACCGCCACGTGATTCATTAAAAGAATGATTAACGTGCATATTGTGTTTGTTGCTTTCAAAGGATCCACTTTTCAGTATGTATTGGCATTCACACGTTTTGTTTAGTGTTGTGTGGCGGCTGTAAAACGTTGCCCCGACTACAAATCAGTAGTGTTATTACTTACTGGTCCTTTGGGATCATCAATCCTAATCTTTGTGGCTTTAAAGTAGAATACCCTTTTAAGCCAGTAGGGTTCAAATCACTCGCTGTTGTTTGAGCCCCTCCTGTTAATAGCTTCGTCGGGGCGATATTAACAGGAGGGGCTCAAACAACAGCGAATGATTTGAACCCCTCTCTCTTAAGCCGGTGCTAGGGGCGTGAGAGGTGTTGCACATTATATTACCTCTCACGAATAAAAACAGCCTGCTACTTTTTCTCTTGTTTGTGTTTGTTGCTTCCAAAGGATCCACTTTTCAGTATTTATTGATAGTGTGTACATTCTGCTTATTGTGTAAACCATCGTTAAGTTTGCAGACAATAACTCCATTTATCACTAATATTGACCAGAAACGCATTGGCATAATCTGCATACAATCTGAACATCTTAGCATACTTAGTGTTTGAAATTTCAGTCAATACGCCTTGTTTTTATTTCCAACAGCCAAGTATGTTCACATTTATAATGAATGTAAGGGGGTCTTTAATTTTGGATTTTTTACAACCAAAACATTTAAATTACGTAATGAATTATTTTATAATATTGAATTATATTGTCGTTCTCCCAAGTATATACTATTTTTTAGTTTATGCATATGCACAAATAGGCACAACTCCCTGTGGGATTTCATTATTTGTATTTGGATGAATGTATGTATTAATCATCAGTCCTGTGACTCTATGTTTTTGTAGTAAATATTTTGCCTCAAGGGACATTCTGGCCTAATGGCAATGTGAAAATAAAACTTCTAAAACTTATTATTTTCTGGTTTTCAAGTCACGTAGGAATCAAGGTAATGATAGAGCTGATAATGCTGCTAAGGTAGCATTATATTTACATATATCTAATACCAAATTACCTAACACTGATTTAAATGTTTAAATGTGATTGAATATGCGTAAAATTAATTATGAGTTGACACCTCTTAATGCGACACTCCAGTTTTCGGCTTTGCCCTGGCTGGTTAAAGTTGTTTATGTCGTGTCTATAGAGTTTGGGTTCTCAAAATATGTAAGTTATATGTATACCTCGTCGTCAGTAGGTTAAGAAACGGTGTACATAAGTTGTACGATTTGGCTGTTGTTGGCGGGATAGGTACTTTAAGGGAAACCAAACTGTGTAATTCATTGTAATATGTTCATATTTGTGTTTACTGGTTTACACGCACGTTGACAGGCATTTTTTGACCTACATATACATAGTTAATACGATTACCATAGCATCCGTTATTTGTAAATATTACATATATATATAAATATAAACAACATATATATATATATATTAATAACTTGATATTTCATTTGTTCCATTTTTCATCAGTTTTTGCGCAAAATATGACCTATTTATGTGTCGACGCACCCACCATTCAATCATTCTTTAACTGAATTTCAAAGAAAAATTCTCTCTTGACAGAAGATACTTAAAAAAACGGTGTTCATTCCGAAATGGAAACAGGTATTCTACTGAAAAATGCGTAATTTTATTACAATAATGTACCAGCAACATAAAAGCATACATTTCCCACGTTCTTTATTGTCATATTCTGTATGTGTTGACATCAACTTCTGCCAAAACTGCATCTTTTTATCCAAACGCCGTATCCCAAACCACCGAAAGTCCGTATGAAAAATGGTCACAAGACCACTCACGTTGCAGTCGGGTAGACTAACCGGGAATACTAATGGGGAAGTCTAACACGAGCGTCTGGTCCTGTATAGGAAATAAGGTGGTTTCCATTCCCTGACAGTTCAAGGGAATAGGAAATAATGAGTAATGGCATGCCTCCTATCTGATGACTCCTTGAAATAATCTATGTTGGTCTCTGGTTCTATTGTTGACTTGCCATTGGTCGTTCTCATTGTTTACATCCAGCGTTTCATGCTGGATCTTGTACAGCGTGAGTAATGTTCTTGTGCGGCGACGTTCGTCTGTTGTTGTTGTTAATTCTAAGGTTTATAGACCGTCCGCCAACTAAAACGCCAGGAGAACCCTGGCGCTATGGGCACAATAGAGTCTGGTCTGTTCTAGATGAGTGTGTTGGTTGATCTGGTGCTGCTGTGTTGCTGTGTCGTCGTTACTCTTGTAGGTGTGTAGTTGTCGCTGTGGCGGTGAAGTGGTGGTCTGGTGGTCGAGGTGGCCTGCATCCGCTACGGTGGTGAAGCTACATCCGCTAGTGTGTTGTCCTACAGCCTCTAGTGGTCGGGGTCCTTGTATTTGGGGCCACACCCATCACATATGGCCCCTGCGCTGCATGCATTATCAGACGGCTGTATTCTCATGAATCCCTCTTCTGTTGTCAAACTACGGTCGAATGTTGGCCTCGGCGTCGATCCCTAATTATTACTAACTATATACTGCTGCTGCTACTTCTACTCTGTGTTGGTTGATCTCAGCTCTGGCCCGCGGACTTCTGTCTGACAACTTCCAAGTTCTCTACTTCCGTCGGATAATGAGTGCCTTGATGGGGCCTTGCGACGTTCGTCAATCCCCTCCCGTTGATACTCATTACAGACGTGACGCATCCGGGTGTTTTATATATTATTTGCAAACGTACATTATTTACACAGGTGTCAAATTCGTGGTGTAGGTCCCAGACAGGCGACGCATACTCCATGGTGAGGCGTACCATATTGGTATATGTGGATAATGGACACCTTCACTGGTTTGGAGCACCCGCAACTTTTTTTCTCACTCTTTAGTGTTGTTGCCTTTGCCAACGACATTGGATACGTGTTTGTTCCAGCTCATGTTGTTTGACATAGCGCTTCTAAAACATTTTAAAACTTTCCTTATATACATGTATCTCTATAGAACAATTTACTCCGTTTGTTGTTTATGTTAACCCTTAACCCGCTAAGCACGATTATAATAGCCTTTGCGTCCATTGTAAACCCAGGGTCTACAATGTGCGACTGCTGATCAGTCATTTCCCCCAAAACACCCCATTGTCACATAAATGGAATGGTCTTAATTCAAAGAAAGAACAGTCCATTATATATATATATATATATATATATATATATATATATAGCGGGATAATGGTTAACTACAGACTTAATCTGCGGTACATTCTGATTCTCCATGTCAGTAAGGTGCTTGACATTTCCATCTGTTCTTGATAATAATTATAGGTGTTCTATACATCCTAGTATAAAATCAAGTAACCATCAGATGGGATCATGTATTACCACAGAGACTTTATTAGCACAAACTTTACCTAAGTAAGAGTCATTAACTAATAACACCCTGAAGTGGGGCAATTACTGACAGCTTAAGATTCTGAAACAAGGCCATCGTCTCGGACTGTCTCGCCCACCGGATTCTTCTCCATTCATAAGGAAGGTTGGGGTGGCAGGGTATGACCAATTATATGGTGGAAGGAATATATGAAAATAATAAGTTTAAATAAACTAGACCAAAACTGCGTTATTTTGTACATGATGTCAACACCAGTAGTAGTGGAGGCCTAAGCGGAAAGAAGGGTAGAGTTCACGCAGATGAATATCTACCGACTATCAAAGTAATACCTTTGACTTTAGAAACACATTTACCGACTCTTTAACCACGAAACAATGACTAGGTTACTTTGCCTTTAAAGTGAAGGTCAAAGTCACTGGTGGGGTGGGGCTTAGAAAGGGTTTAGATCTTACCCGATATAATGTACTTACCTAACTTCGAAGCAATGCAGCTGACGAGGTTGGAGATATTAAGCTTCAAAAAACAGTTGGGCTTGGTCAGAGAGTTTGGGCTTACCCCGGTTATTACGCATATCGAAGTTAAAAGAAATATCATTGACGGTAGTGTAGATGCATATACCAATGACGGGATTGGAAATATGTATATACTTCAACAAAACTTGAACAAAAAGCTTTAACCCCGAAAATTTGCCTAATTTATTGTGTCTTTAAATTCAATGTCAAGGTCACTTGTGGAGTTGAGCTTGATCAGAATGTTAAAGTTTAACTCAGTGATTGTGCAAACAAAGCTACAATTCAATTCCATGGGCAGTTTATACTTTCAAAGTAGGTCAAGGCCATTCACACTGACCTGCTTTTGGTAAGAAAGAACCTACTACTGTCACGTAAATGTGTGTATGACGTTTGAAAACTATATGGCTTTTAGTATCTGTCTTTTCGTATGTATGTACAAACACTTTCGGAATCGCTCCAAGGGTAAGGTGACATTCGCTAAAAATTTAAACTAGATTTTCTCAATAATTTATTTATATACTGAAGCGAAAAAGAAACGCAACTCGACAATTGCCGCTAAATATTGTTTATAAACTTAATTCCACATAATATTCCAAAGAAATTCACGAGATAAAAAAAAGAAAAAGAGTTGGAGTTAGTTAGAGAAAGGACACAACTGTGATTTGTAGACGTTTTCATCACGGTACACTTTGTAACAAGAAATTCATAAATGTTGAAATTCCTCTTTGAGAAATTGCGCCATTTCACAACTGTATTTAACGTAGAGTTTTCAGAACGTTGCATCCTAAGTTTGCTCACGTGCTTTCAAGAGTCAAACGCTCCCCGTGCGGTTGCCGGGTAGAATACAACCACTGCAAATCCCGCTAGAGGCTTCATGTTCATTTTATCGTATTGTAACATGCTCTTTCAAGGTCATGACACCGCGTATGCAAACGTGGAAACGTGGCTCAATCGTAAATGGAGTGTCTACTATAGAATTTGCAGCAACTCCGCAGTTCTGCAGGTTAGAAGGTTCTAGGTCCATTCTCCATATTTTATCTCGATGAGCCTGGCATGTTCATTCCTGTTAATCGTCATATTTCATGTGTTGGTGCGCCGTAAAACCCAATTCAATTTAATTGAGCCAAACTGTCAATAATGAAACTTTGAAGGAATACTATTTGCTGTATTATGTTTACGTCAGATTACGTAGCCATGACAGCAGCGTAATGTACATACATTATGTAGCGGAAATTCCCGAGTTGTGTTTCTTTTTCGCTTCAGTATAGACAAATGTGACGCATTTACCATGTAGCCAAAAAGTCGATCACTTACTAGTATTTAAAACAACACTTCCTTGAGAACGTGCTGACATAAGACGATAAGTGCAGTAAAACACAAACAGTGAAGCAAGTTGAACATTTATTTTCACTACGACAGGTTTTATGGAGGTGAATACGATAATGAGAAGAATTAAAATATTAAACGAATATGCAAACGAATATAATTATACAACTTAATTTCCAGACACAAGATATATATTAGCTTGAGCATATAAAAAATACTCGAAAACTAACTGAACTGGAAGTTGTCCTGAAGTTGTACACGTTTTGAGTGGTTTCTGCTGATTTCTTTAAAATTGTCATAAAACAGTATTTTTAAATAATAAAAAATATATGTAAGAAAATGGGACTATCTGAGCACACATATTATATTTCTGTTCAATAATATTTAAATGGATAAAAAGTCCATACACTATTTAACAGCGAGTAGATTCAAAAGATTTAAGAGTAGATTTAAAATAGGGTTATAGAGTAGACTGTCATTGTTAATCCTAATCCTTCGTTTTGTTTGTTAGGTTTACACTTTTATACTTGTCTGAAATTTAACATGCATGAAGAGTTGCTGCGCACTTTTATATGGATTGTTGCTCTTATTTATGCCTTCGACAACTTTTCCAAACATGCTCTCAGTTTGCTTTCATCCGCTCCGGAAAATTCATCAACCTGAAATAGAGAAAGTTCCTGATTATATAGTAAACTTCCTAAGTACCCACCTAAGAATATGGCAGTAATATTCTCATTGTTTTGTGTATTTCATGCCTGATTGGAAATACGATTTAACTGCCATAAAGCTGTTGTATTTATGGTTTAAATGTCGTGTTGTTATAATTCACAAAGGTGAAATACTGGTTAAAGCTACATCGAGTTTTAATCCAAGAAGTGCCGAGTATAAGAGTAAAGCTAGCGCATGCGTATTCAAGATGTGCAGAGTATATAGTCTATTTCAATAATGCAACAAAAGCTTTCCAGCCGATGCGTTTTTTAGATATACAACTGGATACCATGTTCCTAATTCTAAACTATGCCAACTAAACTTATTTTGACATCATGATTTACTAGAGTTACCACTACAAATGCGCTTGCAAAATACATTTTCAAAATAGTGAGAGCGAGAGAGAGAGAAAAGTAGTAAGTGAAGCTGTATAAGATACATGTATGTTATATATATAAGGGAATGAAGCGACACTGCCAAACAATCTGTATTATTGCGAGTTATGGAAAACTTGAAAAAAGGGTGAAAGAATTACCAAAATTGGATGATAAACAAAGAAGATATGATCATTTGAAGGTTCTGTTGAAACGAATATCTATGGAAGCCGCCATTTTGAGAGCTATGATATCATAGTTCTAAATGACCATATGCAATATTTATAAATATGAAATAGGAAAAGACTGACAGCAACTGTATGAAAAATATGTAAACTTAATGGCAATAATGCTTTATATGACCAGTAAGAATGTTGTATTCATTTGCAGTGATTTTTGTTTGGCTTTAAATGATATTTATCACTATTCCATATATGGTAAATTAAAACTATGACGTCATAGTTCTCAAAATGGCAGCTCCCACATCCGTAATAGAATAACCTTCAAATGGTCACATTTTTTTTGTTTATCATCCGCTTTTGATACTTTTTTCACCTTTTCCACTGTTTTTCAGAACTCCGGTTTGGCTGTATGCCTACATAAAATTATACCCTTTAAGTCGCGAAAAAAATCATTGATTAAAGGAACTGCTAGAATAATGCTTGCTTTACATAATTATTTCACCCTGTGTAAATTAATAGTCGATCAGGTTTACATGTAAATAACAGGTGATGAAGGTTGGTTGGTTGAATGGTGTTTTATGTCATTTTTAGCAATTTTAAACTATACACTGAAACGCAAAAGAAACGCAACACGGGAATTTCCGCTATATATTGTATGTACAATATGCTGCTGTTAATCGAATGATACATGGCTACGTAAGACCTTTCCTTTTGGAAAAAATACTAAAACAACACATAATACAGCAAATAGTATTCCTTCAAAGTTTCATTATTGACAGAGTACGCGTTTGGCTCAAGCATGTGAGCAAACTTAGGATGCAAAATTTTGCAAACTCTTTACGTTAAATAAAGTATTGAACTGGCTCAGTTTTTCAAAGAGCAACTTCAACATTTATGAAGTTCTTGTTACAAGGTTACAATTAAAACGTGATTAAAACGTCTACAACATCACAGTTGTGTCATTTCTGTAATTAACTGCAACTTTGTTTATACAAAACATCTTGGGATTTCTTAGGAATATTATGTGCAATTAAGTGTACAGTGTATACAATATATAACGGAAATTCCCGATTTGCGTTTCTTTTACGTTTCAGTATATATGACGGTCGTTGTTTTTTTGTAATGGAGGCAGGCCATCGCCTTTTTCCTGGATAGAACCAGTACTGTACATATATATCTCACCCATTCGTTACAATCGACACTCTTCTTCTTAACAGGTGATGATAATAAAAAGTATATACATGTACTTATGAGAAATATCTGTATATATTATTGTCTTCCTTACGCCATTTTGAATTGAAAAATGAGTTGGAATCTCACACATCATTTAAAGCATTTTCAAATTTGTTATTTTAACCACACATTTATATATTAAATTGGTGAATATGCATGTTTTGTGTTTAAAATTTGGAACAAGAGGCCCAAGAGGGCCTGTCATGCTCTACTTGGTAAATGGAGTCTGTGGTTGTGGGGTGGGGGTGGGGTGGGGGGGGGGGGAGAGAGAGATATTAGTTGTTGTGACAGATATGACAAAACCCTAGCCCTGTACTCAGCAAAATGGAAGTCGAACATAAATTACTGCAAATTCCCCAAGTACCCACTTTACGCTAGAGTAACAAACCCGTTTATAAACACATTTGGACAAGAAAGAAGATTTCATGATTTTTTTTTGTGCCTCAAGTCCCTAAATAACCATATCAAATTAGAACTAGAGGTTGTCTTTAGTAAATAAAGATGTTTCCCCCACTGGCGAAAGGCCCATAAATCCACCGAAAATCATTCACCTGGAACACGACGATGATATGCGCAACTACGCTTTGTAATGATCATTCCTACCAAGTTTCGTTGAGCAAGGGATCAGGGGAACTAGTCGGGAACAAGTTTGTGTATTAAAAAACGTTTAAAGGGCCATAACTCTGCCAAACATCATAGGCTTGGTACTGATAATTCCTGTCAAGTTTCATTGAAATCCGACCAGGGGTTCAGGAGAACTAGTGTGTACATAGTTAGGTTATTAAAACCTTTAAAGGGCCATAACTCTGCCAAAATTCATTCAACTGGATCAGGGCGATGACATGCGCAACTAGGCTTGGTACTGATCATCCCCACCAAGATTCGTTGAAATCCGACCATGGTATCTGGAGAACTATTCGGGACGAAGTTTATGTATAGCAACCTTTAAAGAGCCACACCTCCAACATAAATCATTCAACCGGAACACAGCAACACTATACACAACTAGGCTTGGTACTGATCGTTCCTGCCAAGTTTTATTGAAATCCAGCCAGGAGTTCAGGTAAACTAGTCCGGATAAAGTTTGTGTATAATGAACGTAACTTTGTCAAAAATCATTCAACAGGAACACGGCGATGACATGAGCAACAAGGCTTTTTACTGATCATCCCGGCCAAGTTTCGTTGAAATCCGGGCAGGGGTTCAGAAGAGACTAATCTGGACAAAGTTTGTGTATTAAAACCTGTAAACAATAACTCCGCTGAAAATATTTCACACTGAACCCAGGGATGATATGCACAACTAGGCTTGGTATTGATCATCCCTGCACATTTTCTTCGAAATCCGGCCAGTGGTTCAAGAGAACTAGTCCGTACACAGTTTGTGTACTAAAACCTTTAAAGGGCCATAACTCTGCCAAAATCATTCAACCGAAACATGGTGACAATATGCACAATTAGGCTTGATACTGATCATTCCTGTAAAGTTTCGTTGAAATCCGGCCAAAGGAAAGCCCTGTCGTCTGTGATTTTCGAACTTGACCAAGCTTCATTGATATTAACAATCTGGTAAAGTTTGGTAAAGATCGGATGAAAAATGAACGCCCTATCATCTTAACGAGGCAAAATACAGCATTTTAAACTAAATCAAGGGCCATAACTCCGGTGTTACTGGTCCGATCTGGCTAGTTGTCGAACTTTTCCGAGCTTTCATTGATATTAACAATCTGTGCCAGTTTGGTAAATATCAAATAATAAAGAAGGTGCTAGAGTGTTCACAAGGCAAACTATGGCATTTTTCTGGCTGGTTTTAAAACTTGTCCGATATCCGATTAATAATGAAGGCCCTATCGTGTTCACAAGGCAAAAGTTAACGGACGACGACGGACGACGTACAACGGACAACTCGCCATCCTATAAGCCTTGGGCCAGTAAAGCTAAGAACACATTGGTTACAGCTGGTACAATGGCCTTGTTATATAATTTGGCAGTGTAGCTACTTTAAACAACTGCATAAATAATACCTTTACTCCACCCTTGAAGAACTGGAATGTAGGCATGCAGCTTATGTTACAAGCCGCCGACGTGTCCTGAAAATGCATAGTATGAACATATAATACACATAGTCAATAATACTCAATATGCACATACGACTGCTATTGGTAAGACGATATTTATCTGGCAGTGCTGTATAACATGTCGCCAGTACTTAGATATCTCTGCCCTATTGTTGATGTCGGAGTATATTGACAATAGGTTATATTATAATACTGTTGCACGTGCTTTATTGTACTGTTGCACGTGCTATTGTTCGTCAAAGGTATAGTATTGGTTTGATTGGTTAAAATGGATAAATGATTGACAACTGGCGACATATTATTCATGTTAGGCATTATACATACGGAGATTGACGAGGCAGTTCAGATTGCGACTCGGCATGTATCGGAGACCTACCGGAGAAATAGAAGTGGGTGACATGCTCTGGATTTAAAGGGACACACGGCAGTCCCTTTGTTTAAGAAATAATGAATATGTACCTGTGTTTTATCGGTGAATAAAACACAGTTAGGAGTTCGGATGCGTAGTAATTAAATCACGAGTGCTATTTAATTACTCGCATCCGAACGACTAATTGTGTTTTATTCACCGATAAAATACAGGTAGGTATTTATTATTTCGATTCTAACACAACAGTTACCACCTTGTTTACCCTATTGTTGGGGCACTATATATTATCTCGGAGGTCAAGGTAATCAGGCTGCTATGGGCGCCCCCGTATGCAAAGTTTTGCGTTTCAATACACTAGTAGTCACGTGACAAACAATTAAGTCATTGCTTACGTCATATAGCTTGCGCTGTATGACGTCAAACGTTCTCAGCTTGTTCAAGATGCGTATTAAAGTTATATGTGTATTAATGCATATGATGGGTTTATATCGGGGGTGTGCAAGGTTTGGGAGCATGGCAAGTTTGTTGTAATTAACATTTCATTAAAATTACTGTTGAGTTTGTCTTCGTGACGTATATTTACCAAGTGACGTCATGTAACGTGGCGCTTCCAACGGATGAAATATACCCGGGGAATTAATGGAACAGCTGTATTTTATCGTAGAATCGTAGAATAACATACAGCTGTCTCCCTTCTTTGTCTATATGAAAGACTGCAGAGGTCGTGTTCTACATAACTTGCATTTGCTCAATCATTAGTATTAATTATATAAATTGTTTGGTGTTTAGCGTCATTTTCCAGCACATTTTAGGCTATGTATGACAGTCGCTTCTTTGTGCGGTGGAGGCGGCCACCCACTTATTTCTGGGGGAAACCAGTACTGTATACCTTTCGGCATTCGCGAGAACCGACACTTTCTCACTTACAAGTCAAGCTCCCAGTGGGGATTCGAACCCGCAGCGGTCAATTATAACAACACGTCAAAGCAAATTGTTTATGCGCATAACTAACTGTTGATTATATTGCGTAATATATTTAAACATATCGTAAAATAACTAATACTAATACTATTACTAGTAATAAAAAAAAATCTCAAAACTTTAATTATTTGCAAGCAGGTTTTAAGCAAAATTGATACTGAATTAATAAATCGAGGCGTTAATTTTAATGATAGATAAAATCTTCAAGATTGCCGTGTTTCCCTTTAAACTACGTTTGTTTAACTCTGGACTGACATCAAATAATTTCCTTTTTTGTACTGGGTAAGTAAAATCCTGGCAACATGGATTAAACGGAATATTTTTTTTACATGGTACCAGTATATTTCTGTATTAAATAGTAGGCCCGTAGCCAGTCCTGAAATTTAACCGAGGCAAATCCCTTTATATGGAGGTCCGCTCGCTTGTATCCCGACTCCCAACCACACACGATTTCTTTTACATGAAATTTCCTGAGTTGAATTGCATTTCCAAGAAGATTTTTTTTTTTTTTTAAATACATTTTTTGTCAATCGATATTGAAGTTGTTTATTTTTAAATTATGTACATTCCCAAAATTTTACTCAGCGTAACTACGGGCCTGAATAGAGCATGTGCCAACACTAATGAGTTCTTAAGTTGATTATTTCATTATAATAATAATGAAATCGAAGGTTGAATAAACTGAAGAGTTAATTGTTGAATGATGTTGTTGAGTCGCGTCGACTTGAAAAAAACACAACGTTATGAATAACTTCGATTTTTCGAAATGTTTAGATTAAACAATTGATGGCGACGTGGAACCATGTTACGTGAATGACTTGACAACTCAATGATCATGTAACGTGATGGCGACGTAGATCAATGTTACGTGAATGACTTGGAAACTCAATGATCATGTAATGTGATGGCTACGTAGAGCAATGTTACGTGAATGACTTGACAACTCAGTCATCATGTAACTTGATGGCAACGTAGAGCAATGTTACGTGAATAACTTGACAACTCAATGATCATGTAATGTGATGGCTACGTAGAACAATGTTACGTGAATGACTTGACAACTCAGTGATCATGTAACGTGATGGCAACGTAGAGCAATGTAACGTGAATGACTTGACAACTCAATGATCATGTAACGTGATGGCTACGTAGAGCAATGTTACGTGAATGACTGGACAACTCAGTTATCATGTAACTTGATGGTGACGTAGAGCACTGTTACGTGAATGACTTGACAACTCAATGATCATGTAACTTGATGGTGACGTAGAGCAATGCTACGTGAATGACTTGACAACTCAGTGATCATGAAACTTGATGGCGACGTAAAACACGTCTATTTTGACAATTGTATTGTTCAACTACATTGATGGCGGCGTAGAACACTGATACTTACCGAATTGTCATCGACATCCACTTTAACGAACATTATGTCCTTAAAATCTCCCTGCATGGCCTAATAAAATAAAATAACATTATTTCTACCAATTACCAACAAAAATATCTTTAGAACCGATTTAGCTCCCCGAAGTGGATGCTTTGCGTAAATGCAAATTGTATCAGTGGACATAAACAATAGACAATTTTTTATTCCGAGTAATTTAGGCCTCTGGTCCATAATACAAATAACATATTTCATATTAAACAGCTATACAGCAATGTGACAAAAGTAGTTCAAAACACAAACACATTTAGTAACACACATTGAAAAATGTAGTATTTAGTGGAATGCATGATGACGATTTCTGAATATAATATTAACAACCTCGGTGTTACAAAAAATATAGAACAAAAGGTCAAACTATTGACAAACATACCAAACTGAGTTTCTATTTATGTATCAATGTTGTGAACGTGAATGAGAGGAGTTTCAAAATAGTTATAACATTACCTCTCATGAACAGACGCAATAAAACTGTGTCTGCTACTTTTCTCTCTTGTGTATATTTGTTGCTTCCAAGGGATCCCATTTTCAGTATTTATTCTATTTACTTAAAAAAGTTCATGTAAGAATCAACAATGACGGTATTAAAATACAGAAACATATATGTTGAAGTGCATGTAATGTATACAAGATCCACCTGATAACGTTTATATATATATTATAATTTATACAAGATCACATCTGATAACGTTTATATATATATATATATTATATCTATATATATATATAAACGTTATCAGATCACATGATCTTGTATAATTATAATTTACATGCACCCAACAAACACCGAGTTATACTAACAGGTCAGGCGTATACGTACTGCGAATTTAGGTCCAATCTGTTTGCATGGTCCACACCAAGTTGCAGTGAAATCTACTGCCACCAATGTATTCTTTGTAATACACTCGTCAAACTCTTGCTGTGTTGGAAACAAACAGTATTATGTCAAAATAATCATACACTATAAATCAAGCACGATAACAGATGCAAGTCCATCATTTTAAAGGGACACACGGCAATTTTGATGATTTTATCAAGCATTACAATTGGCGTTTCGATGTATGTATCCAGTATCATTTCGACTTTCAACCTGCTTGCATATAATGCTTTTTTTATTTTTCAGTTTTCATTTCTTCTTCTCATGTTACCATATGTTTAAACATATAATTGGCGCATTATAAGGATACAGTTTCAATAATTCTTACATATCTTGTAAACCAATGACACGATAGCCCTTGCGTACCGTCAATTCCGAAAAAAACACACAATGTTTCACAATGTCATGAAATGAAAACGAAATGATACACGCAACTGATTTTGAAATAAAAATAAAACATGAAAACTAATTTCTCGCCTGACCAGTTCTTGGGAGGAGACTTAAACCCGTGGTTTGCTCGCTAAAATGCCCAGTACAATACAGCGAGGATAAATAATCGTTTATACATACAGAAATAAGAAGCTATGATATAATATATGGCATAGGTATTTATTTTAAGTGAGAGGTAAGTTTTTAAAGTGCTAGTGTATATATAGCTCATTTCTGGTTAAGTCAGGCGTTCTATCCACTCATCTTTTGTGACTTCTTGGAAACATGTTTTTTTCATTACCATTTATTATAAGGAAAAATAGCATACATATTTGAACACACCTAATGTATTATTATATAGTACATCATGTCGCACATTACTTTAACCATGCGTGATGTAAACCTATATGTTCTAAAAGCTGAACCCGGATTCTGTCTCAAACACATGTTTATCTTTAGTAGTTAATAAGTGCGCGCGTGTGCTCTAGTTAGTGTGAAATTTAGAAATGCCACAAAGCATCAACAAATATCGATGGTTTTAGTGGTTATCATTACCCAGTAGGCATTTTTCATCAGTACAACGTTGGTACAACGTAATAATCCATCGTTGTTCTGACATACAATTCACAGTCAAAATGAAAGCTTTTTAGACGCCTTTTTTTCGACGACAAACGGACGTCAAAACCCAAAGTTGTATTGATGTTGGATTAACATAACAGTCAAAATGAAAGTTTTTAGACGTCATTTTACGACGTTGTACAGACGTAAAAATCCTACGTTTTATTGACGTTGGATTTACAGTCAGGATGAACGGTTTTTAGACGTCATTTTCCGACGCTGTACTGACGTCAAAACCCACCTTTGTATTGACATCGGATGTTGTATTTTATTCTACTTGTGATTTTCTCTCTCATTTTATGTTTTAGTTATATTGTCCAACTTCTGATGTTGGACAGTTTTATCCTCGTTTCAGTTGTCTGACAAGCTGCGGAGTGAACAGTTTAGCAAAAAAATATTTTTTTTTTCATAAACATACTACACAAATATCAATGTTATTGATGGTTAACATAACATTAAAACGATAGTTAATTTGTATATATTTGTATTAACTTTTTTTTTTTTTATTTCGTGCGTTTATAGAGCTATTAGTTATACATATGTGTTAAAATAGTTAAAAGCACACATAAAACAATAACAAAGTCATTAACCAGGAGATGTGTTTTATAAAATTATAATAACGTCCCTTTTATGTGTCGTGATGAGTAGTAACCCGACGTTGCATCGACGTCATATCAACGGTGGGATTAGATCGTTGTACACATGTATTACGATTGCAGTACAGAATGAAATATGAAAATTGATTCTAGCTCGTATTTTGGCGATACCTTGAATATTCGTTTTGATACTGTTGATTTAAATGAAAATTATAAGACAATCCAGAGTCATATGACGCCGCCCAGCAGGCATTTGACGTCTGTACAACGTTGGCACAACGTTATAACCCGGCATTGTAGTGGCATTGATTTAAAATTCAAAATGAAAGATTACGACTCATTTTACGACGTATAAAAGGACGTCAAAACCCAGCGTTGTATTAACGTCAAAGGCTGACGTCTAATGGATGTCAAACCCCAACATTTTATCTGACGTCAAATCAATTTAATTTGATTTCAAAACAACGTTGGTATAAGATCACACGCTTACGTTGTAATGAAGTTGGATTAACAGTCAAACTGACAGTATTCCAACGTCAACCATACGTTTAAAGTCCGAAGTTGTATTAACACCAAAAGTTGGCGTCAACATAGTACACTGTTGGTGGAACGCATACACCAAGGTAGTACTGACGTTGGATTAACAGTCAACATTAAACATTTTAGACGTCATATTCAGACGTCAAAGTTCGTCGTTGTATTGACGTTTGTTTTAAGTTTTTGCACTCACACCAACGTTGTATTGACGTTGGATTTAGGTCACCATGAGTGTGCATTATTTCCACGTATTTATGACGCCTACGTCAGTACGACGTCAAAACTTGACGTCTGTCAGACATCGTAGTTTGGACGGCGTATTGACGTTGGAATAAGGTTACCGACGTCATGACCGTATATCAACATATATCCCACGTTTGTCCGACGTCCTGTGCCTGATGGGTAGATCGTAAATAGTAAATAAGAACGATCCCTTGTTCAAAGTTCTCTTAATCGCATATTTCGTCATAAAATACTAAATTCCAAAGCAATATTTGTTTGTATGTTGTTTTACGTCATTTCAGCACATGTTAAGGTTATATACGACGGTCGATTTTCTGTGGTGGAGGCACACCACCCATTTTTCCTGGGTAGAACCAGTACTGTACACCTCCCGCCACCTCTAAGAATCGACTCTTCCTCACTTACAAGTCGAGTTCCCAGTGGGATTCGAACCCGCAGCGGTGAGAGGCGAAGGTTTACAACGCAACGTCGTTAACTATTCGCCCACGGAGACGCTACTAAAGCCGTATTTATCGATATGACCAGCAGATAATTAAACGTGAATTATCGATACTGGCCTTAGACTTATTTTCTCATGAATTGCTGTTGTGTGAAACCGCCAGTGCGAGGACTGATCGCACGAGTAGCAAACATAATAAGCTTGACCGACATATAACATAACATAACATAACATAACATATACTTTTATTCAGCATTAAACCACCATTACACTAGTTTATAGCCTACAAAATGAACAATATAATCTTTCTCGCATTCATGGTGACATAATGCAAATTAATATAAATATCAAATGTTCATTCCAATTCTTTTCAAGGAGGAATGCAATTATTATATATTTCCTGACATCTTTCGTTCATAAATACTCGTACCCAGAAAATTTTATAGAGGATCTTACAGGAGTACTCATTCATTATTGAATTTATTAAACGTGTTGGCAAAATGATATAATGCGAGGCTCTTGCCGAGCATTATATTATTTTTGCTAACGAATTTAATAAATTCAATAATGAATGAGAACGAATGTTAGATTCTATTTATCACATAACTCATATATCGACTTTTATTGCATTTTGCCTGTCGCTTTAACACTCGAAACCGACATAAACCGTGGGATTTGGATCATAGTCATTAACAATATTTTTTTTGACAGCGCATACTAGGCTAATTTGCAAACGTATACTTATATAACTAGTTGTATATCGAAAATATAGAATGGTGTTATTCCACTCCCACACCGTAAGTTATATGATAAAAGTTGTTATACTAGTCCATGTTTCACAAAGTAAAATAACATCATAATGAGAAATAAAATCTAAAAATTCTATATCTTCCAATTTTCTCTTTAAACCATATACATTCCAAGAAATTAATTTAAGATCTTCCTCCAATTGACATCCCTAATCCTGCTTACAATCCTGTCCATTTATAAATAATTTCTCTCTCACCATTCTCACATTATTACCCTTCTCTTCTTTATGTGTCGACGTGCCGTAAAACATCATTCATTCATTCATTCATTCATTCATTCATTCATTCATTCATTCATTCATTCATTCATTCATTCATTCATTCATTCATTCATTCATTCATTCATTCATTCATTCATTCATTCATTCATTCATTCATTCATTCATTCATTCATTCATTCATTCATTCATTCATTCATTCATTCATTCATTCATTCATTCATTCATTCATTCATTCATTCATTCATTCATTCATTCATTCATTCATTCATTCATTCATTCATTCATTCATTCATTCATTCATTCATTCATTCATTCATTCATTCATTCATTCATTCTTCTTTACGTTTCATGAAAGGATAGAGAGCTTGACGTTTGTTTATAACCTCTCTTGGTCACTGAGGTTTTACTGCATACTTATTGTTTTTCAAGTCATATATAAATTCACTGTACAAACAAATTATATTTACAGAGATTTTTTCTCTTTTTTTCTGATGATTTTTTCTCTGTATTAGATATTTATATACTATTTGAAATTATTTGTTTGAAATAGTTGTTGTAAGTGCTCTTTTGAAGCTTTACTCCATGACAATAGTATACATGCTCTTCTCAATGTAATGTGCCCGTCTCATTGTATAGGCGATGAAAAATGTATGATGTTTATGCTGAATAAAATAATTATATTGATTGAATTGATAAAATGTAATAGTTTGGAATCGATTTCTAACGTATACACCGTAACTACTTCACCCGTGATCCATTCATATTATCATTAAAACTGTAATTGGTTGGTTGACTATGTTTTACATAATTTGCAGCACATTTAGGCTATATATGACATGGTGGAGGCAGACCACCAGCGTTTCCTGGGTAGACTCAGCACTGTATACCCCTGGCCATCCTTTCTCACGTGTTGAAGGCTTTAAAGCTGTATAGCCTATTTCTGACACCGGGTCAACCAGACGTAGCACTACCCATTATTTGTTTGTCACGCAAGGGTTACACATAACTATGTATACTACCATTTTTAATGTCTTCGGTATGACGCGGCCAGGAGACCCACGACCTCCCGATTGCAGGCCAGACACTCTCACCACTACACCGCGCTGCCCTTCGGTAGATGATAGTTTACGAATCGATTATGAGTCATTAATATTCACTAGAGTATAGCCATAGCGTGTACAGCTTTAAGTAATTATATCTATTCATCATCACTCATGGGAGTCATTTGAGATGAACGGTTGATTTAGCACTCGAGGTCAGTCATAGAGGTTGGTGAACTATGAATTCAGGGTATTAACTGAGGTTATTGGGTAGTGTAGTGTGCTATTTGTCAAGATGTGGGCATATTGAAAGCTTAACGAAATGAAAACGTTCCAATGCATCCTAAGATTGTGTGACCAAAAATGACTTTTAAACCTTAACTATGACATTGAACTTTATATACATTTGTGTGGTCATGTGAATATAGTCAGGAGAATGGTTTGTGTTTGTTATGCTTTTGGGTTGTTGGTGGTAAAGTGGTTTATGTCTACCCAAACTTCTTTACACTGCACCACAAATCATCGTGCATATGACACCTTTAAATCGCTAGCATTCAGGTTGTCTCCCCATTGTATTGGCGTTTCTGGTTACGGGCCTGCAACCTATGTCACTGAAAGGGACTGGGGCGATCTGAAAGGACTATGGGTGTTACTCCAATTAAATACGAATTCATTAAATGATTGATTGATTGAATTGGATTTTATAGTCGCACCAACAGCTAAGGTCATATGGCGACTTTCCAGCTTCCATTGGTGGAGGAAGACCCCAGGTGCCCCTCCGGACAATTTTCGTGCACGGGCGGGCACCTGGGTAGAACCACCGACGTTCCGCAAGCCAGCTGGATAGCTTCCTCACATAAAGATTCCTAGGCCCCTGAGGGATCGAACCTACAGCGGTGAGGGGCAAGTGATTTCAAGTCAGAGACGTTAACCACTCGGCCACGGACGCCCCTTCATTAAATGAATACACACCATATTAGGTTACAAAGGTAATAGTGGGACAGCAACCTCTGAAGGAGATGAGATAAAGGATGAAGTTTCCTATAATAAAAAAAAGCCACCGCCAGGGAGCGAACCCACGCAGGACAGAGGTCCGTAGCTCTAAAGCACAGAGCTACCGTAAATATGAACACAACCACCATGACGTGCGTCAGTTACGTATTATTTGTACATCCCTAAACTGGGTCCCATGATCCTTCCGATTTAATTATTGTTTATGAAACAGTTTGGTCTAAAAAAAGATCGACAAATCGGCAAATTTACGTTGTATGATTCATGAATATTTATTCATACGATGCTTTCAGCGAAAAGCGAATTCTCTTGTTTTGTGGACTGTGATCGAAGTACACTGTTTTTTTTTTTATTAAATTATATATATATATATATATATATATATATATATACCTGCTAGAAAGGTGAATCACATTCGAATTAAAGAAACTAACCGTCAAATAACGGCAAAATTACACTACAAAACCGTTTAACAAAACTCTATCCAGGTGTTCAGGACATATAATAATGCATATATGCCGATTAAAAGTAAAGATTTATAAACGGGTTCCTAATATACTCCTGATTCAATATGCGTAAAATGAATTATGAGTTGGTAACTAGAGGAATAAATCTTTATACACCAATCTAGGTGACAGCGGAATAAATCCCTATACACCAATCTAGGTAGTAGAGGAATAAATCTTTATAAACCAATCTAGGTGGTAGCGGAATAAATATTTAAAGAGTAACTTGTTTGAAATTATTTTACAACATATCAATAGTAAACATTCCATTGATCCTTTGTTGTCATGTCGACACAATACTTTGTTGTCAACACAATCATTTGTTGACTCAATACTCCTTTTTCAAATGTTCGCCGAACAATGGCCAGCGTGTAACTTTATTGGAATATTCCTTAAGTGTTTATACCAATGGATTATTGGTAAAGAAAAAAAAATGGTCCTATAAACTTTATGGTAAATTATGCTGATTTATTTTACCATTTCTTATTTTACTATATCTTGTTCCTACCACCTTTATTGGTATGTAACGATTTTGTATTGTAGTTTCTGTGTAAAAAACACTTAAAAATGTGTTAGTTTTATAACTTTGCAAATTCTCTAAATAATTTGATGAAAGGCAATACATGAATATTGAAAGGGCTTGCCTTTATAACTGAACCAGAAAATGAAACAGAATATACCTAAAATACTTTCAGAGAATAAGTTATAGGTGACAAATACAGGCTGCTTCCCCCAACGTTAGACACACGCGCGCGCGCGCACGCCCACGCCCACACCCACCATCCCACCCCCAACCCACACCTACACCCACCCCCACACCCACCCACCCACCAAACCACCCACCCAACCCCCCCCCCCCCCCCCCCCTCACACACACAAACACCAACACACCCACACCCACACACCCACCCACCCACCCACACACAAAGCGTTGAAGCCACGCAAAGTTATAGCGTCGTATAAAATAATAACATACGTTACACGTTCCAATTTGGTTGAGTATTACATGTCTACACATTTATCTGGGCAGTGCAACCCTTGGATTATAAATACACGTACTTGATAAATATGACATACATGACCTTGCGTATAAGCTGAGTACGGGCTCAATACACACGTTTATCAAGTTTGTATTTATTATTCAAGTATATCACTGTTTAGACACATTATACTCACACCAGGACCAGTTTATGTTGCCTATCTACAGTCCCTAGTCACATCACACTGGTCACATGCATGTGAAACTATTCAGGATTATTTGAGTTCTATATTATTTTATTTTGTTAATGCACTTTCAATGGAATTCCACAAAGGGGACATAATTTTTCAGCTTCGGGTGGGGAGGTTAAACGGGCGGTCCCGTGTTTCAGAGTCTATCCTCCGAGCACGGTTCGAACTAACCTAAACGCCGACAATTGAACACGTTTTTATTATCTTAGCATAGTACAGATTACGTTGTATTAAACACCGAGTTCAACACGTGTTAGATTCTAGTTTATATGTAGTATGCGGTACAATCAACCACGTTTACAATTTTAAGACACAACTTATTATAAAACATCGGGATATTGCTTCACGAACACAACATATAAAACTCCAATAGATGATCTATATTATCATAGATTAACTAGTGTCATAGATTAACTATAAAACGTATAATAAATAGAACATACCTTAGTTGCTAATTCCTTCACCATTTTGACTGATATATGTCGACTTGCTCCGTGAAACGCGTGTAGGTTTTAATACGACTGCTAAACACCTCCAGAAATTACTTAACGGATAGTCACAGCTAAAAATACCAAGATCGGTCACTCGGGGCAATTTTCGCAATACAGGTTTAACAACACAAATACCAAGGTCGCTCTCTCGGGGCAATTTTCGCAATACAGGTTTAACAACACAAATTCTATGTTAACTAATCCATAGACAACAATTTAAGTATTCGTGCAAACACAATAGGTTTATCCATGAGATATATCAAATATTTATGATTTTACGCGGCAATGAACAAACACGTATTATATAAATATCTAGATATCGGATATTCCATTAAACGATCAATAAGAAATTGGTGTTGACAGGCCGTTGTTAACCGCTCATAGCGATAATTTACATTGTTACCTGAAGCGGAAACCACTGGCGACGTTAGTATAGGAGGATATAGAGAAGAAGAGATAGTGTTACAGTAAACAGAGAATAATAAATGGGTATTTTCATATATGATATGGGTCGAGGGTGTGATATGAAAATAAACATTTTTTATTCTATTTATCATATACTTGACCTTCAGCATCAGCTCACTCACTACGCTGTTTTTCAGGGAGGAAAAAAAAGAGTTTAGATCTAGTCCATTCTGATGTGCTCAAGTCTGTCACGTAAGTGGTACACAACATTTATTTTTGTCCTAAATCTTATTGAAAATGAATTCCATTGAATTTGAAATTTTCTAATCAAGGTGAATTGTCATAAGTGGTTATTTTATCCACGGATAATGATTCTATAGCCAATAATCCGCCGAAAAGTAACTAATGAAACGCAGACGACAAACAATACCCGTGACAAATCGTATACAATCGTGACTAATCGGTTATTTCCGTATCACTCCGGTAAAAGGATCAAGATGAACATTCGGTTGACATTTTTCACGCGTGTGATAAAGCTTTATTGCCCGGCAACGAAATCCATCCTGTTTTCGCGGCAGATTATTGGCTATAGAATCATTATCCGTGGATGAAATAATCACTTACGACAATTCACCTTGATTAGAAATTCAAATCAATGGAATTCATTTTCAATAAGGTTTCGGACAAAAAAAATTGTTGTGTACCACTTGAGCACATCAAAATGGACTAGATAAAAAAAATTCTCCCTGGAAAACAACGTAGTGAGTGAGCTGAAGTTGACATTTCGACAAAGCTGACGTATATGATAAATAGAATAAAAAATGTGTATTTTCACATCACTACCTATACCTGGCCCTCGACCCATGATATAGCATCTCAGGCCTGATATAGGGTGTGATATATCAATACCCATTTATTATTCTCTATATACCTGTTTGTACCTGTAGCCGCAGTACGACCGACGGGTAAAGCAAGTATATGCCAATAGAAACCCCATATATCACTTTGGGACCTAAATCAGATGGAACTGTGTTTGGGAGTCTATCCTCAAGCACGTTAAAGACTCGTTTATTGCGAGTTCCGGGATTTCTTTGTATCTTCTCTCTCTCTCTCTGAGGCGGCTCTAAATAAACATTAAATAACAAGCAAGCGTTGAACATGGCCTACTGTTCGGGGCGCTTGTTTCAGCCAAAGGTTTTTCTGCAGTAGCTTGAGCAATTTAAATACATCAGTTATATATATCAATCATTAGAACTGGTATTTTAGTGGTATATAAAAATACCCAAATTTATTAAAAATCGGTTTAGAAATAAATACCTTACAGTCCAAAATATTTTTTATGGAGCTTTTCCCACATGTTGGTGTGGGACAGCAGGACATTAAGAAATTTCAAATAACTTTAGTTATAGCCTTCATTTACGAATATCCAACAATTTAAAACCATTTTTGGATAAAAAATCCTCTTTTTTTTTTTAAATGTTCATGCAGGAGAATTTTGCATTGAAAACGCCACATCAAAAAAAGCTTTCGGGCATGACATTTTTATTTCCCAACTGATTTTGAAAAGTAAGGTATTAAAAGTGTCTGTTTCACTGATATACAACCTAAAGTAGTAGAAGAATTTTGTCTGAAAAGTTCAAAAAGCCTTTGGCTGAAACAAACGCCCCAAACAATAGAGGTGTTTTTAGTGTATAACGCTTTCTACACACGAATAAGCGATATTCTAACGCACTTGACAAAAATCCTGCAATCCGATACGTTTTAAAGCAACTAACCCGCCAAATACCGTTCGCCAAAATTCCGTCCAGGTATTCAGGTCATATAATAATGTATGTGTGCCGATTGTTTTTGGGTTTGGCCTGGCTGGTTAAAGCTGTTTATATTGTGTCTATAGAGTTTGGAATCTCAAAATATGTAAGTTATATAATATATATATATATATATATGTACTTCGTCGTCAGTAGGTTTAGCAACGGTGTACGTATACTGTAAAATGTGACTGTTGTTGGCGGGATAGCTGCTTTAAACCGTCAATATATATATATATAGTTCTATTTGAAAGCGTTTGCTGCTAAACAACTGAGACCCCACACCGTCGCAAAATTCAAAATACAGGTAACTCTATAATGGAAGGCGCCATGTATTTAAATATATAGAGTATGGTGTCATCGAGTTGGTTGATTTACACATCGAGATGGGCGTTGGCCATCGAGGTGTTTAGACCAACTAACGAGATGAGGCCATATTCTATTTTTTTTCGTAGAATGTCCATTTCAGCTGTCTGGCACACAGTCTGCCGTACTCTAACTTCCAATAAGTAATATATAGAGTCTGTTCTCAGCGAATTGGCTTATTTAAACACCGAGATGGGCGTAGCTATCCTTTTTTTTGTAGCATGGTGTACCTAGTAACACTGTGACGTCATACTGACCGTACTCTAAATTCTTCTATCCGGTATTTGTTGTACGGTATAGCCACGCTCCTTTAGTTACCCTAAATTAAACGATTTAATGCTCTGCATTTATCAAAGGAAATGTCACCGACCATGCTACAACTGGTAGTTAGAGTAAACCTTTTATTCTGACAGGTTTTATTTTCAATTAAACGATTTACACCTGTGTAAATACAAAAGGAATTTCAGTGACCATGCTACAACTACTGTTGCTATAACTACTGTTGTAGCATGGTCATTGAAATTCCCTTTGCCTTTGTAATAGCTCAGGTGTAAATAGTTTAATTGAAAATAACACCTGTCAGAATAAATTGTGTACTACAACTTCCAGTTATTGGCAGTTAGAGTATGGTCTCATTTCGTTCGTTGATTTAAACACCTCGATGTTTAAATCAACCAGTTCAATGAGACCATACTCTATCTATTACTTATCACCGATGCATTGCATTTCTCTGTTTTCAAAGACAAATAATTAACACTGCTACAGCGAATCAGCGGGGGTGGGGTGGGGGCAGGGGGAGGGGTTGTGGTCGCGTGCTTAACCGGCTTATGCCTCTTCAAATTGAAAATATACTAACATGTATGTGTTTTTCATTACAATAAACTACTAATAACTTGAAATGTCTTTAGAATAATGATATAAATAATCATGTGGGTACACATTTGATGTTATATGTTAATGGGCAATTACTACTTAAAGATGAGCATGATTACAAGTATGGATCGCTACAGGATCTTACAGATACATCATAACTGATATGTCACATGTACAATTACAATCGTTATATAGAGAGTAAACCATATAGCTCTGTGTTTTTCCCTACGTCATATACCATTATAAATATAGGCAGCATAATATTTCGGTATAGTTTCTCCAAATTCTGGTTTTATTTATTTATTCTTCATATTATAAGAAGGAAAAACGTGGAAATTTACACAAGAAAAACATTCTTTCATGGTTAAATGTTAAAGAATCGTGGAAGTTGTACACTCATGAAATGTAAAATTGTGGAAGCTTGTTGCATACTCGCGGAAGCCGTACACCGATACATAGTAAGAGTGAAAATCCCTATTTGGTAGCAGGAAAGAAGTCTTGAACGCGAACACATTAGTTATAGGTGTAACACGCCCATTGATTTTTGCACTGAGTTGCGCATGAATTAAAATTTAAATGTCATGTTGTCATTCATATCTAGGCCCTATCTAAAAAAAAGAATAACTTACATTTTCATCACAAATGACACATATGCTGCCAAGAAATCCATAGAAAATTGGGGGTCATGTATCTTCTAAGAAATGGCGTCGTGGGATACTGAGATTTTTGAAAACGTTGTAAACGTGTACTTGTGATCGTCGGAAAGGTACTTGGTCATTATTTATTGCACGGATAAAGACATATTGTGCGTAAGGAATAGTGTCGATGAGTTGTTATGTCCGCGGGAGCTTCTACAAAGGCTAAACGGCGGTCTACGGGGGTCTGTATAGGCGAATAATACGGACGGGCTTAGAGTCGATTTTTAAAAACAGGTACGTTTTCTGTGTTTTTCGAGCACCAGAGCTTTTCTTATGCGGTGTGGACATATGAAAGTTATGTTATTGGAAAGATAATTTATTCCGGAGTTGATTACAGCATATGCCAGCTCTGTGGGACTTCAAAAACTAACACTGCAGCTGTTGTTTTGAGATCATGCCTATATTTTAGGATTTGCTCAATGCTGACCTTCAGTATGTAATAGAATATAAGACTTTTTTTTTTTTTTTTAAACCGGTATCTGTGACCCTGGACCCCCTATAGCTTCTGGTTTAAGTGTATGAAATCCAATGGTTAATTAGACTGTATGTTTTTTTTGGTCTAAATTACAAAAAAAATTAAAGAACATCAATATCAATCAATATAATTACATAATTAACAATATCAATCAATATAATTACATAATTAACAATATCAATCAATATAATTATATAATTAAAACACATTTATACCACACTTTCTGAAATCACATGAAGATCTTGAGGATTGTCATTAAAGGGACTTGGGGCGATCTGGACGAATGATTCTCCAAATACAAATGAAAACCCATATTTCATATGAAATGTGCATATGCAAATAAATTAATCCGCATGTTACCTTCGGTTTAATTATTGTTTATGAAAAGGTTTGGTCTGGAAAACTCGATGATTCGGTCGGTTGATGTTACTTAATGGTTAAAAATTAATTTAAATGGAGTTCACATTGCTAAAAAATTGTTTTAATAATAATTCAAGTAAAGTGTACTTTGATCACACATCATTAATTAATAAGAAACTGAAAGCATCATATAAATTAATATTAATAATTTATACAACGAAAGTAAGCCAAGTTGTCGAGTTTCCGAAACCGAACTATACTGAACAACAAAGTTTAGCAAGCCCTTATGCATATCTTACTTAAATTTTATAGTGTGAAGTATTTTAAATCATCGGCATAGGTTGACCTTCCTTTTCACTTACTTTTTGTATTCCAATGTAAGTATCAAAGTTATCTCCCATTTAATTAAAACATACTATTTCACATTTAAAAAAAGAGCAAGATAAAACATTACTTTGCAACGTCTCAAGTTATAAAAACCGCTAAACAATCGACAATTTCCTTGCGATTATAAAGATATAGGGAATTTGTGAAATTACCTCCCTTTACATTGAAATAAGGGCGAAATTATAATTCCTGTAAAACATGTAGATTACCACATGTTGCTATTGTTTTCGCAAATGTCTTTTGAGACTTATTCCCTTAATATAACTGATAATTATGTAAGTTATATTGCCCATGACCGCTTCTACACATATCCTAGAATCTGGTCAACGGGATTTATATGTTATTTACTTGCTAAACTTATTTTATCAGTATATTTCAATAACAATAACTAAATCGTACAGATCATGGGGCCAAGTTTAGTGCCTATACATATTGCTTCCAGATTGCTTCCAGTCCCTGTAAGATCGACGATGTAACTTGATACGGAAATATAAGCAAAAGAACATTCCGTTTGCGTCCACGTGCATATACGTCAACACTTACACCGGGTTCTTCAAGTTTAAGTTTTAATGCTGAGAGAACATAATGTATGAATTAAACGTGCTAAATGTGTCTATAATTTCTCGTGCTAAATGTGTCTATAATTTCCCGTGCTAAATGTTTCTATAATTTTCATATACATTCACATTGTGGAATCGCTGTCTACGTTACCGACAGCAATGCACGTGCTGTGTACTATTATCAAACAACTATGTAAAACGATTTACTAAATTATATAATTAAATATCAAGGGGCACACTTCCAAAACGTATCACAATTGGTTGCTTTAACTGTAACTAGTTGCTTCTCCCAAACTTAACTATGTCATCTGTGCAATTGTAGAACGGACTTCAAACTTTCTATATTATCTTCGTATATTTGCGCAACCTGGAAAGAGAAAGCAGGGGATCAGGACGGTGATTGGACTCCCTTTATGCACGCGTCCTCCTACCAAACACAATTAATAAATAGATAAAATAAAGAATGGGAAAAATCAAAAATCCATCTTAAATGCATTTACATGTAATAATAAACAATCCTCCATCCCTCCACCATTTAATGAGCAATATTATGAAAAGGGATGGATCTTAAAATTCCCATATCGCACGTATTTTCACACTTGCTCCCAAACAAATCTTTTAGCTTTCTGGTAAAACAGTATATTCATCTATAGCTAACCCATTCCTCTTTCCAACAATGTATAATACATGGAATATGTATATACATGTAGCATGTGCCAATCGTCCAAACTTGCCCACACGCTGTTTTTGGTTATTCCTGCACGATCTTGTCCAACACTTGATACCACTTATAAACCCAATACAGAGACCGTTGGCACATTGCATTACGGTTAAGGCTCGATTCAGCTACACTTAGTTCTTTTGCAATAGTATACACAGGCTTTCATTGCAGTGAATACATAGAAATGATTGAACATTTACATAAAATTGACAACATTTTAATTGTAGTATAACATTTTTAACCCAATGTGCACTTTATTATTATAAACCCCATTGTGCGAATATAATGCGGTCGATTTTTATCCGATTAGGTTGTACTTGTATAGATATAACTGCTGTAGTATACAATTATTTAAATGGCTTCCCAATAATAGTAGTAAACAACTATATATTTCTGTTTCAGTCAATGGTTAACACTATTCTTTAATCAAATGACTATTGACCTGCAGTATTAAACTATTGACGGCGATGCAAATAGTTCACTGCTGCGGGTCACTGATGAACAGTTTATATAAAAGAACGTGTACTAGTTTACCTTATTGCCAAATCTGTAGAATTAGTTTACCTTATTGCCAAATCTGTAGAATTGCATTGTTGGGAGAAAGTCTACATTACAGAACGATGGAGTGTCCTGAAAACAAACATGGGAGAAAGTATTACAAAATGCTGGAGTGTCCTGAAAACAAACATGGGAGAAAGTCTACATTACAGAACGCTGGAGTGTCCTAAAAACAAACATGGGAGAACGTATACATTACAGAACACTGGAGGGTCCTGAAAACAAACATGGGATAAATTCTACAAAACAGAACGCTGGAGTGTCCTGAAAACAAACATGGGAGAAAGTCTATATTACAGAATGCTGGAGAGTCCTAAAAAACACACATGAGATAACGTATACATTACAGAACCATGGAGTGTCCTGAATACAAACATGGGAGAAAGTATACATTACAGAACATGGGAGAAAGTCTACATTATAGAACGATGGAGTGTCCTGAAAACAAACATGGGAGAAAGTCTCGCTGGAGTGTCCTGAAAACCAACATGGACGAAAGCCTACATTATAGAACGCTGGAGTGTCCTGAAAACAAACATGGGAGAAAGTATACATTACAGAACGCTGGAGTGTCCTGAAAACAAACATGAGAGAAAGTCTACATTACAGAACGATGGAGTGTCCTGAAAACTAACATGGGAGAAAGTCTACATTACAGAACGATGGAGTGTCCATAAAAACATGGGATAAAGTATACATTACACAACGCTGGAATGTCCTGAAAGCAAACATGGGAGAAAGTCTACATTACAGAACGCTGGAGTGTCCTGAAAACAAACATGGGATAAAGTATACATTACAGAACGCTTGAGTGTCCTGAAAACAAATATGGGAGAACGTCTCGCTGGAGTGTCCTGAAAACAAACATGGGAGCAAGTCTACATAACAGAACGATGGAGTGTCCTGAAAACAAACATGGGAAAACTTCTGCTTGAGTGTCCTGAAAACAAACTTGGAATAAATTCTACATAACAGAACGCTTGAGTGTGCTGGAAACAAACGCGGGATACATTCTACATAACAGAACGATTGAGTGTCCTGAAAACAAACGTGGGATAAATTCTGCATTACAGAACGTTTGAGTGTCCTGAAAACAAACATGGGAGACATTTTACATTACAGAATGCTGGTGTGTCCTGAATAAAACATGAGAGAAAGTCCACATTACAGAATGCTGGAGAGTCCTGAAAATAAAGATGAACTATACTGGTGGGAGAAGTTCTACATAACAGAACGTTGAAAACAAACATGGGAGACAGTCTGCACAACAGAACGCTGAAGTGTTCTGAAAACAAGCGTGGATAAATTCTACATAACAGAACGCTGGAGTGTCCTGAAAACAAACGTGGATAAATTCTATATAACAGTACGCTTAAGTGTCCTGAAAACAAACGTGGGATAAATTCTATATAACAGAACGCTGGAGTGTCCTGAAAACAAACGTGGGATAAATTCTATATAACAGAACGCTTAAGTGTCCTGAAAACAAACGTGGGATATAATTTCTACATTACAGAACGCTGGACTGACCTGAAAACAAACACGGGAGAAATTCTCCATTAAAGAATGGTGGAAAGTCCTGAAAACAACTATGGGAGAAAGTCTACATTACAGAATATTGGAGTTTCCTGAAAACAACCATGGGAGAAATTCTACATTACAGAATGCTGAAGTGTCCGAAAACAAACATGGGAGAAAGTGTACATTACAGGACGCTGGAGTTTCCTGAAAACAAACATGGGAGAAAGTATACATTACAGAATGCTGGAGTGTAGTCTATACTACAGAAGGTTGAAGTGTCTTGATATAAAAAAGGAACTGTTTTATTGATAGAAAGTCGGCATTACAGAACGCAGGAGTTTCCTGAAAACAAACATGGGAGAAAGTATACATTACAGAATGCTGGAGTGTAGTCTATACTACAGAAGGTTGAAGTGTCTTGATATAAAAAATGAACTGTTTTATTGATAGAATGTCCGCATTACAGAACGCTGAAGTGTCCTGAAAACAAACATGGGTGAAGGTATGCAATACATAATGCTGGAGTGTCCTGAAAACAAACATGGGAGAAAGCTTACAATATAGAATGCTGAAAACAAACATGAGAGATAGTCTACATTACAGAACGCTGAAGTGTAGTCTACATCACAGAATGGTGAAGTGTCCTGGAATAAATAGGTACTGTTTTATTGAGATCAAGCCTACACGACAGAAAGCTGGAATGTGCTGAAAACAAAACAAAAGGCATATATTTAAACAGTATCGAACAAATGTCAGTTAAATAGATGGTTGAAACATATTTATTGTATTTTTTAACAAAGTATTCAAATGGGTTAACAGATGGAGGCTTAGTAGAGTGTTGGCGCCTATTTACACAAGGCATGTACTAGCATTAAACATATACACCGTTTCAATGTATCATCAACATGGTTTGTTATATTTTTTTAAAACCATTATTAAGATAATGGAGATGGATTTATATAAATGTTCACCGAAAACGTGTTTACATGTATGTCCATGTAATATATGATGTAGTCTTCACCATATTTCTTGAATACATATTGTTTAAAGCAAGTGTTTGAGTCTATAAGTGTGTGTTTGACTGAATAATTCAATCAGGGCTTTATTTATTTGATAACTGTTTGCAATAGTATAACTTATTGAAAGCCATTACGATATTAACACAACATATATAAGCTCTACCTCATTGTCATCGACATCGACCTGGAGAAACACAACTTCAGAAAACTCTGTCTGGTACATGACGTCGTGGATTGTTTTTGTGACATCATTCTGTTTAGTACACCAAGAAGCGGTGAAATCGACTGCCACCAGGCGATCTCCGGCATTATATAATTCTCTCTCAAACTCCGCCTGCAGGTTATAGAAAGATATGTGAAAATGACACCTGCTACATAAGAGATGAATTTTAACTATTTTGTTTCGTAGCTTAGATATTACAGCAACATCAACATTAGACCATCATCATGAGCAGTAGAAGCTGTAGTGTTGCAAGGTTTACCACCACTAATTACATGTAAGCCTCCGAGGTGTAGTCGAATTTAGTTCCTATAATAAAAAGTAATCCCTCCTTTTTTGATGAAAACGGACATTCTAAGTAGGGGAAAACAGCGTACGTATTAATAAGTTTTACTGGATCACTGATGAACATTTTCGAAATTTCGACTCTATGCTTACACTATGTGAGCAATGAAAACATTCAGTCAATGAAAACAGCTGTACCTTTGACCTGTTTAGTAAACAAACAAGAACTTTCTTACATGTCTTGTGACCCCACCTTTTCTGGTGATTTTTCAAGTGAAAAATTAGTTTTCTATATGGACATTACACTACTGCATTATCCAGACTTGAGTTGAATTTGCAGCAAATCATTAATATGTGACACTTTAACACTGGTGTCTATGGGGAAAATAATTAGTGGTATAATACCTGCAAACACAACATTTTGGATGAATGAACATTGGAAGACAGCTTAACAAAAGCTTCTAGATCACTTCTAAATCCCGTTCCTACGTGTACATTAAGTGATGTGAAACGTCTACATGTAATATATATATATATATATATATATATATATATATATATATATATATATATATGTTTAAACATAATAAACACATTTGGCACCAAAACAGTAAATGAAAGGGTGAATTGGATAGGGTCAGAAGGTAACACAGTAACTATTTATGTTCATCTTCATAATGTAGGCTTGCGCTTAGTAAGGGACGTGGATGAAAGAGACCCAGTATGATGGAAGTTTTTTACTGGGTTCAGTTGTGATAAGAATACTGTTCTAATTATTCTTAAAAGTATTTGGGTGTGGGCAGATTGTTACGCGAAAAAGTTGCTTAATATAATTTGTTTTGATATAGTGATATGATTCTACAAGAAATAAAAAGTATTTAAGATTAAACATTAATTTCAAGCAGTTTTTTTTTTATCTAGGTTTTCTTGTTTGTTTTTCATAAGTGTTTTTGGTTGACTGTGTTTTGGTTGACTGTATTTTGGTTGGCTGTGTTTTGGTTGACTGTGTTTTGGTTGACTGTGGTTTGGTTGACTGTGTTTTGGTGTTTTGGTTGGCTGTGTTTTGGTTGACTGTGTTTTGGTTGACTGTGTTTTGGTTGACTGTGGTTTGGTTGACTGTGTTTTGGTTGACTGTTTTGTGAATGCCACATGTCCTGTTCGACTTTTATACCTACTTTTAGGGTGTATCATTTTCTTATACTAAACTACAAATATTCGACCAGTGTTGAAATGCTTGAATAATAAATGACAGAATGACAGAAGATGTTTAACAAATTGAAATCCCCGTCACAAACATTAAGTATAACATATCCCCGTCACAAACATTAAGTATAACATATCCCCGTCACAAACATTAAGTATAACATATCCCCGTCACAAACATTAAGTATAACATATCCCCGTCACAAACAATCGACGGTTTTACTCAACACTGTTTAAGTCTACACATATTTCTTTTACATCAATTGTATAACAAGTTATCGCAACTTATACCAATCACTCTCGATGGCTTCCTGGGTAGAACCAGTACGCATTGTGATTAATTATCTTGGCTAAATGATAAAAAACATGGCCACGGCGAGGATAGAACCCACGATCTTTCGATCTAGCGTCCAGAGCTCTATCACTGGACCACGCACTCCACTCAGTACTGTTGTTACTACATTTAAATAAAGAATTTCAACAGTGTCATTTTGAGCACCCATACACCGTTTAAAAGGATCATTAGACGACCCCGAACTTGTCTTGTGTATAAATTGCACTGCCCTCTATTTTTAAATAATTCATTTAATTGAATTGAATTGAATTGGGTTTTAAGGTGCACCACCACATGAAAGGTTATATGGCACCTAACATGTCACCATGTTGCATGCGAATCTATACTCAGTTGCAAAAGAAAGTGGACACTTTTACTTTACACCCTGTCCTCTTTATCAAGCGACAGTCCCTTAATGATTCGACCTATTGAACAACAAATGACAACATGATATTGGCAATGGAATGATAAAAACGTTGGTACCAAACATGTCATATTCATTTTGGAATTTGTAAATTTAATTCTAAAAAAACATTATACAATTAAATCTAAACAAAACTCCGTGTCCACTTTCTTTTGCAACTAAGTATATTTGAAAGTGTCACTGTAGAACTGCACGCTTTTAAAGCTACCAATACACGCATAATGTATTAACTGAATTGAATTGAATTGGGTTTTACGGCGCACCAACATATGAAAGGTTATATGACGCCTAACAGGAATGAACATGCCAGGCTCATCCTCCATTTACATCGAGATAAAATATGGAGAATGGACCTATAGCACCTTCCAACCTGCAGAACTGCAGAGTTGCTGCAAATTATATAGTAGACACTCCATTTACGATGGAACCACGTTTCTACGCTTGCATATGCGGTGTCATGATGAAGACCTTGAATGAGCATGATAAAAAATGACAAAGTGAACATGAATGGGGTGGGGGTCCTACCCCTCTGCCTGCAGTGGTTGTATTCTACCCCGGCAACCACTGGGATAAATTTATTTAAAATAATGCAACAAGATATTTACTTATACATGCAACAATAACACAATAAGGTCATAATAAATTAATTGCTAGATTCTCATCCTCACCGCTCCCGTTTATTTTATGCCGCCCCGGTAATTTTTATTACTTTAAAAAAAATAATATATATATTAATAAAAAACACTTGCTGAAAGTATGAAACTCTATTGAAAATGTGTTTTCAATCTTGGAAGTACTCAGTAGTATGTTTTACTATTGTGCCGAGGCCATTTTCCATTTGTTGTATAAAATAAAAAATAAAAGAATAAAAAATTTCACCCCGCCCCTATTTTGAAATACATTTGGATGAGAAACTAGCAATTAATTTATAATGGCCTAAAGGTCTGCCTGCCTGCCTGCTCATGGTTTGAATTGTTTGTTTTCAGGCAGTAAATCATATTTCACGCATACTTCCTTCACTACAAAACATGTGTCTCTAATTTACTGAAATCCGGACATTCATAACCGATTGTCGAAGTAGAAAGATATCATACTTTTTTCTTTCCTAACGGGTATGTGGTTTAATGTAATGCAATATAATGTTCCTTATGATGCAGGGACGAGTTCAACCACGGTAACGGGATGATGATGTCCCCCTGCACAACACCCACCCACCTAAAACAGGAAAATGAGGCATGACACCATACACCATACACCTATGCTCTGACCAAGTAAACCATATCTTGCTGAGAACGTTTCTGTTTTTGTTTGGTGAGAAAAGTATTTGTGACCATTTCTAGAACAAGTCAACCACCCAGGTAGATCCGTACCTGTGTAGCTCTAGAACAAGTCCATCATCCAGGCAGATGCGTACCTGTGTAGTTCTAGAACAAGTCCACCACCCAGGTAGATCCGTATCTGTGTAGCAGTCCATCATCCAGGTAGATCAGTACCTGTGTAGCTCTAGAACAAGTGCACCACACAGGTAGATTCGTACCTGTGTAGCTCTAGAACAAGTCAACCTGCCAGGTAGATCCGTACCTGTGTAGCTCTAGAACAAGTCCATCACCCAGGTATATCCGTACCTGTGTAGCAGTCCACCACCCAGTTAGATCCGTACCTGTGTAGCTCTAGAACAAGTCCACCACCCAGATAGATCCGTACCTGTGTTGCAGTCCATGATTCAGGTAGATCCGTACCTGTGTAGCTCTAGAACAAGTCCACCACCCAGATAGATCCGTACCTGTGTAGCAGTCCATCATTCAGGTAGATCCGTACCTGTGTAGCTCTAGAACAAGTCCACCAACCAGGTAGATCCGTACCTTTGTAGCTCTAGAACAAGTCCATCCCCCAGGTAGATCCGTACCTGTGTAGCTCTAGAACAAGTCCACCACCCAGGTAGATCCGTATCTGTGTAGCAGTCCATCATCCAGGTAGATCAGTACCTGTGTAGCTCTAGAACAAGTCCACCACACAGGTAGATCCGTACCTGTGTAGCTCTAGAACAAGTCCACCACCCAGGTAGATCCGTACCTGTTTAGCTCTAGAACAAGTCCACCACCAAGGTAGATCCGTACCTGTGTAGCTCTAGAACAAGTCCATCATCCAGGTATATCCGTACCTTTGTAGCAGTCCACCACCCAGGTAGATCCGTACCTGTGTAGCTCTAGAACAAGTCCACCACCCATATAGATCCGTACCTGTGTTGCGGTCCATCATTCAGGTAGATCCGTACCTGTGTAGCTCTAGAACAAGTCCACCACCCAGATAGATCCGTACCTGTGTAGCAGTCCATCATTCAGGTAGATCCGTACCTGTGTAGCTCTAGAACAAGTCCACCACCCAGGTAGATCCGTACCTGTGTAGCTCTAGAACAAGTCCATCCCCCAGGTAGATCCGTACCTGTGTAGCTCTAGAACAAGTCCACCACCCAGGTAGATCCGTACCTGTGTAGCTCTAGAACAAGTCCACCACCCAGGTAGATCCGTACCTGTGTAGCTCTAGAACAAGTCCACCACCCAGGTAGATCCGTACCTGTGTAGCTCTAGAACAAGTCCACCACCAAGGTAGATCCGTACCTGTGTAGCTCTAGAACAAGTCCACCACCCAGGTAGAGCCGTACCTGTTTAGCCCTCATAAATTATTTCACAAAATCGATATGTAGTTTCTCAAATAGTATTGTATATCGAGTGTTTACATTTCTCTTTTCAAGCGCTTAAATACAAACGAAAGTGATATATGCGCCTATTTACTTTCAATTGTGTGTTTGAACAAACCGTTTATTTTGTTATTGGTTTTCTTTTTAAGTTGACTGTTTAAAGGCCTTTATGTAATGCTCGTTTCATTGAACAATACAGATTTGCACATTGAAAAGGGAGAGATAATGCAAATTAAAATGCAATACAGCACAATACAACCGTACTTTAAACAGAAAGGAAGAGAACCGAACTGTTCGTATTTTAAACCACCAACCGATGCATTAAACGTTTACAATTATTTGTTTCAAATAAAATAATTCCCTAAGGAAACAGCGTTTATTTTATTTACATAGTTACAAATAATATTATATGCTTCGTTAATATATATTTGATGGTAAATCAACACAATGTGAGTGCAGATTTTTGTGTTTCATTTTTTTTTAGAAATGGGTGGTTTTAAATGGTCAACAATGGATATATATACTAGTAATTGAATTTTAATGTTTATGTTCTATACATGCTATAACAAAGCTTTTATCTACTGGCCAACAAATCTTAATATTATAAGATATTCTGTTTAAGATCTTCTGTTTAAGTATATAATGAAGTGCAATTATAAAAATAATGCCAAAAATATAAACAATAACATAACTATCACACTTTTTTATTTATGTATAAAGAAGTTTGCACATACCTTAGAGTTAATCCGCTTCATGATTCCAAGTTTTCAGGACTGAAATACAGTACTTACTGCATTAAGATAAAACCGGTTACAATAGCATACAATGAACCTATTATAAATTCGTTATAGTATTGATCACAAGGCACTGCGCGGTAGGGCTTGTTGTGAAGAAATAATCTGATTGATTTTCTTTGGACAATTGGCATTGTTTGTAATAGCATTGAGTGTGATCGCTTTAAAACATATATACGTTCTTTCATTGATTCATCATTAACGATGATTCTCCAGGAAACAGAGGAATAGACAAAGAATAATAAAAAAAAAAAAATGGTATACAAGAAAAAGAATCAATCATGGGTATCCGGTTCAGATAGGGAAATTCCAACCCTCAGAAAAAGAATCAATCATGGGTATCCGATTCAGATGGGGAATTCTTCCAACCCTCGGCATAATTGTTTTAATCGGGACCTCGACAGAGCCTCGGTTCTGATAAAAACAATTATACCGAGGGCTGAAATTCCAGATCTTTAACGTATACCCATGACGCATACTTATATTCAGTACTGATTATATTGGTGCATAAACTACCTGTCTTAAACTGAATACATAATGATGTAAAGACTGAAATATATAACACTGAATATAAAATGGTGCACGCAATGCTTTTTATTTGAAAGAATATAGAATGGTGTATCTACATAATATATACTCAGTTGCAAAAGAAAGTGTACACTGAGTTTTGTTTAAATTTAATTGTATAATTTTTTTTAAAATTAAATTGACAAATTCCATAATGAATATGCCATGTTTGGTACCAAAGCTCTTATCATTTCATTGCCAATATCATGTTGTCATTTGTTTTTCAATAGATTGAATCATTAAGGGACTGTCGCTTGATAAATAGGATAGGATGTAAAGTAAAATTTTCGAAGTGTTTCAAACTTTCTTTTGCAACTGAGTATACAATGGTGTACATTCTTGAAGCAGAGTATGCGACAACCAAACATAAACTGGTTGTCATTAATATTTGCAAGTGTGCTGTTGGGTACCTGCCAAAAAGTAGATGGCAATATCTTGTGCACTTCTGAGAATTGGTTCATTACTTAAACCAGCGCTGACGCGCTTGTTAAAAATCGTTGTCTTTATTGATGCTACCTTGGAACGGTCTGTGTCAAAAATACCTGTTGGAGTTTAAAACAGGTTCTAGGGTGCATCCAATCATACTCTTACCCTTTTGTCATTATTGGTGCTACCTTGGAACGGTCTGTGTCAAAAATACCTGTTTGGGTTTAAACCAGGTTCTAGGGTGCATCCAAACATACTCTTACCCTATTGTCAGTCCAATAAAACGGGACAGTGGAAATACAGAAATCCCCGCCAGGCTTTATTCTCTAACAAACTAGGCAACACTAATAGGCAATGTCACACAAGCATGATGATGTATATATAAAGCATAGAAAGCCACAAAGCAAGTACTCAGTGACTTGGCAGACGCCATAGTAACAAAAGAATACACCATTTAGGGGCACGTCAAGACAAGATTGAAGACTTAGATTAAAGATTACGCACAATCAAAGGGGAATTGAATTGAATTGAATTGAATTGGGGTTTTAAGGCGCACCAACACATGAAAGGTTATATGGCGCCTAACAGGAATGAACATGCCAGGCTCATTCTCCATGTACATCAAGATAACATATGGAGAACGGGCCTAGAACCTTCTCACCCTGAACTGCAGAGTTGCTGCAAGTTCTATAGGGGTGAACTGTAAATGGGTGAACCACTAAACATGCAGTGGTTGCACAATGATAAGCTTATGGCCTCTTTTGATAAGATCATACCGTGAGGTGTTGTTAAAAGCTTCGATGCCATCTACACGAGTACCTTGGGAAAGACAAATCTTACGTAGTTTGTAAATCACGACCACAGAAATCCGATTGCGAAAGTTTTTGTTGAAAAAGAGTTCCTAAATTATGTTGACATTTTAAAAGTAGAGCAGGGTTACAATAATACAATTTTGCAAAGGTTTTTCGAAATTTAGATAACGATAGCCCTATTTATGTCCTCAACTCGACTACAAGCTCTAGAAAAAGGAATACGTTGAAAAACACCTCATTAGAAGTTGCTCTCGGAATATCCACGTCTTAGCGGGGAATAATTAAAACTTTAAATCAAAATTGAAATAATCTCTCTTGCCATATAGTTTGCTTATTATTTATTCATTTTCAACAGAGAAATCTAACGTGAGATGAAAACCGACAGAAAGATTGACTTTGTTCAGGGGAAATTTCTTTAAGATAGCTATTATTAACCGTACCTATTAGAAAATAAAGAGTTGTCAATGCTCAAGATATCACCCAGAAACCGAGGTGTGTTATTAAAGGCTTCCATGGTATCGTGTGACACACTCAACATGAAATCTATTCCATAGCAATACAAAAACAAATCTGCGGCAAGAGGTTCACAGTTCGTACCCGCAGGGATACCAACATTTTGTCTATAAACGGTAGTTCCAGACCTGAAGAATATATTACCTAATTGGAAAATAATTGCTTCACAAACTTCTTGAAATTGTCCGTACTCCTGTGAAAATATACTTATGCAAGTTATTTACTCACATTTATTTTCTAATTATGTTTGCAATGAACACAAGGGTAAGTGTTTTAACATTTCAAATCAATAATCGCATTACAATGAGTAGGCAACATGAACACGTTCGTATGTACATTTGTATGGAGTTTAAATGAACACGTTTGTATGTACGTTTGTATGGAGGTTAAATGAACACGTTCGTATGTACGTTTGTATGGAGTTTAAATGAACACGTTTGTATGTACGTTTGTATTGAGTTTAAATGAACACGTTTGTATGTACGTTTGTATGGAGGTTAAATGAACACGTTTGTATGTACGTTTGTATGGAGTTTAAATGAACACGTTTGTATGGAGTTTAAATGAACACGTTTGTATGTACGTTTGTATGGAGTTTAAATGAACACGTTTGTATGTACGTTTGTATGGAGTTTAAATGAACACGTTTGTATGTACATTTGTATGGAGGTTAACGTCGCTTTATAAACACTCTATCAGTCATATCACTTGTATCAACCGGAATACCACACCATAGACACATGGCATGATACCTCACCCAGTCACATTATTGTGACACCGGGCCTACCAGTCCTATAACTCTCTTTATATGTGTCTAGCAAGGGAGCTACTTGTACCATTGTTATGAAGTATTTCATATGACCCGGCCGGTCGGGGATTGAACGTACGACCTCCCGCATGCAAGGCGGACGCTCTACCGATAGGCCACACAGCGAACAGGTTTGAACTAGTTTATTATCAAAACTCCATTTGTCAGATACACATTTCTTACGCAAATATGGATCAACTCAATTGATGAGTAACTGCAAAATTCAGTTCAATCTGCTGTCTGTTGAGCGTCAACTTGCGTTTATTCTTTAGGGTTTTATGATTTTTCAGTATTAAGCGCATAATACTTTCCATGACTTAGGTATAACTGATTTAATAATGCTTAGTTCTGGTATCCAGTTTGAGTTAATAGAGCTGCTAATCAGTCTGCTGATTTTCCGTTTTTAATGAATAATATCAAATGGAACTATTTCGATTTGTAAAAATCAAATATCCATGCATCATTTATTGCATTGTTGAAGTTCAATGCCTATATCGATGTAATGCCTTTCAATCTGCGTCTTGGCGAGTTATACCATAATCCATTATATTTCATATATCTAAATACTTAAGTAGCGTTACACACTTTTAAAAAACATATCTGCAATAGATGACGGCTTTTTTGTTTCAATACAGTAAAATTCCTCTCGTCTGAGAGAACGAAAGTATTAGATATAGATATAAAAAATGAACAGGAAAAGCAGCATTTAAGGACGACAGTCAACCATAAACACACAGAGAAACAAAAAAACAAATTTAAAGATGAATAAAAGGCCAAATAAGACATCACAAACACAAAAGGGTTGACAATAGTGCTACCGCCTTGGAACGGTCAGTGGCAAAAAAAGGCCGCTGGGGGTTTAAGAGTCGTATCACGTACAACCATTTCAAACAAAGAAAATATTATTCCGGAAATATACCTGATAAGTTTCATAACGATCGTTACAACTTACAACTATATACTCTACTGCAAAAATTGCCAAATGCTATGAAATATAATCAATATTGTGCAACTGAATACGTTGACAAGATCTTATTCAACTATAATTTAAGCGAAAATGTCGAACCAGCAGCAGTGAGAGGCGAAGGTCTACAAAGCAACGTCGTTAACCATTCGGCCACGAAGACGCTTAGAGACAAAAGTATATTAAAAGTAGGTTTAGAAGTCAAACAGGAACTGTAGCAGTCACATAACGCAGTCAGCTAAAATAACGCATACTAAACACATACAAATTACAAGGTAACAATAGAAGCAAAGTATACAATACAAAACACATGACAACGTAGACAGTCGAGTACCTCCTTGGATCGGACAGTGGTAAAAAAAAATACGGATCAGGTATTAATATTACTTATTGTTTGGAGCGTTTGTTTCAGCCAAAGTTTTTTCGGCAATAGCATGATAAATACGGACATATGTAATACATTAGTAGAACTGGAATTTTTAGTAGTTAACAAAAATAGCTCACTTTTCAAAATCGGTTGAGAAATAAATAATTTACAGCCAAATGCTTTTTGGTGTTTTTTTTTCTTTTGTAAAGTCCTTGTTGCTGGGGCAGCAACACATTATGAAATCTCAGATAACTTCAGTTTGCCCTAATATTTTGTTATAAAACTTTCAGAGTGTCTTAATTTACATTTATCCAACATATTAAAACCATTTTTGGACACAAATTCTATAAAATAACATTTTTCACATTTTTGATGCAGCAGGATTTTGCATTGAAAATGCCCCATGAAAAACAATTTTCGCATATGGAATTTTTATTTCTGAACCGATTTTGACAAGTAAGGTGTTTTTATTTACCACTAAAAAAGTCTGTTTCACTGATATACATCTTATTTAGGTCCTATTTGAATTTTGTCTTAAAAGTCCAAAATACTTTGGTTGAAACAAGCGCCCCGAATAACAACATTTTATTGCTAATATCAAATGTTTATTGCGGCGGGGAGCAAACTCTCCGCTGCAATGTTAACAGAATGGTATACCAAAAAATGAAGGCTGGCCTAGGTTTAGCTCTGAGAGCTAAAATGACACAAGTGGCAGAGTAGTATAGAAACGAGGATTTCTGGAACAGTTTTCTCATTGGGGGTTTCATGCAACAAGTCAGTTTTGTCGGCCGGCAAGCCAACCAACACATTTAAAACTTATTGCAACCCCATCAATGAAACCCCACCACAGAACCCCTCGTTTCTATACTACTTATAAATAATTGATAATATAACTTGCTATTTTTTTAATCAACCCCAAATAAAACAACTGTAGATCAGGTAATCAATATCTTCAAACCCAACACCGTGGACGCATCCAGGCCCAACAGCTAATCACTATTCAAAAAAGTTTTTTTTTATAATTTTTTGCAAAAGCCACGCGTCATGCCCATGCTCTTTACATTAACGGCTGTACGAATTATTTTCAAGCAGCTGTGCACAGCCGTTAATGTGATCACCTAGTTTCAATTAGGAAATCTGCGCTTGCGCTCATTCCACAATCCATTTAACTTTTCAATGGGCTGGCTCGCTCCATATACATCACCAGAACTCCATTTGGCATATCTCTACCGAAACGAAACGCAGAGATACACCTGAAGTTTGGCGAGGTTTGTTACCAGCAAACACATATTAGGGAAGAATTATTTAGCAGCTGCACCCCAATATTAGTTTGCTGGTAACGGAACTACACAGACACCATCTACTAAGCGCCATGATTAGGAGACTACAACAAGTTAGCAAATAACTGTCATTTTCACCTGGTAACCAGCACTTGCAAGCACATAGCCGATAAATACTGTAAGCGTGTGTGTATTTCTAAGGATTATAGTCCCTCCACCTATGACAGGCGTCCTACCCGACGATTATAGGCACAATGTCTGGACTTTTATCTGTGTGTTGTTGCGTGATGTGATGATATGTCTACTTGAAGCAGCGAACTCAATGGTTTCTTTATAGTGCTGCCACACTGGAATACCACGCCGTAGTAGACATGATACTATAACTCGATCGCCTATATATATATAACACCGACTGCAGGACTTTAAAAAGGGTTTTCAAATTTGCATGAGTTAAAATTATCATAGTAATTCTAATTAGCATTGTGTTGCAATACAATTTGGTAAATCAGTTGCGTAGTAATAATAGCATTAACATTTGCTTTAATATTTGCAAAAGTACCTTTAAATATTAACTAAACTGAAACTGCAATATTTTGTATTTATCACGCTTGACTGTTCGCATGCCTGCGAGACTCGCAACACGCGCTTGTTATTGCTTGATGTCTTGAATATCCTTAAACGGCACCCAACTATTAAAATTTTCATTGTAACCTTCCACCGAACTAATGCTAATTTCTTTTTATTTTCACGTCGTATAACCTTTTCAATTCTGAATATTTCCTGAACAGCTTTTATCATTTCTAATTCGTAAAAGCTTCCGTCAATCTTTTGATTGTTTAAGTGTTTTATTTTGTATGTCGCAGTGTGTGTTGAATTTCACCAATAACAAATATTTCTTCAGTCCAATTTGGAGTATAACCTTTTTCAAACGTTCTTTTATATTTGCTAATTCTAACCTTGTCTCCTATTTTGAACATTGGCAAAGCTTTATTAATTTTCATCTTTCCATACAAGTTGAAATACACTATTCCTTTATTTTTCTCATCACTGGCCTCAATCGGTGTCATTTTAATACTCCGATGTTTTGCGTTATTATATTTAGCAACCATCGCCTGTAGCACGTCTAAATATGTATTTGTATTGTTTGCCGTGAAATATTTCCACATCCTCTCTTTTAATGTTCTGTTAAATCGTTCAATTACAACAGCTTTTCCGAAATTAAATGTGTGATATATTTTAATTTTATTAACAGCAAGAAATTGCTTAAATGTCTTGTTATAAAACTCCACACTCTGATCAACCCAGAGCAATTTACTGTGTCTTCCTGTACTAATAATCTTTTGGAAAGCTTTAGTAATGTCCATACCAGTTTTATTCGGAACAGGCATAACCCAAGCTTTACTAAATGCATCAATAACAGTAAGCAAGTATTTTACACCTTTATTGAAAACGATTGCATATCAACCAAATCAGCCGACCATATTTTATCAATTTCATTAACAATCACACGGCATTGAGTGAACTTTCTTTGTAGAGGTTTGTGAAGTTCATCGGCTAGCTTATCAGTCCATCTCAACGCCTTTCTTTTTTTTTTGATGCTCCAAATCGTAGTTTATATTTTGCACTAATTACGGGCTTGACTATCAAATACTTAGCGATTTTTTCTCCAAGTGATTTGGATTTGCTCGTTTTTAAACAGGCCAGCATGTTTTTATCACACATTGATTTATTACTAGGACTTTCGTCATAACAATAATCATGATCTTTGCAAATAGCATCTAGTTCATTTGATGGTTCTCCGCTATCAAGCGGGTTACCCGGACCGCAGTATTTATAACAGGAATTGTTAGCCCCTTTTTAGGTAACAAAGGGAGTAAAGCTTTATGCATATCAATTCTCCCGCCTTGTGTACTTTGGAACAAATTGCGTTTTAGTAATACCGCAAGAAGCGCATGTTGCTTTTAACATTATTCTGCCATTTTTGCTAAAATATACGGAGGATTAACGTTTTCAGTAATTATCTTTTCTTTCACACAGTAACTAGTATATAATAGAACTAGACTAAACTCTGTTTTTAAAATATAATCGTATTATGTTTTCATTTTCCACTGGTTTGTAAGGTTTTAATATTTTTTAAAGAATATCGTACATACTGTTTCCTTCTTGCAACTTTTTGACAAAGTACAGACATAAATATCCACATAAGACACTTGTTTTATCTTGATACTGGATGGTGTTGTATTTTGTGTCGGGTATGTACGTTAAACTTCTTTTGGTGGACTTAGACCAAACGGATCAAAATAATAATCATTACAGTAGCAAGTCCATTGTGTACCAGGTCCGGTATCATCATCAAGATTAATAATACCGCATTCTTGTTTATTTTGTTTTGTCGGTAATTTGTTCTTGCTAAACACTCCCTGAATTTCTGTATACCTAACTGCTTAACCCATTTTATTATGTCTAAGTTAGAGGTAGGCTCGTTTTTGAAAATTACCTTTTCTTTACGAATGGGATACTTCTATATGGTTTAATTTGTGAGTCTACTTGTAAACCTGTGCCTACTCTCACTCCTTTTCCCTTTTCCCTTACTTGTAAACCTTTTCCCGTCAAACCCCTACCAAGAGATACAATTAAAGGAATTCTTAGTAATGCAAGCAATCCAAGAAAACTCCCGTCTTGTTGTTGATGCCTTGTCAGTTTAATAGGGTAGCAACCTTTTGACTTTATTATCTTTTTTCTTTGTGACGGTGTTAGCGCACTTGATTCGAGGAGTGCTTGTTTTTTATCACTAGGGATAGTTACCATTCCATTTCCGAATAGTTTACCGATTCCAATTTACTTGCCAGGCCACTCAGTGCCCCTGTTGCTAGTGGTGCTAATACTTTCGGAGCGAGTCTAACAACTGTCGGTAATATTGTTTTAGTCAACAAACCAACTAATGCACACAAAAAGCCTCCATTCTTGGACTGAGATCTCATCTGCGATTTTGATATATTCACATCCAATCCATATCCGTTGGATTTAGCTTTATTAATTTTCTTAATTTGGGGAGCTGTCAACAACAAAGAAAATCCCCAGTTAGTTGATTATTCTTTAGCCTGAGCGTTAATTCACTTTTGTTTTCATATGCTTTTGCCAAACTTCGTTTCTGGCCATCTGTCAAATCTATCGAATACTTTACGTAAGTCATATTTATTATAAGTTAGATTAAACTATTACCAATTCATTTCCGACAGTATCAATAAGTAGATCTTCTTCATAGAGAACCAGAGCATAAACTTTATAAGGAGCCCCCGGGGGTATATTTAGCTTATATCTCAAACTTAGTTGTTTAAGATCAATACTGACTTCATTTCCCTTGTAACTTTAATCGAAATATATCATTCGAATAGAGTTTTAAAATTACTCACGTTTAGTAAAGTTCCAATGCTTTTGTCATTTTGCTTGAAAGAATAATTAATAACATCTCTGAATATTTTTATAATATTATCATGGCTGTATTCTGTTCTGGATAATATACGCCGTTTCCAACTTCCAGTCTAGCTGATTGTAAATAGCAATTATTATTAGCAGCATTTACCTTAAACGTATCCAAAAGATGAGGATTTTGTGTTTGAGAAGTACTCTTGTCTGACATTTGCAGATAAACAAAAACATGGTTTGGACGTTTGACTCCAGCCGTTATTCTAAATACGGATTCAGTTAGTTGAGAACTTCCGCTTTCTTGTATCATCTCGCGAAGATAAGTCCATCTTGTTGATGTCATATGATTTGACATAACATAAGCTAAACCATCTGAGTTAAATATCGTTTTAGGTATCCACAAAACTAATTTATTAAAACCACCCGGCCATCATCACCATCAGCTTTGAAAATAAGCACATCATCAGTCGCCAGTTGCAAGTTAATCTGAATTTGACCTGGAGGCAGAATGTTTGTTTCCAAACCTTCAAAGAAGGAATATTTGTTTAATGGAATTATAGAATCAACTTTTTGATTAGTTATGATTAAAGCATGGCGAGCTGCAAATCCTAAATTATAACCAGCTTGATCATCTCGAGATTCTGCCACAGCCGTGGTATCTAAATAAAAGTATTCATTTGTTCCAGTTGTTTTCGTATAATCAACAGACATTTCAAGCAAACGTTTAACGTTAACAAATATATGAAGATTATTTCCATCATAAACTGTTTTTCCATTTTGTTTTACTTGCATATGATCAATTGATGAAGCTGCATCGTTAATTAGAGCAATTTCATCGGCGGCTGCAAAAGCGGCTCCATCAGCAAACTTGTTTACTCGAAAACTTATTTCAAAATAAGCGTTATACCAATCAAAGTAAGAACGTCTATCATTTAACGTAAATTGATAGCCACTTTTCATTTGTCTAGTATTATTTCCAGTTATGGGGGTATCTAACTGAACAGGTACATGTTCATATCTAGTATTATATTTATCATTTCGAAACACCTATGTATACTAGTAATTAGATTAAATCAATCGTTTAATTCTTGCATTCCTCTTCCGGATAGTAATCTATTAATTTTTGCATTTACATATTCTTCAATTACATTATCAGCCACAACTTTAGCTACATCTTTTGTGGCAGCTTTTGTAAGTTCTTTTAAAATTATCTCGCCTTTAGGTTTTATAACTGAAACTAATTTATCAGCAGCCATTTTACCTACTTCATCCCCAAGTTTTTTAGAACCACTCTCTATGATTTGTTTACCAGCAGTTTCTAAAGCTTTCTTGCCTGCTGTTTTACAGACTCACTAAATATTTTTGATCCAACTTTTGAAAAAAATGTCAAATATACCAGCTTCAGTTAATCTGTCAACTACAGTATAGGTTCCCATACTAGTATCATAAACGTTTTTTTTAATCCCGTCATATAACATATGTTAGATAAAACATAAGTTACTCAACTTATATTACATTAATTATTTTAAAACAAATCGAAATGATGTATGAACTCCATTAAGATTAATGATTTTACCAGAGAAATCGGTTTGTAAATATTAATACCGTGATTGATCGGTTTGTTTACTCCACAGAACCCGACTCTTATCGGTTCATCTCAGAAATGATATGACCTCGTGAGGTCGGCTGAGCTTATTTCATAAATAACATCCCCATATGATCCATCTACAATAGAATTACTTATCAAATCACAATGAATATATAAAGTATCAATATAATTTGTTATATTTGGTACTACTGTCCCAAATTTAGTTTCTCTAATAACTGCATCTTTGTCAAACCCAACCAAAGTGGAAGTTTGATTCTCTCAAATCAAGTATGAAATTATTACGAACGGTAACTAAACATTTGAAACTTGATAAATCAAATTCAATTTTTATTGGGACAGGTGAGTCATCAGTTAAATCCCCATTTACAGTCAATGTTTCTTTTATATAATAATCAATATCAGCATAACTGTAATATCCATTTGTAAAAATAATATTTTTCCAATCCGTCCCATTGTGATACCTTATCACTTTGTTATTGAAATCCTCGCTAATATTATACCATGAGTAAGTCATAGAATTAATCTTATCGAGTCCAATACCATACTGTTTGTTCTTGGCTAATATCAATGATCTGTCAAATACGGTTGTAAAATTACTCGGTGTGTTTGAGCTATTAATTATTGAAGCTTTTTCTGATGATAATACATTTTTTTGTTCCATTAATACAGGCTAGATTAAATGAAATGCTTAGATAAAATTAATCACCTACAGCTTAAAACTCGATTTTTCGAAATTAAAAACTTGAGTAGTGCACTTTGTATAATTGGACTGAAAATTAATAACTTAATTTGTGAGATATAATTTGAATGTTTCTTTTAGCGTTTGTTTGCCGTTTTCTTCTATTGTTGGATTTAATAACGTATTTTGTTCTGCTGTATTATAAAGAAGAAAATGTATTGCGTCCCCTCCTGTATAAGTAAAGTGTATTTCAAATATATAACTTCCGGATTTCTCAACGAATAGTCCAGCAACAACAGCATCCATGGAAAATATTCTTCACTTTTTATAAATGGAGTGGTTATAAAAGTAAACGCTTCGAGAAAATATTTACGATTAGTTCTTTCAAGTGGTTTTTGTGTTGGATACGAAACAAAATGTGTTCTCATCCCGCCACGGGAGTCTACAAAGGTAACTTGTATAACGCTTATTCCGTCTATTGTTGCTTCAAACATTATAATCCGACTTGCATAGTTTACCTTTACTTTCAACTCATCAATTATACTAAGAAGTGCTGTGTGACGACTATCAGACTTTTTTATTAAACTGTTTCAATAAAGCTATTTCATTACCAAAAGCTTTGCTCCTTTCATCCTGAGCAGCTTTCAGCTGCTTTGAGACATCATCAATAGCAGTTTCTAGTTTATTAGTGTCAACCATTTTTTTTGATGTCTTCAAACTCTTTGCTGATATCGTCAACGTTGGTGTTTAAAACATTTGATATTTTAATTTGAGTTATTTCGGTAGCAAAAGCAATTCTCATTTGTGTTGTAGCACCAGTAATAGCGGCTTCAAGTTCATTGTTATCAACTATTTGTTTGTTGATTTCTCCAATCTGTTTTTCAATACTGTCAACACCAGGTCTTATTTTTTCGCCTAACATTTATAGAGCTCGCTATCTTCCAATCCATCTTCTTCTTTTCTAACTCTTTTAAGCATCACCTAGATGCCTGTTGTTTAATTTTTCATCATGTCTGGAATTTTATCAATACTATAATCACGAATGAATTTTGCTACTCTTCTTACAGTAAATTGCTTTGTTGCTGCATCATCTGCTTTTTCTGGATTGCCAACATTGATAATTCTATTTTTATCCATGTCAAGATCACTTCTCCGAATATTTCCCTGCTTCTTGCCCTTGTGAAGATAATTAACCAGATGTTTCTGTTTTACATACTCAGACAGCACAATACCAACATTTGTAATATTAACACCGCCTGAGCTAGTTTCCTCGCTTCCCAGATCATTAAAAAGTCCCATTAATATGATTAGATTAAATTTCACCCGAGGCTTTGTTATAGCTTTGCTATAACTCACCGGTGAAGTTTCTTTTGATCAACTTCCTAGGACGATCAAGATATAGAAAATCACACTGTCTGTCAGTTGCTTTTCTGTACTGCTCTTTGCTAACTCCTTGTTCGTTGGAAAGCATACCCAGCTTACGATTAACTGGAGTTGCAAAGAAAATATAATGAGAAAAGTTCAACCGAATATCTTTGGGAGTTTTGTAGTAAAATTGCGATAAATAAATGACACAACAATTCTTATGCCTGCCCTGGATGAAACAATTGACAATATCATTTTGGTTACGCTCGCAAACATAATCATTAAAAATAGCTATCTTTTGAGTATCTGCATCTAAAGCATCCACAGGAATAACTTCATCATTTGAACACTACAGTATATCTTCGACTGGAATTTTATTATTTTTTGCTATTTTTTCAAGTTTTTGCAACAATTCCACTCGGAAAAACATTAGGAACAGAGGAAGAATGTTTCAAATCTAACCAAGTCAGATATTATGGATTAAAAATGATATATAAGAAACTGCCTGAACCAAAAGAAGCGTCAACAGCACTACCAAGAAAATTAAAAAGACCAGGAAATATACAAGGAAACAAACTATACGTTCACATTTTCATTATGTCGTCTCTTGCAGATTTAAATGGGCTTAGAAGAAAACTTGCTGCTGTCAAGACGCAAAAAGACAAAGATGTCCTTATAAAAAACCCTCCAGAAGCAAACAAATTATTAGAACAGGCCAGGAAAAGACTGGCGACATTTTCACAACCACCCAGCAAGACTGCTAAAAAACCAACGAGCAAAACTGCTGAATAAACACCAGTCAAGTGTGCTAAAACCCCAACGAGCGAGGCTGCTTAGAAAGCAACCAAGAAAGCAACTAAAAAATAAATCATACATGGTTTACAACCAATATAACTTAATTTATTTTATTTTATTTTTTATCTAACCATATATTTTATATGTCTTTGTTAAAGTGGAGAGATAAAATGCAAACATCGAGTGCTAGTTGCGTAGCCGAGGATTACACAATCTTCGGGAAATAGCAAGCCATTTCCTACTTGAGACCGAACTGTTGAGACGTAAGACTTTGGTGAATATTCGGGGGTCCGTTTCTAGCCTCATAAAACATTTGCGGTAGTGCATTGATAGGGTAAAAAAAGTCCGTTTTCAAATAAAAGGACTTAACAATGTGTTAATTAAACCTCTCATTAGCCATTATGCGTCTAGCGAGCGAAGTGAGCGAGAACAATTTTCATACTGAGGGCGTGCGTCGAAATTGTTTGATGGGGGGCATAAGATTTTGGTCAATTTTCGGGTCCGTTCCTAGCCTCATAAAACGGTTGCGTGTAGTGCATAGATAGGGTAAAAACGTGCGTTTTCAAATAAAAGGATTTAACAATGTGTTAATTAAACCACTCATTAGCCATTACGCGTCGAGCGAGCGAAGCGAGCGATAAAAGTTTTTATACTGATACTGAGGGCGTGCATCGAAATTGGTTGATATTTTATCTACAGTAACATGGACATACATGTATGATCCGGAATTTTTAGTGGGGGTGGGGGGGGGGGGGGGTGGGGGGTGCCGCACCGGGTGCGCCCCCCCCCACCCCTGTATCCGCTAGTGCTTTCAACATAGCAAATATCTCCATTGCACATCTATAATAACTTGGGTATGTATGGCGTGATAACACCGATAACCGGAGTAGTACTCCTCCTGCGGTTCGCTCTCTTGTCGATATATTTCGTGCGAGGTCCCGTCGATGGCTCCGACCGCGTCCGGAAGTTTGTTCCAAGAACATCGCATTTCTCTCCATACCTGCAGAGTTGGCCATTGGACATAAACTCTCAATTTAGCGTGAACAATTGGAATAAGGCTCCTGATTTCGTCATTGATGGTAGAGATCTGTAATGTGTGGCCCGTTCTCCCTGCAATGAGTCACCCATCCCACTGTAATGGTCATTCTTCCTCTGTAATATGTCACCCTTCCTCTGTAATGTGTCACCCTTCGACTCTGTAATGTGTCACCCTTTCTATCTGAAATGTGGCACCCTTCCCCTCTGTAATATGTCACCCTTCCCCTCTGTAATGTGTCACCCTTTCTCTCTATAATGAGTCGCCCTTCCCCTCTGTAATGTGTCATCCTCTCTCTCTTTCATGCGTCACCCTTCCCCTCTGTAATGAGTCACCCTTCAACTCTGTAATATGTCACCCTTCCACTCTGTCATGTGTCACCATTTCTCTCTTTAATGAGTCACCCTCCACTCTGTAATGTGTCACCATTTCGCTCTTTAATGTGTCCTCCTTCCCCCCTGTAATGTGGCACCCTTTCCCTCTGTAATATGTCAACCTTCCACTCTGTAATGTGTCACTCTTTCTCTCTGTAATAAGTCACCTTAAATCTCTGTAATATGTCACCCTTTCTCGCTTTAATGTGTCACCCTTCCTCTGCAATATGCCACCCTTCCCCTATGTAATGTAACATCCTTCCGCTGTTATGTGTCACCCTTCCACTCTGTAATGTGTGACTGTCACCCTTTCTCTCTAATGTGTCACCATACCCCTCTGTAATGTGCCACCCTTTCTCTCTGCAGTGTGTCACCCTTCCCCTCTGTAATGAATTACCTTCCTCTAATGTGTCACCCTTCCTCTATAATATGTCACCATTCCTCTGTAATGTTTCACCCTTCCCCTCTGTTATGTGTCACCCTTTCTATCTGTAATGTGTCACCCTTCGCTCTGTAATTTGTCACCTTTTTATTAAATGTATCACCCTTCCCCTGAAATGTGTCACCCTTCTCCTTTGTAATGTGTCACCCTTCCATTCCGTAATGTGTCACTCTTTCTCTCTGTAATGAATCACCCTTCCGCTCTGTAATGTGTCACCCTTCCTCTGTAATGTGTCACCCTTCCTATCTGTATTGTGTCACCCTTCCCCTTTTTAATGTGTCACCATTCCACTCGGTGTGTCACTCTTCCTCTGTAATGTGCCCCTCTTCCTCTGTAATGTGTCACCCTTAACATCTGTATCGTGTCACCCTTCCCCTCTGTAATGAGTCACCTTCAACTCTGTACTGTGTCACCATTTTCTCTGTAATGAGTCACCCTTCTCCTTTGTTATTTGTCACCCTTTCTCTCTTTAATGTGTCACCCTTCCCCTCGTAATGAGTTACCCTTCAACTTTGTAATGTGTCACCATTGCACTCTGTAATGTGTGACTGTCTCCCTTTCTCTCTGCAATGTGTCACACTTCCCCTCTGTAATGTGCCACCCTTTCTTTCTTCAATGTGTCACCATTTCCCTCTGTAATAAATTACCTTCCTCTGTAATGTGTCACCCTTCCTCTATAATGTGTCACCATTCCTCTATAATGTGTCACCTTTCCTCTGTAATGTGTCACATTTCCTCTGTAATGTGTCACCCTTCCCCTCTGTAATGTGTTACCCTTTATATCTGTAATGTGTCACCCTTTCCCTCTGTTATATATCACCCTTCCTCTGTAATGTGTCACCCTTCCCCTTTGTAATGTGTCCCCCTGTCCTCTGTAAAGCGTCATCCTTTCTATCTGTAATGTGTCACCCTTCCGTTCTGTAATGTTTCACCTTTTTATGTAATGTGTCACCCTTCCATTGTAATGTGTCACCCTTCCCCTTTGCAATGTGTCACCCTTCCATTCCGTAATGTGTCACCCTTTCTCTCTGTAATGAATCACCTTCCGCTCTGTAATGTGTCACCCTTCCTCTGTAATGTGTCACCCTTCTCCTCTGTATTGTGTCAAACTTCCCCTCTTTAATGTGTCACCATTCCACTCTGTGTGTCACCTTTCCTCTGTAATGTGTCCCCTTCCTCTGTTATCTGTCAACCCTTAACCTCTGAATTGTGTCACCCTTCCCCTCTATATTGTGTCACCTTCCACTCTGTAATGTGTTACCCTTTTTTAGATCACCTGAGCCGAAGGCTCAAGGTGAGCTATTGGGATCACTCTGCGTCCGTCGTCCGTCCGTCCGTCCGTCCGTCGTCGTCGTTAACTTTTCTTCAAACGACTTCTCCTCAGAAACCGCTTGGCTAATTTTGACTTAACTTCACGTGGATGATCCTTAGATGAATGCTTTTTAGATTTGTTAAAATTAGGTCAGCGCGACATCCAAAATGGCCGCCATTACCATATATAGTCGAAACCTTAAAAAATCTTCTTCTCCAGAACCGCAGGACAGATTTCAACAGTTTTTCTCTTAAAATGATCGCCAACGCCTAGACTTTCAAGTTTGTTCAAATGAAGTCCCCGGGGTCAAAAATGGCCGTGCCCCTGGGATCCAAAATTTGTATATTAAGATTTTGCATGTTTTTCATATAGACATATAGGAAAAAACTTTAAAAAATCTTCTTCTCTGAAACCACAAGGCACAGAGCTCTCATGTATAACATGTAGCATCAGCGTATGGTCCTCTACTAAGTTTGTTCAAATGGTGACCCTGGGGTCAAATTTGTCCCCGCCCCGGGTGTCACAGTTTTACATAGACTTACGTAGGGAAAAAAATAAAATCTTCTCAGAAACTACAAGAGCCAGAGGTTTGATATTTTGCATTTACTATAAGCATATGGTCCTTTACCAAGTTTGTTCAAATGGTGATCCAGGGGTCACATTTGGCCCCACCCCGGGGGTCACAGTTTTACATAGGCTTGTATAGGGAAAAACTGAAAAAAATCTTCTTCTCTGAAACTACAAGAGCCAGAGGTTTAACATTTTGCATTTACTATAAGATTATAGTCCTTTACCAGGTTTGTTCAAATGGTGACCCTTGGGTCACATTTGGCCCCGTCCCAGTGGTCACAGTTTTACATAGACTTGTATAGGGAAAAACTTTAAAAAAATCTTCTTCTCTGAAACTACAAGAGCCAGAGGTTTAATATTTTGCATTTACTATAAGATTATGGTCCTTTACCAAGTTTGTTCTAATGGTGACCCTGGGGTTACATTTGGCCCCGCCCCAGGGTTCACATGTTTTACATAGACTTCTATAGGGAAAAACTTAAAAAATCTTCTTCTCCGAAACTGCTTGAGCCAGATGTTGAATATTTTGCATTTGCTATAAGCTTATAGTCCTCTACCAAGTTTGTTCAAATGGTGATGCTAGGGTTACATTTGACCGCACCCCAGGGGTCACATGTTTTACATAGACTTGTATAGGGAAAAACTTTAAAAAAATCTTCTTCTCTGAAACTACAAGAGCCAGAGGTTTAATATTTTGCATTTACTATAAGATTATGGTCCTTTACCAAGTTTGTTCTAATGGTGACCCTGAGGTTACATTTGGCCCCGCCCCAGGGTTCACATGTTTTACATAGACTTCTATAGGGAAAAACTTAAAAAATCTTCTTCTCCGAAACTGCTTGAGCCAGATGTTGAATATTTTGCATTTGCTATAAGCTTATAGTCCTCTACCAAGTTTGTTCAAATGGTGATGCTAGGGTTACATTTGACCGCACCCCAGGGGTCACATGTTTTACATAGACTTGTATAGGGAAAAACTTAAACAATCTGCTTCTCTGAAACTGCTTGAGCCAGATGTTGAATATTTTGCATTTTCTACAAGCTTATGATTCTTTACCAAGTTTGTTCAAATGGTGACCCTGGTGTCAAATTTGGCCCCGCCCCGGGGGTCGCAGTTTTACATATACTTATATAGGAAACAAATTTAAAATCTTCTCTCAAACTACAAGAGCCAGAGGTTTAATATTTTGCAATTACTATAAGATTATGGTCCTTTACCAAGTTTGTTCAAATGGTGACCCTGGGGTCATATTTGGCCCCGCCTCGGCGGTCACAGTTTTACATAGACTTGTATAGGGAAAAATTAAAAAAATCTTCTTCTCTGAAACTGCAAGAGCCAGAGGTTTAATATTTTGCATTTACTATGCGCTTATGGTCCTTTACCAAGTTTATTAAAATTCTGACCCTGGAGTCACATTTGGCTCTGCCCCAGGCGTCACATGTTTTACATAGACTTGTACAGGGAAAAACTTAAACATTTTCTTCTCTGAAACCACAAGGCACACAGCTCTCATATAATACATGTAGACCTTGGGTCACATTTGGCCATGCCCCAGAGGTTACACTCTAGCACCTTCATTTTGTCTTTGATCTTTACCAAACTTTGTCAGTGTCTTTATATCAATGTTGGTAAACAACAGAGGCCACATTTCTTGGACAATCTTAACTAAACTTGCACAGATTGTATATGATCATAAGATTTCGAAGGTGATCGATATAGGGCCATCTTGGCCCTCTTGTTCTTTAATGTGTCACCTGTGTCACCCTTCCCCTCTGTAATGTGTCACCCTTCCACTCTGTAATGTGTCACCCTTCCACTCTGTAATGTGTCACCCTTCCCCTTTGTAATGTGTCACCCTTCCACTCTGTAATGTGTCACCCTTCCACTCTGTAATGTGTCACCCTTCCACTCTGTAATGCGTCACCCTTTCTCTCTGTAATGAGTCACCCGTCCCCTCTGTAATGTTTCACCCTTACTCTCTTTAATATGTCACCCTTCCCCTCTGTAATGTGTCACCCTGCCTGTGTTATGTGTCACCCTTCCTCCCAGTTAGGCGGAAAAAAAACGTGTTTCCGCTAAAGCATTCAACAAACAAGAGACCCAAGAGCCTGTGGACGCTCTACTAGCTAAACATGAAGTTTGCGTATAAGGGACCATAACTCTTTGAAAAGTCATTCAAGCGAAACATGGCCATGACATATGCAACTAGGCTTAGTACTGATCATCCATGCCAAGTTTTGTTGAAATCCAGCCAGAGGTTCAGGAGAACTAGACTGCACAAAGTTAGCGTATACAACCTTTAATCCAGGTTCATAACTCTGCCAAAATTCATTCAAATAGAACACGACAATGAAATGCGAAACTAGGCTTGGTACTAATCATCCCTGCCAAGATTCGTTGAAATCCTGCCAGGGGATCAGGAGAATTAGTTGGGGCAAAGTTTGTGCATTAAAACCTTAAAAAGGTCAAACATCATTCAAACGGAATGACAGGTGCAACTAGGCTTGGAACTGATCATCACCGCCAATATTAGTTGAAATCCGGCGAGGAGTTCATATAAGAATAATCTGAACGAAATGTGTGTATTAAAACATTTAAAGGGCCATAACTCTGCTAAAAATCATTCAACCGGAAAATGGCGATGACATGCACAACTAGGCTTGATACTGACCATCTTTGTCAAGTTTCGTTGAAATCCGGCCAGATGTTCAGGAGAACTAGCCCTGAAAACGTTTTTGTATAAAAAACTTCAAAGGGCCATGACTCCGCCAAAAATTTGTAAACCGGAACACGACGATGATATGCACAACTAGGCTTGGTGCTGATCATCTCTGCAAAGTTTCGTTGAAATCCGGCAAGGGGTTCAGGAGACCTAGTCCAGACAAAGTTTGCGTATTAAAACCTTTAAAGGGCCATAACTCTGCCAAAAATCATTCAACTGGAACACGGCGATGACATGCACAACTAGGCCAATCTTGCTCCCAAAGAGATAGCATGTCAAGATCTTCTTGCAGGATCTGACAATCGGTAGGGCAGGTAATTTTCCTGTAAAGTACACAGCCGTCGGCAAATAAACAGACCGTTGACTTTATGCCGTCAGGGAGTCGTTAATAAACAGTAAAAAGAGGACCGGACCTATGACCGAGCCCTGGCGGACACCCGACAGTACATCAGCAAAGTCCGAAGATACGCCGTCCAGTACAACCTGCTGAGTACGTCTGGTTAACCATGCAGTGATCCATCTATTGGTGGATCCCGGTATTCTGTAGTAATTGAGCTTGTATGCTAGTCTATCTTGTGGAACTTTGTCAAAAGCCTTTGCAAAGTCCATAATAATGAGATCAGTTTGTTTATGTTTGTGGTTTGTGCTGCCTTCAAGGTTGAAGGTTAGGTCGTGAACAAACTGAACTAGTTGCGTTTCGTATGACCTTTGACTTCTGAACCCATGCTGTGAGTCCACAAGGGTGTTGTTAGCTGGCATATGTCTCATTATATTGCTAACAAATATATGTTCCATTGTTTTGCAGCAAATGCAGGTTAGTGAAAGATGTCTATAATTAGTGGGATTGTACTTATCCACCGATTTGAAGACTGGAGCCACATTGGCACGACGCCAGTCATCAGGTACAGTTCCTTGATGGACTGATTGATTAAAGATCAAAGATGCAAATAGGTTTGAAGTCAAAATGATAAATACTGGATTAATGAATCGAAAGGCTAGTTTTAGTGCTCAACCCGGGGCTAAAGGACATAAACGGTAGCAAGCATTTTTCACTACAGTTCATGAACAGTCTCAATCAAACAGAGACTGCAATGCATTTTATATTTATCGTGTTAGGCGATTTCCAAATTTCTCATTGCATGCTCTTTCTTCAAGCATTTTGAACAAGCTGATAACGTTTGACGTCATACAGCGCAAGCTATATGACGTAAGCAAATGACTTAATTGTTTGGCACGTGACTACTAGTGTATTTAAACATACTGTACCGCTCATAACTTTGCATACGGGGGACGCCCAGTGGCATAGCTGCCTGATTACCTTGACATCCGAGATAATATATAGTGCCCCCACAATGGGGTTATTGTTGTGTTAGAATTGTTAAGTTGCTTTACTAAGAAATAATAAATACGTACCTGTATTTATTATTTCTTAAGTAAAACAATTTTACAAATGCGATCAGTGAAAAAAAAACGATTTTTAATAACATTGTGACAAGACGTCATGACGTAGACACACGTGTTAACATTCTTGCACAACTAGACCCTAAATTCTACAATCTGTGAAAGTTTTGATCAGAATAACAATCCAGTGGTGTCTAAACATGTTTCTTTATATCATATTATCATTAATAATAATTCACTGACATCGCCAATCACTAAATACCTTTCGAAATAGTTGTTGCTATATACATTTTTATCATATAACATGCGGTGTGGGAGTGTAATAACACCATTCAATATTTTCGATATTTCACTAGTGGTATAACATAACGTTAATGACGTCTTGGACGTCACGTTAATGTACGTTTTCTGACGTAATGTGACGTTATAAGTTATGTGATAAATAGAATCTAACATTCGTTCTCATTCATTATTGAATTTATTAAACGAGTTGGCAAAATGATATAATGCGAGATGTTAGCAAAAATGATATAATGTTCGGCAAGAGCCTCGCATTATATCATTTTGCCAACTCGTTTAATAAATTCAAAAGAATGAGCACTCATGTAAGATCCTCTGTATACATAATAAAGCAATATTCATGTTGTTTTCACGTTCTATACAGGAGATATAACGATAACAAGATATTATCATCAATAATAATTCACTGATATCGTGAATCACTGAAACCATTTTGAAATAGTTGTTGCAATATACAATTTTATCACATAACATGTGGTGCGTGAGTGTAATAACACCATTCAATATTTTCCATATTCCACACGTCATGGACGTCCACACGTCATGGACGTCACGTTTATGTACGTTTTAGGACGTAAAGTGACGTTATAAGTTATGTTATAAATAGAATCTAACATTCGTTCTCATTCATTATTGAATTTATTAAACTCATTAGCAAAAAATTATATAATGCTAGGCAAGAGCCAACTCGTTTAATAATTCAATAATGAATGAGTACTCAGGTAAGATCCTCTATATATTGAAACAACTCTTCCCCCGGAAATCTCGTTTAATTTGGGTTGACTGAAACGGCTGTTTGCGCGAATATAACAAAAGTCGCTGTCAAGCGAAGGTGCATGTTATGTCACATCGTGTTTCTCCCTTGATGAGAAAACCTTGCAAAAACTCGCTTGAAAAAAAATAATTCACCCACAACTCATCATAATGAGATTTTTGTAGAATTTCTCGACCTGTTTATTTGCATTATATTTGTTTTCAGCATCCAACACGTTCGTCTAGCATAGACCAGCATACTTGTACGACTTGAAGCCTCGATTTATGAGGGAAAATGTAGGTTATCCGCCAGATAGCGATGAGGAGGCACCAACAGCAATGTCTATGAATGCAAGTCGAAAATCAACCTTGCGTTCAAAAAGGACATTTAGTAAACATGAGTTTAGTGACGACGCATTATTACCTATATATATTGATAAACTATTCTTAATTACTGTATTTAATAGTATATTTCTTGTTCATTTTTAATTAATGCCACATCTAAATAACTGATTTAATAGTTTATTACCGTCTCATTATTTACGTACATTTACATTTACACGACACTATACACAACAGACATGATCGGAATCAGTCAGTTTGTTACGATGGCGATGGTGCGATGGCACGATGGCACGAAGACCCTAACGGAACACCGTAGTTTACACATCGTAACATTTGTTATATACTATTTAATACGAATTTATGGTGCAACTAACCAAATGGCTTCTACTATTTTTCTACTGACATGAAGGCTGAGGATGCTAGCCCCATATACAGCAAAACAATTTAAATCCATATTATGTTAAAATATTCAAATAGTGTATACAACAAATTACTATTGAATTAATCTGATTGATTGGTTCTTATAATTGTACATGTGATTAATCTGAAGCAATATATATATACAATAACAAGTTATTAAATAAATAATAAAATAATAAACAATAGAAATTTTGGAAATTTTTAACAATGAAAGGACCATAACTCCAGCGTTACCAGTGGGATCTGGGAAAAAAGTAATAATTATAAAAAACAATAATAAAAAAAAAGAGAAAAAAATGGGTGGGGTGGGGGCGGGATTATATGGATGTTTATGAATCAGGCAACTTGTTTAAGCAACGTTCTAAACAAATTTGGTAAAGATCAGATAAAAAATGAAGTAGCTACATATTTTACATTATGATTTAACATTACAAAGGAAAACATAGCATTTTTCAATAAATCAAGGGCCATAACTCTGTCATTACTCACAAGATTTAGCTGGTTTTTGAACTTGAGCAAGATATACAACAACTAGACATAATATTTATGCTTCCTGCCAAATTTCGTAGAAATCCAACAAGCCGTTTAGGAGGAGTAGCGCCGAAAAGAAATTTAAAGTAAAAATGTCAAAGAGCCATATCTCCGTCAAAAATCAGCGAACCGGAACAAAAGCTCTATATGCACAACAAGACTCCTACCAATGCTTCCTGCTAAGTTTCATCAAATCCAACATGTTTAAAAAAAATAAATATATATAATTTATATATATCAATAAAAAAATAATAATAAAAAAAAAAAATAAAAAATGAATAAAAGAAAGAAAAGAACTAAAAATAAAATAAAAAAGAACATCTAAAAAACTAATAATAATACTAAAAAAAAATTGTGTAAATTTGATTAAGATTGCTCAAGAAATGTGACCTGTATCGTGTTAACAACGTGTACAATTACATGTTTTTATATTCAGGGACCATAACTCTGGTGTTACTGGTCCGATCTTGCACATTATCGAACTCGTCCGAAATCTTATGGTCATATACAATCTGTGCAAGTTTGGTTAAGATTGCTCAGCTCAAGTAATGTGGCCTCTATCGTGTAAACAAGCTAAACCAGCATTTTTCAAATTCAGGGGCCATACCTCTGGTGTTACAGGTCCGATCATGCCCATTATCAAACTCGTCTGATATCTTATGGTCATATACAATCTGGACAAGTTTGGTGACGATTGCTCAAGAAATGTGGCCTCTATCGTGTAAATAAACTGAAGAACTGCATTTTTTGCTAATTCAGGGGCCATAATTCTGGTATTACTTGTCCGATCTAAACCATTATCAAACTTTTCAGAGATCTTACGGTCATATACAATCTGTGCAAGTTGGTTAAAATTGCTTAAGTAATGTGGCCTCCATCGTGTAGACAAGCTAAAACTCATTTTTTTCTAATTCAGGGACCATGACTCCGGTGTTACTGGTCCGATCTTGCCCATTATCGAACTCTTCCGATATCTTATGGTCATATACAATCTGAGCAATCTTGGTTAAGATTGCTGAAGTAATGTGGCCTCTATCGTGTAAATAAGCTAAATGTTGACGACAGTCGACAGAAGACATACGACAGACGAAGTGCTCAGGTGAGCTAAAAATCGAACAGGAAAAGTAGCATTCAAGGACGATAGTCAACTACATACAAACACAGAAACAAACAACAACTATAAAGATGAATAAAAGGCAAGATATGACATCACAAACACAAAAGGGTTGACAATAGGCTACCGCCTTGGAACGGTCAGTGGTAAAAGAACAGGTGAAAAAGACGTGTGTGTATTTGGTTAATTGTTTTTTAAAAGTTGCGTCCCGTAATCTCAAATCATGTATCCGCCCCTGTTATATAATGGCGTTTTATTGTTTTGAATATATAGGGCACAGTTTAAAAGTTCAGAAATAGCAGGTTTCTTCTTTTTACGGTTGAGCAATTAAAAACATATGCATTCTTTTCAAAATTCAGGGTGTATCGAATTAAGTTCATGTTAGTGGTGTGATTTCTACCACGTAACACATATTTCTCATAGTCCTTCACCCACTACATCTAACAAAACCATAGTCCTTCACTCACTACACCTAACAAAACCTTAGTCCTTCGCTCACTACACCTAACAAAACCATAGCCCTTCGCCCACTACACCTTACAAAACCATAGCCCTTCGCCCACTACACCTAACAAACCCATATCCTTTCACGCACTACACGTAACAAAACCATAGCCCTTCGCCCACTACACCTAATAAGCCCATAGACATTCACCCATTACACTTAAAACATAGCCCTTCGCCCACTACGCCTAACAAAACCATAGTCCTTCACCCATAGACATAACAATACCATAGCCCTTCGCCCACTACACCTAACAAAACCATAGCCCTTCGCCCACTACACCTAACACAAGCAAAGCCCTTCGCCCACTGCACCTAACAAAACCATAGCCCTTCACACATTATACCTAACAAAACCATATCCTTTCACCCACTAATCCTAACAAAACCATAGCCCTTCGCCCACTACACGTAACAAAACATAGCCTTTCACGCACTACACGTAACAAAACCATAGCCCTTCGCCCACTACACCTAAAAATCACATAATCCTTCACCAACTACACATAACAAAACCATAGCCCTTCGCCTACTACACCTAACAAAACCATAGCCTTTCACCCACTACACCTAACAAAACCATATAGCCATTCACCCACTACACCTAAAAAACCCATATTCCTTCGCACACTACACCTGACAAAACCATAGCCCTCCACCCACTAAACCTAACAAAACCATAGCCCTTCATCCACTACACCTAACACAACCTGCTACCCTTGCTACGACCCTGATGTACCACCGCATTATGCTGATGTACACTGTGTGCACTATATTGTTTGAAATCGCAGTACCATGATTATGTGGGTAAGGTCGATATATATATATGTATCGAACTAACCCACATAAACATAACCTTCTTCAACTGTGTGACGTGATATATGATATTTATGTATCATCGCTAAAGTGAACATCCGCAGTCCTTATAACTACACGTGAAAGGCAAGAACGCCAGGTTGAACTAGTATGGGGAAATAATGATACAAAAAACATGATTTGATCGAAAAATGGGCATTTATTTATAATGCCATAAAATATTAATATACAGAAGATAGTTATTGAAAATTAACGACTTAATAAGTATAACAGTGTAATTTTTTTTTTCATATCTGGGACAACATGCGGTATTTTTAGAACCTAGATACATATTCGCATTAACATAAATATTTTTATGCAAGTATAAAATTCATATGTATAGTCGTTAACATGCAAGGAAGCTGATCCTGACAATGAAACGCACTGTATGCGCGTGAAGTTGGCTCTGCATTTTGCATTTTGTGTTCAACATTCGATAACAGTTCTTCGTTCAACATTAGGACCCAGTTCTGCGTTTAACGTTCGGACCCATTTCGTCGTTCAACATTCGGACACAATGCTGTGTTCAACTGTCCGACCCAGTTCTGCGTTCAACATTCGAAGTCAGTCCTGCGTTGAACATTCGAACCCAGTTCGGCGTTGAACATTCGGACCCAGTTCCGAGTTCAACATTCAACGCCAGTTCTTCGTTGAACATTTGGACCCAGTTCAGCATTTTAATAATGTTTTTTTCGTAATAATATCATTATAACATGTAACTGAGTCGATTAAAGCAGCACTGTTCATACCAGTACGTACTTTGTTGACTTTTAACATTTAGCGGTTAACATTTGGACATTCTTACAACTAATCCTAAGTATAAGCCGCTGTCTCAGTATCACAAACTGCTCACAGCTACAGTCGTTGGTTCGAGCCCAGCTTGTGCCACACTTTTATGTGTGATAAAGATTGCCAGTTACTTGTGGAGGGACGGTTGTCTTGCTCAGATATCTGAGTGCAACACAAATATTCTCCACTAATAAAATAGCCGCCATATATAACTAATAAATAATGATGCAAAACACTTTGCACACATTTTTTTTTATATTATATTATATATACTCCTCAAAATAAGTTAAGGATCGCAAGAATATTTTCCATATGCTTACCAGTGAAACTGACTACATACCATTTGCGAACGGTTAGACAGAATGTTTAAGCAATGTTGCATTCAACTGGACATTGTCAGGTCTTCTGCATTAGATGAAAGAACAAAATGTTGATCTACATTATTCTGTTGATTAAAAAGAGTCCGTACGGTGGCCCGTTTAGGACACACACTTTTTATTTCGAGCGCTCGACTTAGTATCTCGAGCGCTCGAGATAAAAAATAAAAAGTGTGTGTCCTAAACGGGCCACCGTAAAAAAGCATTCTATTGAAATTTCAAAATCTGAATTTTCAAGTTATTTGTTTTTGGTGTAAAATGTTCCTAAAGAATACAGAAACACGAAACATTCCATTTTTGGAATGCAATATGTATTTAAACTTGTGCGATGATGCAAACTTTAATCTTATTGAAATAAAGAAGGGATGGTCCTTAACAAAATGAAAACGTTTCATACCTGCGATTGTGATGATTCGACCTCTCGCAAGCCTCTCCCCGCAAACGTCTGGGCTGCATCTAGAACAGAAATCATAGTTTGTGTTGTAATAGCTGAACTGGGTTTTACGGCAACAAACAAGATAGATTATATGGCGCCATGACGGACATCAACTTTCTGGATCCAAGACATAAAACAATATGACATGGATTCAGAAACTTCCCAACCGCTGGAGAAACAACAGTTACTGAAACTCCAACTTTTAAAACCCTATGAGGGACCACTTACGATCAGGCAATAGTGAAGCATAAATTCTTGGTTGTCTTGACCACCCCGGAAGAACCACACGCGTTAATATTTATATTGTTTAATCTCCGCTATAGCATGTTCGACACAAACTCTAAAACTTTCAAGCAGACGGTTTAGCTTCAGACACTTTCTTTTCTGTCTGTTGTCATGTATTTATTTGTTGAATAAGGGGGCATAAGAGGATGCCCGCTGGGATACATACTGTGCCCAAGCAAAACAATCATCAGGCCACCGTCACGAACTATCTTGCCTACCGGGTTTGAGTGGTTGGTGGGAGAAGTTTGGGGGGTGGGGGTTGGGGTGGGGGGGGGGGGGGGGTGGCTTACCTCCTTTCTTTCTTCTCCCTCCCCTATATCCCTTCTCCCTAAATGTTTTTGTGTTCTCCCTTAGAATAATGATTGTAATTGTGTAATGTTCGTTGATAAGCAGCAAAAGAAACAAATGTGTTAGTAGATTATGAGAGAGAGAGAGAGAGAGAGAGAGAGAGAGAGAGAGAGAGATAATGACCCGTATAAAATAATACACTTACTATGTGTGTGTTATAATGATTGTAATTGTGTACTTTTTGTTAAGCAGCAGAAGAAACAATTGTGTAGATTATGAGAGAGAGAGAGAGAGAGAGAGAGAGAGAGAGAAAGAGAGAGTTTTGCTAAAAGTTCAGATGGTTTTAGAAACACGTTCATATACCTCTGATATACCATATGTGGTGATGGCCCTTTTCATTTATAGAAAGGGCTAGACAACAATCATGGAGGTGTGGTGGGGGTTTGGGAAGGGCTGGCGGGTTCTCTTAACAGGATAACAGCAAATTTTATTTGATGATAACAGTTAACAGTAAATTAAAAAAACACTGAAAACAGTTAACATTACATCTAATAACAGTTAATATTTTTTCACAAAAAACATATAACAAAATATAAATTTCGGCTCTTATACTTTGCGCGTTTTCTTCATATCTTGTACATTTGCAAATCATTATTATTTGATTTTTGTTTATTAAACGTTTATAGACATTTTTTATTGCATCCTACTGTATTTTGATTGTATTGCACCGATATACTATATTTTGATTGTATTGTACCGCATATTATTATATTTTGATTGTATTGTACCGCCTGTTACTATATTTGTATTGCACCGCATATTACTATATTTTGATTGTATTGTACAGTTGTACTATATTTTGATTGTATTGCACCGATATAATATATTTCGATTGTATTGCATCGATATACTATATTTTGATTATACTACATTTTGATTCTATTGCACCGATATGCCATATTTTGATTGTATTGCACCGATATACTATATTTTGATTGTATTGCACCGATATACTATATTTTGATTGTATTGCATCGATATACTATATTTTGATTGTATTGCACCGATATACTATATTTTGATTGTATTGCACCGATATATTATATTTTGATTGTATTGCACCGATATACTATATTTTGATTATAATATATTTTGATTGTATTGCACCGATATACTATATTTTGATTGTATTGCACCGATATACTATATTTTGATTGTATTGCACCGATATACTATATTTGACCCCATGGTATATTAGCGAAGAAACCTTGACAACTCTCAAATTATATTACATTTTAATTAATTCTATGCAAGCAGATGGTACTGGTTTAACAAATGAAGGTGTAATTACATGCAAGCAGATGGTACTGGTTTATTGATAGTTGTATAAGTTGAATATAATACGTGTATGTGTATTCGTTATTATGTTACATTTATAATATCGTTTCAATAGTGTGTATGTTTTCTCATTAAATCGCATGTATGTCTATTATGTAGTTGTTTGGCAGCTGTGGGATTGGGTAAGATAGAGTCATATTTTGTTCAAGCATGTGTTTAGCTAACCTGTGTCGAAGGCTCAGCTGAGCTATAGGGATGATAACTCTTCATCCGTCGTCCTTCCGTCCGTCCGTCCGTCCGCCCGCCTGTCTTTAACTTTTGATTAAGCAACTTTTTCTCAGAAACCGCTTGGTCAATTTTGACCAAACTTCATATGGATGATACTTAAGACAATGGTTTTCAAATTCTTTACAATTAGGTCAGTGCCTTATCTAAGATGGCCGCCGTTGTCATAAAAGTTCGAAATCTTCTTCCCAAAAAACACTGAACAAATTTGGATATTTTTTCTTAATAATAGATAACCAACTCCTGGACTATCCAGTTTATTCAAATAAAGTCCCCAGAGTAAAAAATGGCTGCGCCTCGAGGGTCCAAGTTTTGTAAATTGAACTTTTCCATATTTCGCATAGACATATATAAGGACAAATTTGACAAATCTTGTTCTCTGTAACCACAAGGCACAGACCTCCCATATATTACGTCTAGCATCAGCTTATGGTCCTCTACCAAGTTTGTTCAAATGTGACCCTGGGGTCAAATCTGACCCCGCCTCTGGGTCAAAGTTTTAAATAGAGTTATATAGGAACATCTTAAAATAATCTTCTTCTCTGAAACTACAAGATATAGAGGTATACTATTTTGAATGTAGCTTAAGCCTAAGGTGCTCTACCAAGTTTATTCAAACGGTGACCCCAGGTCGTATTTGGACCGCCCCAGGGGTCACATGTTTTACATATACTATACATGTCATGGTAAAACGTCTTCGTCTCTGAAACACATGCAGCATAAACTGATGGTCCTCTAACGCAGTTGTTCAAATGGTGACCCTGGGATCAAATGTGGCCACACCCCGGTGGTCACTGTTTTAGGAAAGGTTACAAAGGAGAATCTTTAAAACTTATTCTACTCTGAAATGACCCAGGGGTCACATGTTTTACATAGACTCATATATGGAAAGACCTTAAAATACATAAAAACAAGAGCGCCGCCTAACGGGGCATTATATTAAATAACTGATAGGTGATGTTGTTTAACCAAAAGCACTATTTTTATAAAGTTTCAAGACTGTAGATAAAATATTCGTTAATAACAGTTGGAAGGAATTTGTCATGATCAGGTCACATTGTCCTTGGCATCTGACCTACTAAGCTTAAACATAATAGAGGTTGTTGTTTAATGAATACTATCAAAGTTTTAGGTCTAATATTTACAAGTTACAGTGAGGAAACTTTCTTAGGATTCAGTCATTGTCAGTTCAATGTGACCTTGATGACCTACTGAACCCAAAAAGTAATAGGCTTCCTCCTCTGACCAAGGACAATGCACCTATGAAGTTAAATAGGTGTAGGTATTATACTCCTGGAGTTATCACTTTGAATATGTACTGGTGACCTTGACCTTTTACCTAGTGATCCCAAAAGCAACAGGGTTCTTCCTCTGACCAAATGCAATTTTCTATGAAGTTTGATGTGTGTGAGTGTTGTGGTTTCACAGTTATTTGGCGGAATGTGTATTTTTATATAAGGTCATGGTGACCTTGACATTTGGCCTACTGACGCCAAAGACAATAAGGTTCTTTCTCTTGCAAACGTCAATGTACATATGAAGTTTCATCAGTGGGGGTGTTATGGTTTTGCTGTTATCCCGCAGAATGTATATTACCACAAAAGGTCATAGTGACCTTGACCATTGACCTGCTAATCCCAATGAAAGACAATATTTTCTCTTACCAAGGGCAATGCACCTATGCAGTTTCATGAGTGTAGGTGTTATTGTTTTGAAGTTATCCTATGAAATGCCTATTTCCATATAATGTCACACGGTGACCTTGACCTTAGACCAAATGACCCCCAAATCAATAGAGTTCCTCCTCTCACCAAAGTCAATATACCTATCTAATTTCTTGAGTGTGGGTGTTATAGTATCGAAATTATCGCGAGGAATGCCTATTTCCATATAGGATCATGGCCACCTTGACCTTTGTCCCACTGAACCATGATCAATCCTCTCACCAAAGGCAATGTACCTATGAAGCTTCATAAGTGTAAGTATTATGGTTTCGAAGTTATCAGATGGAATGTCTATTTGCATATAATGTCATGGTGACCTTGACCTTTGTCCTACTGGCCCCCCTAACAACACGGCTCCTCCTTTTACCTATGGCAATGTACCTATGGATCTTTATGAGGTTATGTGTTACGGTTTTTGCATTTATTGTGCGGAATGCATGAATCTATATAAGGTCACTGTGACCTTGACGTTTGACCTACTGGCCCCAAAAATAATAAGTTTCCTCCTCTCACCTAGGGCAATGTGTGTAGTTGTTATGCTGTCGAAGTTATCACCCGGAATATTGTTTACAGACGGACAGACAGGCAGACAGACGGACAGACGGACAACCCCATACCATAATACGTCCCGTTTTTCAAATCGGCTGCGTGATCTAATTCTGTTATGAAATCATAAGCTTAACAGTTATTTTCATCTTTGCGAAGATCACAAGGTGAGCGATTCAGGACCATCTTAACCCTCTTGTTTCAAAGAAGTTTGACATTAAACTATATGACTTGATGTTATGCTTTGCGTAGAGCAAATATTGACATGTTGCTATGGGATATTTATATATACGTATATACGAGTAGGCATATACTTCGTATGTATAACAGACTAGCCTAATACTGCCCTTGTTGCGCATGCTTTTGAATTTAACCCATGTTTTCATATTTTATTATAAAAAAAAACACTTTTAAGGAAGATGTACTAATTTTTTGTTTATATTTGTTTTATTCTTAGTTTATTGTGAGAATGAAACGGAAAGTATAAGGTATGTATTACAACTTTAATTTAATACTATATTTTATGTAGGGTATGAGATCAAGTGACAATTATATATGCGTGTATAGGTTCTGACATGAATACCTCATTACTCTTTCAAGGGCACGTTTTTGTGTAAAAAGACGACCTGATTTAGCTTGCTTTAAAAATGTGCGGTGGAGTCAATAAATCAGTGACTGCTGTTATACTAAAGGGAAAAAGAACCGCAACACAGGAATTTCCGCTTTATAATTTATATACTGCACACTTAGTTACGTGCAATATTCCAGAGAAATCCCAAAATATTTGGTAAAAAATGTGGTTGTAGGTAATAAAAAAAAAGGACAAAAATGTGATGTTGTAGACTGTTTAATCATAGTAAACTTTGTAACACGACAGGGGCGTTTCTGGGGCTAATTTAGGTATACGCACCATCGAGTTTTGGATTCACAAATGTGCCTAACCCCATACCTTCAGTTTTAATTGCATTTTTCGCATTTTTAGCCCTTTTTATTTTTTTGCTTCTTTAATAGCCTGTACGCATGTGCGTACGTGCGTATTCCCAGGTACGCCCCTGCACGAAATTCAGACATGTTGAAGTTCCGCTTTGAAAACTTGAAACATTTCGGTACTGTATCCAAAGTAACGCGATTGCAAAATGTCACAGCCAAAGTTTGCTCACCTGCTTGAGGCAACATTTGGCGTGTTATTAGTTGTTTTAGTATTTTTTTCCGTAAGGAAACATCTAATACAGCCACGAACCTTTTGACTTACAGCGGCTTATTATACATACAATATATAGCAGAAATTGCGTTTCAATTTTTCTTAGGTATACATGAGTATTTATTTGGTTTTGAATTTGCTTAGCCAGTTAGCAAACATGTTATTTTCCTAAAACGATTTCATAAACAATATATAGTAAACTTTGTAACACGAAATTAAGACATGTTGAAGTTCCGCTTTGAAAGCTTGAAACATTTAAGTATTGTATTCAAAGTAAAACGATTGCAAAATGTCACAGCCAAAGTTTGCTCACATGCTTGAGGTAAACGCGTATTCTATCAATAATGAAACCACTGGGCGTGTTATGAGTTGTTTTAGTATTTTTGACACGAGTCTGATGGCTAAAATAAATGTATTACTTCGTGTTATACCATATGTTCTAAAAGCTAGTTTTCATTCCAACTTCGTGTTATACCATATGTTCTAAAAGCTAGTTTTCATTCCAATACATTGAAGTAAAACATTTTAAACAATACACATTATATAGAGTAGCATATAGCAAATATCTATGTTGCGTTGAACTTTTGGTTCAGTACACTATTACAGGCATAATAAATCATAACTTCACATAACGTCACATAACTTCACATAATAACTTCACATAACTTTCCATAACTTCACATAACTTTACATAACTTCATATAACTTCACATAACATCACATAACTTCACATAACTTCACATAACTGCACAGCACATAACTTCACATAAAGTCACATAACGTCAAATACCTTCAAATAAAACTTCATATAACGCCAAATAACTTCACATAAACTTCACATAACGTCACATAACTTCACACAACATCACATAACGTCACATAACGTCACATAACTTCACATAACTTTATATAACTTTACATAACGGCACATAACTTCACAAAACTTCACATACCTTCACGCAACGTTACATAACTTCACATAATGGCACATAACTTCACATGATAACTTCACAGAACTTTACATAACGTCACATAACTTCATATAACGTCACATAACTTCACATAATAACTTCACGTCACTTCACATAACTTCACATAACGTCACATAACGTTAGAAAGTGTTGCCTTAACGTGACATCAATGCGTTTAATGTGCAGTATAGAAGATGGGGATTATAGAACATACATAATATTCCCAGGATATTATGTGACAACGCTTAGCGTATCAACAAAACACAATCTGCCTTTCATTATGGAACGCCATGACTGTCTTATGATGTTGCCGATTAATATATGTAGTGCATTTCCCTTTATATGTGGTAGATCTTTCATGATATGCAGTGCATTTTTAATTATATGTGGTAAATAAATCTTTATATGTGGTAGAAAAGTATTTATATGCAGTAGATTAATCATTATATGCGATAGATAAGTCATTGTATGCAGTAGATAAACAATTATATGCGGTCCAGTTATCGTTATATGTGGTGCATTTATTACTATATGCAGTAGTTTATCTAATATTTGAGGTCCTTTGAACATTATATGAAGTATGTTTTTTATTTATATGCAGTGATTCTGTTGACTTTATATGTGGTACATATTCTAATATACGTGGTTGTCTTTATATTCGGTGGTTTCAATTGCATTATATTCGGTGCAAACGGCTTTATACGTAGTGCATTTCTTATGATATGCAGTGCTTTTTCTATTATATGCTGTGGTTTTTTCATTATGATGATGAGATCAATCGGAACACTCGGTTTTTTAAGATGTTACGATTTTATCGGAAATTAACTAGACTGCTTCACTGCGTATGTCCCGTTTCACTCAAACAATGCGACAGTCAAAAACCGATTTCATCGGCCGAAAAAAATCGCTCACGTAAAGTGCATTCCAACTGCGATCATGGTCAAGTATCTCGTCTGATCTATGTTCTATAAAAAGATATGGCAAGTTGAGCTTTTTCCATTATTGATTACACAATGCACGCGCGTGACATACATAAATAGAGGATAGTTGTTAATTTGGAGTGAATAAATAGAGAATATTTGTTTCTTTGGAGTGATGTGGATTTAATCCACTATTTCGCTGGAAAGTATATAATAAATGCATACACTACAATTACTGGAGTGTACGCGCTAAATACACAATCACTCTTATTCCCAAGGACAGTCCCCCATGTTGGTACGTACCATACCACGTTCTGTACCCGGTGTCCTTATAAGGAAAGAATGGGGTGGTGGCTTCCGGGGGTGGGGTTGTGAACAAAATACATCCACACACCCCGCCCCACAAAGGGATGGTATTTTCCTGGTTTTGTGAGAATGTGGTAAGGGGGTGTTGTTTTTCTTGCGAGGGCAGCGGTGAGGATGTGATGGTGGTGTGTGTTTGGGGTGTGGCGGTGCTACACAAATTCTATGAGCGAATGAGGGGTTAACGAATAAAAACGAACGGGGTATGGTGGCTGGAGATTTTTCCATTTCCCCCCCATACATTGTTTTATTAGGAGGTGCTAAGCCACGTATTTTAAGGTGATGTATTTTTTTTTAAACCTAGGGGGTAGTCTGTACATTTTCTTGAGGTAAACGCTTTTTAGACTGCTTTATGGGGAGGATGTAGGAAATGGATTTCCGGGGATCTAGGGTTGTATTTTGGACATATTTCCAGGTGGTTCCGTGGCAGGGTCTGAAGGTTTTAAACGCTTTACTAGTGTATATATATATCATTTTGCTGTTGTTGTTTTAAACTAGGGGTGCTTTATGGGCTTAAAAATACATTTCTTAAAGCGGGGGCATGGATGGTGAGTACGGAGATTATCTGGAATAGCCCATTCCCGCCTAAAAGAAATTCGTTTCTGTCTAATCCCCGGGTTATGCCCCACCGCCACCTCCCAACATTATTCTGAACATTATTACAAACAGTCCACTATCGGGATATTTTTCAACAAAACCTTCCATCCCCACCCCAGCCCCCTGACACCCATTTCCCTCGCCCCCTTCGATTTTAATGCACTTTTACAAATGTCCTATCAAGGAAAAAGTAGTAGGATATCAGTAATTAATGAAGGAATACACGCAAAACAATTATGCACCTATCAATAATTTCCCCCGCCGGGGTAGGAGTAGGGTAGCAACAGGCTCACCCAAAGAAAATCGATTTATTGTTCTATCCCCTTCCTAGGAGATCATTTTCAGAGTAATCCCCAGTGTTGGTATTATACCAGTTCTGTCTGAAGTCCCTACCCCAGTGTCAACGTTGTTGGTCTAATTCAACTTTTCCACGCAATATTTGTGGAAGGAAAATATGTTGAAGGGGATGGTGGTGAGGAAGCAGGGTTCATGGGGTGTTTTCGAGATTTTTTTCCAGGATGGGTTGGAGTATTTTTCGAGATTTTCCAAGGGACTGGTGTGTTATCAAAACATATGCCATTTTCTAACGCCGATCTAGTCAACGTGTCTATGTTTGACCTAATTGTATTCAACAGTTCGTCTTTTTTTATATTATTAAAATGAATCCAGTCTTGGTTTGGACTGAAAAAAGTAAGACAGTTTTTGTTCTATTTATAAAACTGGAAATCGTCTAATTACGTAAAGATGGTGTATACACTGGCCAATCGCTGTGGGTCTAAATAATCGATAATGACAGCGTTCTATGTGCAGTGCAGTCGTTTATTTTAAACGCTGTGTAGCAGTCTAAATCGTAACATCTTTAAAAACGAGTGTTCCGATTGATCTCATCATCATAATGAAAAAACCACCGCATATAATAGAAAATGCACTGCATATCATAAGAAATGCACCACGTATAAAGCCGTTTGTACCGAATATAATGCAATTGAAACCACCGAATATAAAGACGTATCCACCACGTATATTAGAATATGTACCACATATAAAGTCAACAGAATCACTGCATATAAATACAAACTTACTTCATATAATGTTCAAAGGACCTCATATATTAGATAAACTACTGCATATAGTAAAAAATGCACCACATATAACGATAACTGGACCGCATATAATGATTAATCTACTGCATATAAATACTTTTCTACCACATATAAAGATTTATTTACCACATATAATTAAAAATGCACTGCATATCATGAAAGATATACCACATATAAAGGGAAATGCACTACATATATTTATCGGCAACATCATAAGACAGTCATGGCGTTCCATATTTCATGACATTTGATCCTATGCGTCAAAGGTACTACAATGTTAATACTCTGAAAGAGTTATTTGATACTATAGATTTTAGTCTTGTTTTAGATTTCCTAAAAGAGATCAGACTATATAAATCATTATAACGTGTTCTTATATATATATAATTGTTTATATGCCCGTTGACGGGCATTTGTTGATTTACATACATAGTTTATATTACACCTTATCATCCCTTATTTTTTCTAAATAGTTTTATCTTTATACGTTTACATTAATTTTTAATTCATTCTTCATTTCTTTATTTTTCATCAATTTTTGCGCACAATATGACCTATTTATGTGTCGACGTGCCGTAAAACACCATTCATTCATTCATTCATTCATGACATAATTGTTATAACTTCACTTAACGTCACATAACGTTAGAAAGTGTTGCCTTAACGTGACATCAATGCGTTTAATATGCAGTATAGAAGATGGGGATTATAGACCATACAGAATATTCACAGGATATTATGTGACAACGCATAGCGTATCAACAAAACACAGCTTGCCTTTCATGACATAATTGTTTTATACCCCATACCTCGATAGTGGAGGGTGCATATTAGGGTTAATCTTGTCGGTTTGTCCGTGCGTCACACTTTTTTATTTTTTTTGTTTCTAAGTCAAAGATCAACAAGTATATCTAAACGTGTGCCAACATGACCGATCGTGGCCAATATTGACGAGACCAGCGTTTTATTGGCTTCGTCTTTGTCAAAGCTATTCTGGCTCTATTCAACCTATTGCAATGCAATTAATGGCTGTGACTAAAACTATTAAAACAATGCACTATGTAATGCTCCTGCTATCATACAGAGCGGGGCATCCGTGCCCTATGACCACATTGTCTAGTTATGCTTAATTTAAATACAAATAATATGTTACATGCTGTCGTGGTAAACATTGGGACATCCTAATTAAATATTTTAAAACTATTTCAATCAATGTTTGATATCCTGATATAAATAATTATAACATATCATACAAACACGTTTTGTTTTTCAACATTAATAAAACTGTTTTTTTTCAACCTTCAATTTTATTTTTTTATATTTTTTAGATATAATATTCATTCAGCTCGTTGCAAAACCTCAAACCCAGGACCATCACACACAGGAACAACAGCCAGGACAATGAGTCGTTCATCCATTATCTGGAAAATCTCAAGAAGTCGAAATATGTTTTGGAACCAATCTACCTTAAACTCACAGTCAGTTCAGGAACTCTTTCAAGAACCAGGCGTCATTAACGGCTATCGACAGATCGGGAGAAGTTGGACGTATTACGCCCGCAGTATTTTTCAGCTCCATAACGAAACTTTAAACATTTGGACACATATAATCGCTTCTGTGTTATGCTTGATCAAGACGTTAACGTTCTTAAGTATCTTTGATATTTCATCGGATACTCGAGTCTGGCCATTCCTCGCATTCGGATGTTGTATAACGCTGACTACTTTTCTAAGTGCCTTTGCGCACATATTTCATACAAAGTCGCCATTTTGGCATTACTTGTGTTTTCAAGTGGATTACGCTGGCATTGGCTTATATGGACTCGGAAAAAGTATACTTTTCTTGAATGCTTCATGTCCAGAGAGCGTGTACGAGGTAGTTCGGCATGTATCATTGCCCATGAATGTATTCTTGGCCTGGTTACTGATGTTGGGATGCTGTATGGCCAAGCTACGATATAAGCGTCCTTATCCAATTCAGAGGAGGTTGTTACAATTGGGTTCTGGTTCTTTGATGGTATGTTCTGGTGGTATACCTATATTTTCTAAATACATAAACTGTTGGTTTGATGCTAGCTGCTCAATGCCCTCTTTAAACCATCATACTTTCTGGTTAATGACGATGTTAACGTCTTTGGTTTTCTTCTCCAGTCACTTGCCAGAGAAACAATTCCCAGGTAAATTTGACTACGTTGGACAAGGGCATCAGGTGTTTCATGTATTAATTGGTATAACGGCTTGGCTGCAGTTTGATGCCGCCTATTATGACATCATCAACCGAGAACAGAAACTTTGGACAGAAAATGAGGCTGGTGGTCTCTCATTATTTTCTGGAATGCTTATATATATTATAGGATGCGGGCTTATTTTATTACTTTTAGTAAAGAAAGTACGAGAGAGAATACAGACGGATGACAAATGCACATAATATAGTATGTTTAAGTATCATGTTGTTTCTACAATAGTTGTGAACTGGAGTGCATACTATATTTTTTGTTTCATCACAATGTAAAAACACTAATTAGTTTACTAGAGGGCAAGCAACCACCGCGCAGGGAAATTGTAGCCACTAATCCCTGCCACCACACAAATCACGTGCTGATAGCTGAGGCTACGTGATTACAAAAAAATGGCGATACACTATATAATGCTTGGTACATCAAACTCTTGCCGTAACCAACACGCAATTGACAATAACATCGATCATCACCTTCGAGAAGATGTTGAAAACTTTGGCATGGGTGTAATCTCTTTGTTAAATTTACGCACAGCTTCTGTAATATTCTCAACGGAATACATGTTTGTTTGCAAGTAGTGTAACTTAGTAACCGGTGTGCATGTTCGCTGAAATAGATTTTTTTTATATAAATAAATTATTTTTGTACCCAGATATCGTTTTGTACACTATTTACATATATTATGAACAAAGCAAGAAATATTGGCCTAAAAAATATTTAACCAAAAATTAAACTTAGCTGGATTTCAGCTTAAGCAGTGATTACTGTAACAGAAAGGGGAAGTAACCACTGCGCGGAGTTTGGAGGGCAGGATGTTGAACTTTTTCGTACATAGTCGGCCAATCCCGTCATTTTTCGGTATCATGATTCAGTATATTAAACGAGATGTTGCGAATGTTGACTCTATTTACGTTGCCATTGCGTTTGATTGCTGTGGTTTCTATAGGACCATTTTCTCATTTTTACAATTGAATCTCTTTAGCTATTGCAAATATTTAACGTGCGTTCTGTCAGTAACAAAATTTGCTTTATTTTAAATAGAAACATTATTTAGAGCTACAGACCACTGCATCGTGTGGTTTCCCAGCCAGGCGGTGGTATGTTTAATGGGAAATTTCATCATTCAGCTCATCACCCTCTGAGGTATCTTGACGTTACTTGTGACAAGGTGGCGTTAAATCTCATTAATTGTCATCGTTTAGTGATATTCATTGACTGGGCAAATTTTAAATTCTCACATAGCGCAGGTTAAAACCTGTAAACCGTTTGCGTGAACATAAAAAAACAAATATTAGGGATGTGTTGTTCTATGAATTAGAGAAATCCATGTTCAAGACAATGAATCGAAGACATGCTCAAAAAGATATGATTGGACATTTACTTTTCAATCGTAAAGTTTAGAGAAATAATAAATTAAACGCTTGCTTTCGCTCATATCGTTTGTATCATGTACGTTTATTGTATAGTTACTGAAAATTAAACGAGTTTATTTTATATAAGCCGTTTTCTCTATACTACATACAACTATGTGTGTGTGTGATTTGACAGAGTTCACATGCAACTAAATAACATAAACATATATTTTATTCACTTGAACATTTTGTATTAGTAGTTTTGTCTTTGAAAGGTAAAACTATTACATAAAACTATTGATTTTGCATATAAACGTCTCTTATTGTGAGGTTATATAACAGTGTTGAGTACAATACTGAATTGGGCGAGTACTCAGCAGACAGAAAAGTAAAAATAGTATGATAATGGACCCCTGGAAACGGCCGAAAACGACAAATACGAAAGACTGCAGTCTCTGTTTGATTGAGACTGTTCATGAGCGGTAGTGAAATATGCTAGCTACCGCTCACGCCCTCTAGCCCCGGGTTGAGCAGAACTCAATATTAATAAAATCAATAGTACAAAATGTTAACCATCCCAAAGATGGCATGCATATGGCGGTGGACATGGAGTTTCTTTCTTCCCCATGTCGTACGGCGTATGGTCCCAGTATCTAATAAAATTAAATGCCCCGAAGAGCGAAATAAACATAATGGAACTTAGTTGGGAGCAGCGGTTATGAAGCCACCTATTGACCGTGGGTGGCGACACATGTCGTTGGAGAAGGGAATCCTGGTGGTTGAGTGACGTGGAGATCTGGTAGTTATCTCCACGTTACAACACACCACCTTGGTCGGACTTCAACTAGACGGGAGGTCAGATTGTCCGATCTGATCAATCGGTTTGTCACGCCAGCTATAAGAGATCCTAGCTTATTGTTCAGACCGTATCTGTCCCTTTTATATTGTTCTACTTTAAACATTATCTAGAAATAAATGATATTTTATGGCGGAGCTAATCATGTATTTCTAAACGCTATATGGCTTTACTCGTGCCACCTTTTTAGGCAGAACATAAATGCGGCTCTTTGACTTTCGAGTCAGAGGGTTATGTCCGCTGGGTGGTATGGGGTGTCTGATGGGTTAGTTTTATATGAGTATACATTCTACGTATTCTCGGCATTTTGACTGTTGGATATCCACAGCAAATGCCCCCTTGTTGGACTCCGAGGTGGGTGAGAAGCGTGGGAGATGAATTCTTAACGCCTATCATGGCATCTCAAAACGCAGACTACTTACAGCGGCAAACGTAAAAAAACAACAGAAATATCAAACAAATTAAAAAAATAAAAACAAAAACTCTTCTTATTGAGACAGAAAAAAAGTCACATTCCGACAACTTACTGACAATCAAATAAATTCTAAACACTAAGGTCAAATGCTACCCTCACGCCTCTATGAATATCTCCAAAGGGCTCATCAGGTGCCCGGATCTCTCCGGAGTACCTGAAGAAGAAATAGTAAACGAGCTTGCGCCACAGTTGGTAACTGCGGCTCGACGAATAACTATAAAGAAGAACGATAAAATCATTAATATCATTACTATCGTCCTCACTTTTTCAACTCCCGTCATACCAACAACAATAAAGGTGGCATATTTGTAACTGCATGTTGACGCCTACATTCTAAACCCGTTACGTTGCTGCAACTGTCAAGCCTTTGTGCACCACATGTCAAGGTGTACTAAAGAAGAACTTTGTGGCAAATGTGGCGAATCTGCATTCAAGCATAATGAACCAGATTGTCCTAACGCTTTCAAATGTACCAACTGCGGTCTAGGACATCACGCAAATTCAAAATTTTGTGAACAATTCAAAAAAGAAAAAGAAATCATAACAGTTAAATATACACAAAACATTTCCTTTCCAGAAGAACGAAAATTGATTGAAAAAAATATGAAATTTCAAGTCCGACCTCTTACGCATCTATTCTCAAAACAAGAGCAATACACATAGAATGCATATATATATACCACCATGTTCTTCTTAAGATCCTAAGTACACAATGCGAACCATAGTCGGAAATTCAAAATACAAAGAATACCTCCTCAATATCAAATCAAAACAAGAGTCAACAAATAGAACTTAACGAACCAAAATTTAAATTTTCACCTAATCAAGCTTTTACATTTAAATCCAACACCAATTGGGAAATGTCACTGCTTGAGTCTCCTAAGACCTCTCCCAAATCTCAGGTCAAAAATAAAAATAAAATTAAAAATCGCCTTAACGCTAAGTAATGGGTAAAGCTATTAATATCATTCAATGTAATTGTTGAGGTTTGAAACCAAACTATGATGAAATCAGCTTAATTTTAAACGAAGAAACGAAGAAAACCCTATTGCCTTAAAAAATAAGTAATGATAAAGTATATTTTAAACAATACGCACTATACAATCATATGTGTGATACGGGGCGCAAGGCGACTGGTGGCGATTCGATAATCGTTAATCGAAACATACCTCATAGTACTATTACACTGAAAAGAAGTGTGCAAGCTTTTGCGGTCAGTGTTACAATGAACAGAGTTATAACACTATGCTCCATATATATATATATATACCACCATGTTCTTCTTAAGATCCTAAAAATCTAAATCACCTAGTTGCACAATTACCGTCACTTGTTATACTATTGGGTGATTTTAATGCACACAACTACATCTGGGTTGTAAAGATATAAACGATAAAGGCAAGAAAGTTGAAGATGTCTTAGCCAAAAACAATTTGTGTCTATTTAATGATAACACATCTCATACATATTTACATCCAGCTTCAGGCTCTCATTCCTCTATTGATTTAACAATATGCGATCCAACACTTTTGATGGATTTCTCGTGGAATGTTGGTGACGGCCTTTATGGAAGTGACCACTTTCCAATATTTCTCAAAAATATCGGTCCACCACTTCACGAAAAAATGCACAGATGGAAATTGCGCAAGGCTGATTGAGATACGTTCCAATCTGTTGTGAGGAACAGTTAAAACCTTCCATCTTCGAGGATGACAAAGACGCAATTGCCCTTTTTACCAAAATTCTGCATGATATAGCTGATAAATCAATTCCAAAAACCTCGGCAAAACCAAAACGCCCACATAAACCATGGTACGATGACGACTGCAAAAAGGCCGTTAGCGATCGAAAAGTGCTCTTACGTCTTTATATATCTCTTATCAGATCCAAGCTGGCGCAGTCGGTAGCGCGGCGGATTTGTAACCGGAGGCCCCGGGTTCAATCCTCCGTGGTGCCACTGAGTTCCGTCGGTGTGTTCTTGGGCAAGACACTTTCCCTTAGCCTCGTCCGTCGGATGGGGACGTAAACCGGGCGGTCCCGTGTATCGGTCTATCCTCCGAGCACGTTAAAGAACCATAGGAATCTATTCGATAATAAGAGTAGGGCAGGTTCCCGGATTCCTATGTATCCTTCCCCTCTCTCTGGGGCGGCTCTAAATAACCTATACTGTGTTGATGAGCCGTTAAACAACATTCAATTCAATTCAGATCCAAGCTGGACTACGGCTCAGTAGTATATGGATCGGCTCGCAAGTCTTACTGGTAGATGCTTGATCCTGTACAGAATCAAGGATTACGACTCGCCTTGGGTGCATTTCGTACATCACCAGCTGAAAGTCTTTACGTTTATAGACGAACCATTATTGTCTCATAGACGGGACAAATTAGCCATTCAGTATGATAGAGCTGATAGTGCTGCTATCATTGGATTTACATACCAAATTACCGTACACAGATTTTAAATCTTGTATTAACACATCTATTCGTAACTCTTGGCAAGCCGCTTGGGATTTGTCAGTGACGAATAAACTTAATTCAATTATACCGTTACCTGGAGAATGGCGTCCTTCTAGTAGACCCATTCGTCGAGAAGAAGTTGTTCTAGCCCGGTGCAGGATAGGGCATACATGTTATATTTTTTATATTTTCATTTACTTATTAACACGTCATTTGACGGGCAATTGTTGCCCTACATATAAATAGTTACTACTTTTACCATATCATCTCTTATATGTAAATAGTTTTAACAATATAATGTTACATCAGTTTTTAATAACTTACTATTTTCATTCTTCCATTCTTCATCGGTTTAAGGGCACAATATGACCTATATATGTGTTGACGTGCCGTAAAACATCATTAATTCATTCATTCATTCATTCAAGATCTGACACGGGCTTTACAGCACGAATGTTGTTAAACCCCAGCCTTCGGTAGACCTACCACCATTATGTTCTCATCATGGGATGTTCTGGGATTTTTCCTGTAAAAATAATCCAGCCTTGAATTGTAGAAAATCATATCCTTTAACTTGAGGGGTGGAGTGAGGGGTGGTGGTGTGTGTGTGGGGGAGGGGGTGGGGGTGGGGAAGAAGTCACTCAAATTCATGAAGAAGTCTGGCTGTGAGTCCAATGAGAAGGCTCCCCATTCAGTCTATTATACTGGTATATCTACTCTGACAGCCAGTCACTGGATTCAATATGGACATTGTTAACAATAATCTGGCCCAATCCATTTGGCGAACTGCTCAGAATGTCATTGAAATCTCCACTTGAAATGAGTTCAGAAGACAGTGATTGTATATATAAGTTATGGCCATGGTAGTAATACATTTGGTATACACTGGTCATGGTATTAACGAATGTGACATGTCCCTCTGTTTAGACTTACAATTTCTAGTTTAATGTTGTTTTTCCTTTTTTGTTGTTTCTTTTTTCCCCTTCTTGTTTTGTTGTTTCTTTTTGTTTTCTTTTTTGTTTTGTGTGTGTTGTTGTTGTTGTATGTGTTTTAGTGGGGCCGGGGTGGGGGCGGTGGGAGGGGGATGTAGGGGGCACTTGCAAATAAACTTAAAGCCAACACCGAAGCGAACGCCGGGGTGAGTACAATAGCCCGCCTTGTCCTGTCTTTTGTAAAGCAAACAATCTCTGTCTGAAATGAAACTCCCAAAACCGCACGCCACCCCACATACACACCACAGCCCACCCGCCCCCACTCGCAGAAAATAAAATGATCGGTCCCTACTATGGTTACCGTGTTATGCTAGAGTAGTAATGATAACTATAAATTAAACAACTTTCAATAATATCACCAGTGTGGTAAACTTAAAGGGACACACGGCAATCTTGATTTTTTAAAAACTCATGGCGTCCTGTTAGTTTTTGTCAACTTGAATTTGTTCAATCATTAATATTAATTGTTAGAATAGTTCAAAGCAAATTTTTTTACATAGTATTGACTTTTGATAATATTGCACCAATAATATAAAATGTGTAGAACAATGAAGGAAATAAAGTTCTCATTTTTTTAATTTAATTATATGCAAGCAGTTTTAAAGTCCAAATTATACAGGATTAATAAATCGCTGTACTAAGTTTAATGCCTGATATAAAACTCAAGATTGTCATTTGTCCCTTTAAGATATGCATATGTACTATAAGTTTCACCTTTAAACATGGCTATTGATTAATCTTAGATGCAAATAAAAATCGATATCATTATTAGTAATATATAATGTTAACCCTGCGCTTTGAAAATTGGCTGGCATTTAGCGTTATGTACAGCTTGAATGCGTAACGCAATATACAGAACAATACAGATGTATGCAAAATGTCCCAATTGCGTAGTACGGTGTCCTGTCAGGGCCATGTTACCATTGTATCTTACCATCGACCATCGACGACCATGGCATCTTACCATCGACCATCGATGGTAAGATGCGATGGTAAGATGCGATGGTCGATGGTAAGATGCGATGGTCGATGGCAAGATGCGATGATAAGATGCGATGGTAAGATGCGATGGTAACATGGCCCTAATAGGACACCGTACAAATGTGCAATTCTACGACCTGGCACCCAAGTCTTTTTGTGTTTTGGGTCGATTTTTTGTGGTGGAGGCAGACCACCCACTTTTCCTGGGTAGAACCAGTACTGTACACCTCATGCCATCCGTAAGAATCGACACTTCCTCACTTACAAGTGGAGATCCCAGTGGGATTCGAACCCGCAGCGGCGAGAGGCGAAGGTTTACAACGCAGCGTCGTTAACCATTCGGCCACGGAGGAGCTGAGCAATAGAGTATCAACAGACGATTAATTTTTTTAATTTCTGAAAATGGTAGGTGTTCTGAACAAATGGAAATGCACTTTATGTATGCCCATTTTACTAGATGTGATTAACATGATGCAAAAGTCTTTAGTAGCAGCAGTATCTTATTGAATGAATATATAATGGTGTACAGACTTTATTTATTAAATGGTATATATTATTTATTTATTTTATTTTATTAAAGAAAATAATATCGTTACAAAATATTACATATACAATACAAAAGAATACAGTATAGTAGAGGCAATATTAAGTAAACAAATGAATACTCAGCCTAATGAGGCTTATTAGTCACTATAGAAATATCAAATGCATTATTGATTTTACAACTCAGTTAATAGGTTCAACAAAAGTAACATGAAAAACACAAACATGATAGATCACTTGACACATCCAAAAATGTAACTGCTTACTGTTCTCTAGAATACAAAACTTCCTCTACTATACTGAAGAAAGAGTAGGGCACAGAATGCTTTTATTTTACTGAATATATAATGGTGCACATACAGCCTCTATGATACTGAATGTAAAAAAAGACTGCCTTTGTGATACTAAACATTTAATGGTGCACATACTGCCTCTATGATACTGAGTGTAAAAAAGACTGCCTTTGTATACTAAACATTTAATGGTGCACATACTGCCTTTGTTACATTTCAGGTATATAATGGTGCACATACTGCCTTTGTTATATTTCAGGTATAGAATGGTGCACATACTGCCTTTGTTATATTTCAGGTATAGAATGGTGCACATACTGCCTTTATTATATTTCAGGTATAAAATGTTGCACATACTGCCTTTGTTAAAGTTCAGGTAATAGAATGGTGCACATACTGCCTTTGTTATATTTCAGGTATAAAATGTTGCAAATACTGCCTTTGTATACTAAACATTTAATGGTGCACATACTGCCTTTATTATATTTCAGGTATAAAATGTTGCAAATACTGCCTTTGTATACTAAACATTTATTAATGCACATACTGCCTTTGTTATATTTCAGGTAATAGAATGGTGCACGTACTGCCTTTATTATATTTCAGGTATAAAATGTTGCAAATACTGCCTTTGTATACTAAATATTTAATGGTGCACGTACTGCCTTTATTATATTTCAGGTATAAAATGTTGCAAATACTGCCTTTGTATACTAAACATTTATTAATGCACATACTTCCTTTGTTATATTTCAGGTATAAAATGTTGCAAATACTGCCTTTGTATACTAAACATTTAATGGTGCACATACTGCCTTTATTATATTTCAGGTATAGAATGGTGCACATACTGACTTTATTAATTTCAAGTATAGAATGGTGCACATACTGCCTTTGTTACATTTCAGGTATATAATGTTGCACATACTGCCTTTGTATACTAAACATTTAATGGTGCACATACTGCCTTTGTTATATTTTAGGTAATAGAATGTTGCACATACTGCCTTTATTATATTTCAGGTATAGAATGGTGCACATACTGCCTTTATTATATTTCAGGTAATAGAATGTTGCACATACTGCCTTTATTATAGTTCAGGTATAGAATGGTGCACATACTGCCTGTGTTATATTTCAGGTATATAATGGTGCACATACTGCCTTAGTTATATTTCAGGTAATAGAATGGTGCACATACTGCCTTTATTATATTTCAGGTATAGAATGGTGCACATACTGCCTGTGTTATATTTCAGGTATATAATGGTGCACATACTGCCTTTGTTATATTTCAGGTAATAGAATGGTGCACATACTGCCTTTATTATATTTAAAGTATAGAATGGTGCACATGCTGCCTTTATTATATTTCAGGTATATAATGGTGCACATACTGCCTTTATTATATTTCAGGTATAGAATGGTGCATATACTGCCTTTATTATATTTCAGGTAATAGAATGTTGCACATACTGCCTTTATTATATTTCAGGTATAGAATGGTGCACATACTGCCTGTGTTATATTTCAGGTATATAATGGTGCACATACTGCCTTTGTTATATTTCAGGTAATAGAATGGTGCACATACTGCCTTTATTATATTTCAGGTATAGAATGGTGCACATACTGCCCGTGTTATATTTCAGGTATATAATGGTGCACATACTGCCTTTGTTATATTTCAGGTAATAGAATGGTGCACATACTGCCTTTATTATATTTCAAGTATAGAATGGTGCACATGCTGCCTTTATTGTATTTCAGGTATATAATGGTGCACATACTGCCTTTGTTATATTTCAGGTAATATAATGGTGCACATACTGCCTTTATTATATTTCAGGTATAGAATGGTGCACATACTGCCTTTATTATATTTCAGGTATAGAATGGCGCACATACTGCCTTTATTATATTTCAAGTATAGAATGGTGCACATACTGCCTTTATTATATTTCAGGTATATAATGGTGCACATACTGCCTTTGTTATATTTCAGGTAATAGAATGGTGCACATACTGCCTTTATTATATTTCAGGTATAGAATGGTGCACATACTGCCTTTATTATATTTCAGGTATAGAAAGGTGCACATACTGCCTTTATTATATTTCAAGTATAGAATGGTGCACATACTGCCTTTATTATATTTCAGGTATATAATGGTGCACATACTGCCTTTGTTATATTTCAGGTAATATAATGGTGCACATACTGCCTTTATTATATTTCAGGTATAGAATGGTGCACATACTTCCTTTATTATATTTCAGGTATAGAATGGTGCACATACTGCCTTTATTATATTTCAGGTAATAGAATGTTGCACATACTGCCTTTATTATATTTCAGGTATAGAATGGTGCACATACTGCCTTTATTATATTTCAGGTATAGAATGGTGCACATACTGCCTTTATTATATTTCAAGTATAGAATGGTGCACATACTGCCTTTATTATATTTCAGGTATATAATGGTGCACATACTGCCTGTGTTATATTTTAAGTATAGAATGGTGCCTTTATTGTATTTCGAGTATAGAATAGGGCATAGTCCTGTATTATACTGCTAGAATGGTTTGCTGTCAGATTGTATTATATCCGCCACAACTGTAAGAGGGCTTGAACGTCCCACCAATATTTACACCAGAAGAGATGGTTGGATGAGCCTCCAAGTTCTACAACTATTGGGCCTTACGGACACACTACAACGCTGTAACTACTTTTAGCATGCACTATAGAAGAGCTTAAATTGCTAAGACATCATTAAGAGACTTAACAGATGAGCTGATGCGCAAATCTGGTGTTAAAATCAGATCAGTTAGAAAGTAGTCAGCTAGTCAGGCAGTACAAGGCAGTAGAACAAACAGAGAGCATGAAGAAGAAATAGCCAGTAACACATAAAAGTGAGATTGTTCGCAGAGCAGATAGATTGGAGAGGAAATGAAGGTAGATTTGGAAAATAATTTAGTGTTTCTCATCGTTGTTTAAACCAGTATAAGATCTGACAATGTTTGTGTCTCTCAAGTTCAAGCAATTTGTAATGGTACAGTGTACTGTTTACTGGGAGAATAAATGACAGTCAGCCTATGAGAACAAGAAAACAACGAATACAGAACTACTGGAGCTATGCAAAGATCGAGGCTGGCATGCATGACTGTTTTCCAGTAGAAATAGGTCCCACAATGTTCAGTGCCCCGTGTGTCGTTGAAAAATAGAGAAAAACTGACATACAGAGGTTATCTACAGCAGCTGAACGAGCATTCAGCTGTGCAAAGGAAAACAAGAATGCTGTTGGAAGCTATCCATTGAGGGGTAGTGACAGGCCATCTGTCGCCTGGTAAGTGTTCTGGGCTTAATGAATTTAAACACTGGTGCGTATACTTCCTGTATTATAATCAACTAAATATAAAACATATTGTATATTCTGTACTGATTGGTGCATTGGCTGTATTATACTGAATACATAAGGGTATGCATATTACATTTATTATATTGAATTTACCCTGAACACAAACGTGGGTGGGGGCGAAACAAATTGATAAATTGATAAAACAAAAAAACGTAGAGATATGTAAAAAAACAAAACATTCGGTTGGTGGTGATGATGGGGTGGTTGGATGGTTGGTGCATTGTAAGAGCTATCATATTTTGGGTTCCATAGGAGTCCAGGAGTTACAGGAACCAAAATTAAGCAGCCCTTACGACAATGCTATAAGGAAGCTGATGGCCAAAATTGGTTGTGCTAGGATAAGAAATGTAAGAGATATAGACTTGTAAACACAGCTTACACGCAAACTTAAAGTGGGACGCCGACGCCAACGCCAACGCCGACGCCAACTCCAACGCCGGTATCTTATTCTTCAAATAGTCGAGCTAAAACAAAGTAAAGAGAAGAACGTGTCTAAAGAAAATTTTACTAAATTTAAATAACAACACAAACCTACCAGACAAATAAACGTGCTTATAAAAGCACACCACTGTCACAAAAGTCACAACATTTGTTTCATTTGTGTTTAAAAACCTCGTATGTTAACCGTGTGTACGCATTATATCCAGATAATGTGATCTCCTAGCTAGTAAATGATTCTATAAAATAGCCTTTTGGAATAACATTTATTCCATTTTGTCACAATTGTCCTTTCCAATTCCTGCAGATTGTGTGTCTGGTTAGGACCGCTATTAATTCGTCTTTCGAGTCCATCCCACATGTTCTCAATTTGATTAAATCCGGTGACTTGGACGCCCAAGGCAAACCTTTGCTATACCATTGCTCCAGACAACAGAGTGATGCGACCTATGTATCATACATCATACAGTATGATGGGGACACACTGTAATTAGAATGAGATATGTTCTGCAAGTTAATATAATCAATGTTTTGCCTTGGGTGTCCAAATCACCGGATTTAATCCAAATAATTCCAATAGAGTTCTTTTCTGTAAGTTGTTAATGTGACGGATTGAAAAATAACCATAAAATCTCTAGGTAGCACGGACGCACGCACTCATACACACAACCACGCCCCCTCCCCACATACACGCACACGCACACTCACACGCCCACGCAAGGGCACACAAGCACACATTATTATTTATGTTTTGTTTTCCAATGTTTAAAGCATATAATATAAATATAAAAATCGAACAGGAAAAGTAGCATTCAAGGACGACAGTCACCCACAAACACACACAGAAACATAGAACAACTTTAAAGATGAATAAAAGGCCAAATAAGACATCACATATTGCATCGATACTGTAAAGAATGGCGAAAAAACTTCCAATTTATATTACCTTTTATTTAATTGTTTGCAAGCAGGTTTAAGTCAAAATGAAACTGGTTTAATAAATCAACTTGTTCCCCGAGCAGCTTCTTATGTGGTGTATGTGTCTCAACTAATTCGTTTTTCAAGAGCTTGTATTCGAGTTGAGGATTTAATATTCATAATCTTTGTATAACTAAAAAGCTACTCAATCAGGGTTACCGTTACCATAAACTTCGTAAAACCTTTGCAAAATGTTATTATTTCTTTCCAAATATAAAAGTAATTTAAGGATTCTTCTGCGACAAGGACTATCACAACCTGACTTCTACGGTGATGTGATTTATAAACTTCGTAAGATTCTTGGTCATGACCACTTTCTTACTATCTTTGTTAACAAGTTTATCAAAAGAGGTTCTGACCCTATCATTTTGCAACGTACTGCATGCTTGGTGGTGGACCCTTTTACAATTCACCACTATGCTTTCCTCTTTAATTGTACGATGACCGGACAGGCTATGGACCCTATGATGACGCCTACCTAAAGCCCAATGGGACGGTGGCGTTTAATGTTTGTCTATGATCTTTCTTGTCGTGCCCTTAGTGGTTTATTCTCTTGTTGCTCTGGCTTCTGCGAAGTCATTACCTTCATTGTCGCTTTCTAGGCTATTTTTTTTTTGTATTATATTTGCACAAGCATATTTGAGTTTTACTTATATTGCCTATTGATGCTGCCTTGTTGGTTAGAGATTAGATGATGGCGGGGATTTCTTTATTTACACTGTCCTGTTTTAATGGGATGACAATAGGGTAAGTGTGAGGTTTGGTGCACCCTAGAACCGGTTTAAACCCCAGTGGCCTTTGTTGCCACTGACCGTTCCAAGGCGGTAGCCCTATTTTGTGTTTGTGATGTCGTTTGTATTTGTTATTACTTTTGCCTTCTCGTTTGTCTGTTTGCGTGTTTGTTTTTGTGTTTTGTGGTGGACTGTCGTCCTTGAATGCTGCTTTCCCTGTCTAATATTTTTTATCTTTCTTGTGATTTTAATGGTTGATAAATACTTCAAGATTGTTTTGTCTCACGTTTAAGAGAGATTTTCAATCTGGAACGGATGTGAGTGGTTTTATGGTCTGAAATTTCGTTTCACGGCGACGCGGTAGCTTCGTTAGTATTCATTCTTGACGATTTACGGAAATTACCGAAACAATCTCTCATATTTTTACGGAAATATACGAGGTATTAATCCTTATATAGTAATAGCAATCGGAACTCTTCGCCAATTTCCGTTCTCGGGAATAGTGATCCCGAGTGACGGAATCCGACGAGGCAGTTCCGATTGATAGTAATAGGTACAAAAGTAATTTATCGTATTGGTCCGGAAATCGTTTACGGAAATAGACGAGGGTTTCTTGAAAATAAGGAATAGTCCGCCATTTTGGTGTTTGGAAGTTTGGATACATTGTAGAAGTTTGAATACATTCAGGTATTACTAAACATAGAAAAATGGTTTCCGCTCAGTAACTTTAGTTAGGAATGATATATTGGCCTGAAACTAGATGTGTACGTAGCAAGTTTGGGATTGCTTTGGGGTAAAGGTCAAGGTCATTGTTATAATCAAAGCGCCCGACGCGAGTTGTTCTTGCCATGTTTGCATCTTATCAATTTGTATAGCGTTCAGATCCGGAATGCCCCTCTACCTTTCTGTTCTTGCACAACTAGACGCTGAACTCTACAATATATGAAAGTTTTGATCGAATCCGATCTTAAATACAGGAGATATATAACGATAACAAGATTTCTATATATGCTATATTCCAACACAATAACAATCCAGTGGTGTCTAAACAGGTTTCTTAAGTTCGTCTTATCATTAATAATAATTCACTGACATCTCGAATCACTAAAAAAACTTTCGAAATTGTTGTTGCTATATACAATTATACATAATAAAGTAATAATCATAAAAATAGTTCTCAAAAATGCGTATACATATAATTTGTTATATTTTGCTTTAGTTAGGAATGAGATATTGGAATGAAACTTCATGGGTAGGTAGCTTATATGGAATGGAAGCTTTGGATTGCACTGTCCATATATATAACGTTTACGTTATATCTTTTCCTGTTATTTCTGTTTAGCTTATTCGTCTCTACATGTTCAATCGGTCAGGAGATTTCATTAACACTATGTACATGATGCAAGCGTTCATTGATGCAGACTGGAATTGTACCATGGTGCTGACATTTTTTCTTTCGAATGTAATCGTTTTTCAACTTACATACACATTTATGATTCTATTGGTTTTTATATAAAGTAAACAAGAGGTAAATGAGGTGCAGTACTTATGTATGGTGAGCAAAATAATTGCTGTTCGCGTTAAAGAGAACGACAAAATCATTTTAGATTGGTATGCGATACAAATTGATTCGCAACAAACGTTCTCTTCACTGTTTGAACATATCATAGATGAAAGTGAAAAAATCCACACCTGGGGCTACTCTATAAACACGCAGTGTTTAAGTTTAATTGATTTGTGAAAATTGTAGATACGAGTGTCGGAACAAAAGCGTTTTCACTGGCTTTATAATATTAGATACCCTATATACAAACAGTGTTTAAGTTTAATTATATGCTAGTTGATCGCTGACGATTCATGTTACTTTTGACAATTTATAAGTAAACAGAGAGGTTTTGACCGGTTTATTAGATACTGTATATTTAAGTTTAAATACCTTAGTTGGTCTATGAGGATTCAGTTGTTTTACTGACCCTAGTTTGTTTGTGGTTTATGTTAAGGCGATATTCTACAACTAGCCATATGGGCTGACGGAAGTTCCCTCCACCCCTAACAGTTATTCTAAAATTGCCCTAAATGTAAAAAAATATAAAAAGATCGGACAGTGAAAGTAGCATTCAAGGAGGACAGTCAACCACAAAACACAGAAACAAACACGCAAACAGACAAACAAGAAAGCAAAAGTAATAATAAAATCAAACGACATCACAAACACAAAATGGTTGACAATAGGGCTACCGCCTTGGAACGGTCAGTGGCAAAGTAGGCCACTGGGGGTTTAAACCGGTTCTAGGGTGCACCAAACCTCACACTTAACCTACTGTCATCCCATTAAAACAGGACAGTGTAAATAAAGAAATCCCCGCCATCATCTAATCTCTAACCAACAAGGCAGCATCAATAGGCAATATAAGTAAAATATAAATATGCTCGTGTAAATATAATAATGAAGGTACTCAATGACTTGGCAGAAGCCAGAGCAACAAGAGAATAAACCATTAAGGGCACGACAAGAAAGATCATAGACAAACATCAAACGCCACCGTCACGATGGACTTTAGGTAGGCGTCATCATATGGTCCACAGCCTGTCCGGTCATCTTACAATTAAAGAGGAAAGATTTAAATGAAACAAAATGACTTTGTATTTTTAGACAATTCTACTCATATTTGTTCCTTTCTATTGAAAAGGTTTAGTCTCGGCCAGCTAGACCGTATCATGCATATGTCTTACTTGCAGATAACTTGGTTCTGGATCCGTGTAGCATAGCGTAACGAAGAAATCAGAAGCGGGCCGGGTGACCGAGGCTAGAAAAGGTTGTGTTATACTCATTTATTGAACTGACAACCTTAGTATGTTAGGTTTGATCTCAGGTTTTATGTGCTTTATGTAAATGAATTAAGCTATAAATCCAACAGATTTGATCTCATTCATCCAATGATTTGATCTCACTTGCCAGGAACGTATGTTTAATTATGGATTATGAAAACCATATAAGTATTATACTCAAAAGTAGTAAATAATGCTTGGAACGTCCCAAGTACTAGAAGTTAATAATATGTGTATCATTTTTGACAAAGTCATTCGATGTCTATATGAGTTTCCAAAATGCTTGTTTTCTAGTCAATTATGTTATTGTTTTTAACTATACTTTATTAAACTTATGTTTTATGGAACATCTTCATAGTTTAAATAAGGATTTTAAAGGTTCTGTGATCATTTTTTCTGTAGTAATGATTTGTTTTTTCGAACAGATTATTTTTTAATAGGTTGCTAGGTTTCGCGAAATAGTGTTGACACTAAACCAAAAAAAAAAGCCGGCTTAGCCATACGTACAGTTATTCATGACAGCTGTTTACACTGGATACGATTGGATAAGACAAGAGTTATATTTTGTTTCAGCATTGTTAATTGTTTATAGTACTGTGTCTTTAAACTAGATGGCATATCGACGGATAGCAATTTTATTGACATGTTGTTATTGGATACGGTAGGGTTGGCTTAATACTACGTGTAAGCGAGGTATGTATGCGTTTCAATTTAACCTGTGTTTTCGCATTTGTTTATTAGAAAAACACGTTTAAGAAAGGTTTATTAAGTTCTTGTGTTGCCATTAATGTGAGAATGAAACGGAAGTTATAGTAGTAGTAGTAGTAGTAGTAGTAGTATTAGTAGTATTCTTTATGCATCGTTGTAATCTATTTTTAGATTTATGATGAAATATGCGTGTATTGGTCGTCACGTGTGAATACATTACATAACAGGACTAGTTTAACGATAAAGTGTGGTCAATAAATCAACACAGTGACTGATAATGCAGAGTGTTCATTTGGTATTGAGCTGGCAAAAAGGATACGGATTGTTACGACGGCTTGCCGAGCATCATATTAAAGTCCCTATCCCGCCATCAACAGGCACATATTTTACATGAACCTTTGTGGTGACGAGGCAAACTCCCCGCAGTGGTTACTTCCCCTTTCTGTTACAGTAATCTGGACTGCGACATAAATGAGTGCAACGGTACATGCGCAGTGAAGCAGTTTAGCTGAAATCCTGAAATCCAGCTAAGTTTAATTTTTTGGTTAAATATTAGGTCAATAATTCAACATGCTTTGTTCATAATATAGGAAAATAGTTTGGAAAACGATATCTGGTTACAAAAATAATTTATTTATTAATTTTTTTTTTTTTAGCGAATATGAACATCGGTTATTTGATTACTTGTAACCAAACATGTATTCCGTTGTGAACATTACAGAAGCTGTGCGTAAATTTAATAAAGAGATTAAACCCAAACATAGACTCCATATGTATTTAAATCTATAACCCAAGCCAAACAGGTTGAATGGTTTCAGCAACTTCACGAAGGTGATGATGTTATTGCTAATTGCCTCAGTTTGCTGTACCAAGCATTACCTAGTGTATCGCCATTTTTTGTAGCAGGGATTATTGGCTACAATATCACTGCGCGGAGGTTGATGACGAGGTATACATGTATATATTTTGTGAATTCAAACTCTATAGACACAATATATACGGCATCTTTAACCAGCCAGACTAAACCCCAAAAGCGTCGAATTAAACGTTATCATTATCCATTTTACGCATATTCAATCACGGAATTTTAAGAACACGTAAATGAACTTATATATTTTTAATCGGCACATATACATTATTATATGACCTGAACACCTGGATAGAGTTTTGATAAAGGGTTTTGTAGTGTAATTTTGCCGTTATTTGTCGGGTTAGTTATAAAAACAAAATTTCGCACGAATAAGAGATGCTATTTACCACATGCATACAACACATAACTTGAAATAACGTCAGATATATCGTCAGGAAGGGTTAATTAACGTGACATTATTGATTTTAAAGGGACACATGGCAATCTTGAGTTTTATTCCAATGTTAAGATGTGCTCCTCGATTTACTTATCCTGCGTCATTTTGACTTTAAAACTGCTTGCATATAATTAAATAAAAAAAAATGCGATTTCAATTTTCTTCACTATTTTATCAATTTATTAAATATATTATTGGTGCAATATTATAAAAAGTTAGTAATATGTAAAAATAATTTGTTTTAACTATTCTAACAATTACTATTAATGATTGAACAAATGCAAGTTAAGAGAAAAACCAACGGGACGCCGTGAGTTTTTAAAAAAATCAAGATTGTCGTGTGCCCCTTTAAATTATACCTCTGCAGTAGTACTGCACTTCTGTAGTGTATTATAGAAATATTGATTGCTCACGCTGCCATTTGATAAAGCATTTTCAAGCTCTGATACTAGTTTATGAATAAAACATGACATGAAAATAACCTGGCGGGATATCTTTATTTACACTGTCCCGTTTTAGTGGGATGACGATAGGGAAAGAATGAGGTGTGGTGCACCCTAGAACCTGATTTAAACCAACGGCGGCCTATTTTCCACTGACCGTTAAAAGGCGGTAGCCCTATTGTCAACCATTTTAATGTTTGTGATGTCACATCTGGCCTTTTATTCATCTTTGTAAGTGTTACGCTTATGTATGTGCAATTCTAAAGAAAGGAGACCACTCTTGTGTTAACAACTATCTTCCAGTATCGCTTTTAAGCAATATTGTCAAAGTGTTAGAAAGACTAATCTTCAAACATATTTTTAATTTTCTTCGTGATAATAATTTCTTTACAAACTGGCAGTCCGGATTCACCCAAGATGATTTCTCAATTAATCAACTAATATTTTTGTATAACACTTTTTGTAAACCGCTCGACGCTGGGAAATAGAGTAGAGCTATTTACTTCGATAGACTTAGGGCGTTCGATCGAGTGTGGCATAAAGGTCTCCTAGTTAAACTAAAAAGCGGCAGGAATTTCAGCTGATCTTTTATCTTGGTTCACCAATTACCTTGAACACTGTATTCAATGTGTTGTTATTGCCGGTGCTAAGTCTAATTGTAGTACAATCAATGTTGGAGTCCAACAATGCTGTATTTTTGGCCCTCTTTTTTTCTAACTTATTTAAATGACATTGTTTCTTATTTGCAGATGATATGGTCATTTTAGGTAAATCACCTGAAGATTGGGCATCAAACATAGAATTTTTTTTCCAATGAATATGGTTTTACTCATGTCTGGAATGATCCAACTTCGGTTGACTTCAAGTACTTTATTAACGTATTTAGACAAGAGTTGTTGATTGTTTCATACAAGGAAGGTTTGTGGATAAAGAATCAAGTATTGTACTTGAATTATATAATCATTGTAAAATGAGTTTTAATCACGAAAAGCATACCTTGATATTTTACCATGTAATTCAAGGCCATATTTAACAAAAATCCGAATATCTACACATGCGTTAAGAATGCGTTAAGAATACAAACTGGTCGCTACACTAGAAATAGAATACCTAAAAATGAAAATATTGTCAATGTTGTAATAGCAGCGATTTGGAAGACGAGTATCACTTTATTTGGAAATGCGCTTGTTATACAGGAATACACAAAATTTATATAAGAAATATTATTATAATAAACCAAGTATGTTTAATTTCACAGAATTACTTTAGACGCAAGATAATAATATTATTATTAATTTAGTAAAATACTAAGAAAGCTTTCTCTGTAAGAAATTCATTGTTGAATATATAAAAAAGTTCTTTTGTATTTTTATCCTCGTGTATTGTAATAGTTATTTGCTATAGATGTATATATATATATATATATATATATATATATATATTACTCAAACTATTGATATAAAAGGATTCATTTGTAGAATAATCACGTGAATTTTGTATGAACTTGTATTTATGTATGTATACATGACGATGTACATATGTACAAGTTAAATACAATATATGTTCTGTTCTGTTTTGTTCTGATATAAACAGTTATGATTTATGAATAGAAACACGTTTGTTTTTCAATGATAATACAACTGTTTTTAACCTCAACACTGTTTATTTCTGTATTCTGCAGATACATGTAGCACCCCGTTGAAAAAGCTCAAACCTAGGAACGTCACACACAGGAACAACAGTTAGGACAATGAGTCGCGCATACATTACCTGGAAAATCTCAAGATGTCAAAATATGTTTTGGAACCAATCTACTTTAAATTCACAGTCAGTTCAGGCACTCTACCGAGAACCAGGTGTCATGAACGGTTATCGACTGACCGGGAGAAGTTGGACGTATTACGCTTGCAGTATGTTTCAACTCCATAACGAAACTTTAAACATTTGGACACATATGATCGCTTCTGTGTTATGCTTAATCAAGATGTTAACGTTCTTAAACAGCTTTGACATTTCATCTGACAATCGAGCATGGCCATTTCTCGCATTCGGTTGCTGTGCATCGATGACTACTTTTATAAGTGCACTTGCGCACACATTTCATTCAAAGTCGCCATTTTGGCATTACTTGTGTTTTCAAATGGATTATGCAGGCATTGGCTTATACGCAGTAGGAAAAAGTATACTTCTCTTGCATACTTCATGTCCGGAGAGTGTGTACGAGGTAGTGCGACATGTATCATTGCCCATGAATGTTTTCCTAGCTTGGGTACTAGTGTTGGGATGCTGTATGGCCAAGCTACATTATAAGGGACCTCATAAGAGGAAGCTGCTACAAATTGGTTCTTGTTCTTTGATGGCATGTTTTGGTGGTATACCTATCGTTTCTAAATACATAAACTGTTGGTTTGATGCTAGCTGCTCCATGACCTCTTTAAATCACCATACTCTCTGGTTGATAACGATGTTAACGTCTTTAATTTTCTTCTCAAGTCACTTGCCAGAGAAACAATTCCCAGGTAAATTTGACTATGTTGGACAAGGGCATCAGGTGTTTCATGTACTAATTGGATTATCAGCTTTGATGTTGCTTGATGCCACCTACTATGACGTCATCGACAAAGAAGGGAAACCTTGGACAAAAAATGGGGCTGATATCTCAATTTTTTCTGGAATTCTTATATATATTATTGGATGCGTGCTTATTCTGATAATATTGGCAAAGCATGTACGAGAGAAAGTACTGAAGGATGAGAAATGTAAATGAAATAGTATGTTTAAAGAGACGCACGGCAATGTTGATGTCTCTAAAACTCGTGGCGTCCCGTTAGTTTTACATGCCTTACATATTTTGATATCATTAATATTAATGATTTGAGTAGTTTGATGCAATTTTGTTTTGCATATTACTAACTGTTAACTACAGTGCACCAATCCTATACTTAAACCTAGTGTAGAATTAAGAGGAAAACTTTAAAATCTAATTGTATGCATGTAAATTTACAGTTAAAATGATACTGGATTAATAAAACGAGATGCTAATTGTATACTTTGCAAGAACAGACTCAATAAAACCGAGACTGCTACTTTCTCTCTTGTTTGTGTTTGTTGCTTCGGACATTCACACTAGCGTTTGTTTAGTGCTGTGTGGCGGCTGTAAAACGTTATACCGCCTACAAATCAGTAGTGTTATTATTACTTACTGGTCGTTTGGGATCATCAAGCCCCATCTTTGTGGCTTTAAAGTACAATACAGCTTAAGCCGGTGATAGGGGGCGTGAGAGGTGTTGCACCTTATATAAACTCTCATGAACAGACAATAAAACCGATATGAGTTTATTTGAAGATGAAAGTTGAATATTTTCTTTTTTAACATGTAAATAACATTTACACTACTACATCACAAACATTACCTTTGTTTCTAAGCTATGTTAAATGTAAAGGTACACATGGCACGCTTATTTATATTTTTAAACTCGCGACCACACCCAAGTTTAAAGCCTGCATATTTGCAACACATTTATAATACTTATTTTAATAGTTCGGAGCAAATATAGATATAAAAATCGAACAGGACAAGTAGCATTCAAGGACGACAGTCAACCACAAACACACACAGAAACAAAGAACACATTTAAAAATGAATAAAAGGCCAAATAAGACATCACAAACACTAAAGGGTTGACAATAGGGCTACCGCCTCGGAACGGTCATTGGCAAAAAAGGCCGCTGAGGGTTTAAACCGAGTTATAGGATGCACCAAAAGTCTCACGTACACTACTGTCATCCCAATAAAACGGGACAGTGTAAATAAAGAAATCCCCGCCATGAACTATTCTCTAACCCTGTCCCTTGTAACAAACTTGACTTGTACATACGTTTGGCAATTTGTTGATAGAAAAATATAACCAATATGACCCCTGCTCCTTGAAATATACTTTTGGGTCAGATTATGGCATGTTAAAGTCCCTTCAAGTGGCAAATTTTACAACATACACCGTTTATAAACCTGTATATAACTAAAACATTTTGAGAATCCTAACACACATTTTGAGAATCCAAACTCTATAGACACAATATAAACGGCTTTAACCAGCCAGGACAAACTCCAAAACTGCAGCATCGAATTAAGAGTTATCAACTCATAAATTTTTTACGCATATTCAATCACGAGTATTTTAGGAACCCGCGAATACGTTTATTTCGGTACATATACATTAGTATATGACCTGAACACGTGGATAGTTTTAATAAACGGTTTTGTAGTGTAATTTTGCCATTATTTGGCGGGGTACTTCTTTAACATTTTAATTGTATGTTGTTAATGCAGTCACTACTCTGTTTATATGCATAGGGCCTTACAGTAACATACAGTCAGACTATGCTAATAACAACGCAAAATCAAATAGTTAACATAGTTTGTGGAAGACTTATGCCAAATACTTTGAAACATATGCCAAATGTATCATTTCAATTTCATATCGCGAACACATTTAAGAATTAGTGCACTTTTGCATTGTGCCCTATGAATGACCTTGCTTACTATGAAGCAGGGCCAACGGGTCATTTTGCAGTATAGGTAGCGCATACATGACAAACATGTATCAACAGACACTAAAAAGTTAGCATACCAAAAAAAGTAAAATTATTTCAAAATCAGAAAGGAAATCAGATAAACACGAAATTTGGCGGTAATATTTTCTGGCTTAAATATGTTTTCTACTCAAAATCATGGACTAAATTAATACTAGTTTACTATGAGAACATAAGTGAAGAGGTTTCAAATGTCAACATCCTCTTCTAGTGCTTTTGTAACAAGACTCATTCTTGAAAATATCACTTTTAATAATAAGTGGTGACCAGGATAGGTTGTGGTAATGTCTTGATAGATCTCTTGCATCAATCAGAACGGTAAATTGTGTATATCTATGCCTATAACATTAATACAAACTACTTGTAATTTGGCAGTATTAGTATTTCACATCACATTGAAGTTTGGCATGACACACTTATAAATGCTAAGAACCACAGGGTGGCGTAATGGTAGATCATACCCCTCGCATGCGGGATAACGTGGGTTCAATACCCAGCCTGGTCATACCAATGACTAGAAAAAATGATACTAGTAGATCCATTGCTTGACGCTCAGCATATCAGCATATAAAGGGTTGCAAATAATATGTAAATCGGTAAGGGGTATTCAAGGTTTTTGCGATGTTGTACTAGATTTGGCATTATCATTCAATAGTGAAAGCTATGATTTATTGATATACTAGTAATTAACATTGCGAATTATGGCATAGAAGTAGTATAACTTACAAGTATGCTGCAACATCAATTACTATAGTATAAATGCTAAACTATATAAGGATATTTACCCATGGTGTTATGATAGTTTTGTATAGGAACAGTTATATATATTTAAAGAATTGTCTAAAAACCTTTGAGCTCTATTATGACTATTATTATGGTATTTTTAATAATTGTGCGCAGTTACATCGTAAGTTGGTATGACTATTACGAATGAGGTTAACAATAACGCTAACAATGGATTAATAAATCATTGCCGACAGCTACAATATAGTGGTCAATATATTATCCGCCCTCCACTCACATACCCCACCCCCACCCCAACACCCGGCGCTTCACCATAAATCTGAAGTACTTCCAAAAATAATTATCAAGGAATGATGCTACCAATGGGCTATTAATAGCTACCGACAATGCCGACGGGTAACATATAGAGGTCAAAATATTAACCCAAAACTTCATCATCAATCTTAATTGAGTATTTGTCTTAAACTGTAACAAGAAATGCATATACCATAGCATTACCTTTGATATGCAATTTCTCTATTGTGATTTCAGGGTGGGGGGGGGGGGGGGGGGGGGGGGGGGGTTTATTCAATATGCGATTTTTCGCAATATATGTCACTATCAAAAAATCAGTAAATCATTTCTTTTGCAATTTGTTTGATGTTGAATGGTAAAATTTCACAGGCTGAGTGGACTAAACGTAAACCGGAGAGCTTTCAAGCTTCAAGTACGTTTTCATGACATCGGTATGTTCCAATGAAAAGTAGGTCAATGTTTACATATACGTGACATCGGTATGTTCCAATGAAAAGTAGGTCAATGTTTACATCTACATGACATCGGTATGTTCCAGTGAAAAGTAGGTCAGTGTTTACATATACATTACATCGGTATGTTCCAGTGAAAAGTAGGTCAATGTTTACATATACATGACATCGGTATGTTCCAATGAAAAGTAGGTCAATTTTTACATCTACATGACATCGGTATATTCCAGTGAAAAGTAGGTCAGTGTTTACATAAACATTACATCGGTATGTTCCAGTGAAAAGTAGGTCAATGTTTACATATACATGACATCGGTATGTTCCAATGAAAAGTAGGTCAATGTTTATATCTACATAAAATCGGTCTGTTCCAGTGAAAAGTAGGTCAATGTTTACATATACATGAAATCGGTATGTTCCAGTGAAAAGTATGTCAATGTTTACATCTACATGAAATCGGTATGTTCCAATGAAAAGTAGGTCAATGTTTACATCTACATGAAATCGGTATGTTCCAATAAAAAGTAGGTCAATGTTTACATCTACATGAAATCGGTATGTTCCAATGAAAAGTAGGTCAGTGTGAATTAGCTTTAGCTTGAAAGCTTCTCAGTTTTGTTAATTTTACATTCAATTTTAGTATTAACATTTTCGCCGCCAAATTTCAAATGTTGTCTTAAATTTTAAGTCCGACCTTCCAGTGCTATTATATTTATAAAGTGTTACGGAAAACATTCTCACCGAGTGGTGTACAGTGTAAACTCAGATCAGCCTGCACATTATATGCAAACTCATCTGCATTTCCACTGATCGTACAAATCAATGTGCTTGACTTTGGCAGAGAAAGGGTTACGGCGACTACTCAGATACCAAAAGCCATACACTTTTTAAACTTCACAACACTAACATCTACATGCCACTATGTTCCTGAAAAATGGAGATCAGTACGAATGACATTGACCTACTTTTCATACTCGGTACATTATGTTGATTTCTCGCGGAGCCTTTCACCTTTCAAAATTCCTAGACACTTTCATCTACGTGACAGAAAATTGTTCGCATTAAAAGAAAGTGAGAATGTTCTTGACCTACTTACACTTTATTGTTTTTTTTATGTGACTGACAGCGCTAAAACGGAGCATCCGTGTCATATGGACATAGTTTGCGTTCTAGTTTGCATATTAGATAACACCAACACTATATTTAAACCTGTTAGATTGTATTACGTTTAACTTTATTATTATGCAAGAAGGTTTACCATGACAAGACCTCCGCCTGAGGTTGTCTCGCCCACCGCGGCAAACTGCATATGAAATATTTTATTAAATTTGTGCTTAAATGATGTCCGCCAAAGACAACACTTCATATGACCTAGTATCAAACCTTAAAAGCGAAGTAATCATAAGAAGTTAAGTTACTGAGGTTAAGTGATTTAACCAGGGTGTAATTTTGGGAAAATAATGCAAAACATGACCTTGATCTTGGTATGTTTTGTCATTCAGCGATTTCCACCAACGCCAACAATACATATGACCAAGTATCAAAGACATAAAGTCTGGCAATCATAAAGTAAACTGAGGTTAAGTTACCTAACCAAGGTTGTTACCTAACTAAGGTTAAGTTTGAGGGAAAAACAAGTTTTACCATTGATTATCAATGAGGATCAAAGGTAGATACATGGGGGGAAATTCTAGACTACTATATGATCTAATGTTCTATGCAGAAAAGTATAACATTCCAGAACTATTTACAGAATGGATAAAAGTTTTGTACACAAACACCGAATCGTGTGTTTCAGTAAATCGTCATCTCTCAGAATGGTTTAGTCTCCAGAGAGGTTGCCGACAAGGCGACCCGCTGTCACCGTATGTTTTTATTCTCTGTGCAGAGATACTGGCTGTTCACATCAGAAATAATCCCAATATAAAAGGTATTAAAGTCGGGTCCACAGAACATTTGATACCACAATATGCAGATGATACATCTTTAATGTTAGATGGTTCAGAGAATTCACTTAGAAATTCCCTTAATGTGTTAAAATATTATGCAGAAATGTCTGGCCTTAATATTAATATGGATAAAACTAAAGTCATATGGATAGGTTCAATGAAACATTTTAATACTAAAATATATGAAGACTATGAATTATCATGGGTTAATGAATTTACAGTGTAGGGCATAACATTTTCTGTTGATCTTAAAACTATGTTAGACATTAACTACGAAGAAAACATCTGGACATAAAAAACTATTAATAAACTGGTTTAAAAGAATAATATCACCTATTGGAAAAATTACAGTAATAAAGAGCTTAACTATGTCCTAAATAAACCATCTTATTTTAACTTTACCAAATCCGAAGGCAAACAAGATTCAAGATTTAAAGAAACTCTTTTTTAACTTTTTATGGGATGGAAAACCTGATAAAGTCAGAAGATCTACTATCTGTCTTAATTACCCACAAGGTGGTCTTCGAATGTTGGATTTAGATATATTCTTTATTTGACGACGTTCTCCCAATATATGTGAATAAAAGATAAAAAACACACCCGTCAGTTTTCACTCTTTTATATGCATGATATTAATTTGTGGAAAATCTGGCCACAGCAGCTTTGTGTAATTATGTCCAACCAAAAGGTCGGAATGTCTCATCACTTGCTCTCTCCGCCAACATTTGCTACATGTATATATTGCCATCATTTGCATTGCCATCATATGCTATTGCCATCATTTGCATTGCCATCATATGCTATTGCCATTATTTGCCTTGCCATCATATGCTATTGCCATTGCCATCATTTGCATTGCCATCATATGCTATTGCCATATGCTGTTTCTATCATTTTGTATTGCCATAATTTGCTATTGCCATATATAATAAATGCTACTAATTTTCATCCTTCAAGCTCCAAAAATTAGAGAGTACACGGGTTATGCACAATAGATCCGGGCAACACCCTAATCTCTAATTATGCCATCACAAACTTTTAGGATGAAATTTATGAATTAGAATGTCGATAGACTGAAACACCTTCCACAGCCAGGATGATCACCATTGGTGAAGCCGTTGGTCAGGGGAGATAATCCAGTCATACGACGGTGACTAAAATAGATCCACTGCGATAAGGACACTCGACAGCCGGTTGATCACCAGTGTAACCCCGTGAAGCCATGGCCAGGGGAGATAATCCATTTACCGCATTACCGATGAGACATTTCAAACCCTTGGCCGGTAGAATTTCGCCACAGCAAATTACATTAATTTAATTTAACCGACAGTAGTGCATTTTTATAGACTAGATTTGTGTTGGTTGCCATACTAGCAGTTACGAGCCTTCTGGCGCCTGACTGAATATATTCCAAAGATGGCTGGGCATATTCTCTGGCTCTTGTTCTGCCCAAGGTGCAAGGGGACGAAATTTGTCTAACTGTAATCGAGAAAGGCAATCGGTTAATACATTACTCTTTCCACTGATATGTTTTGATTTTACGGTGACATTGAGTTCCAAGCATTTCACTGTGAAAGCTCTTAGCAAAGCCATAACATTTACTGATTTAGAAGACATTGTATTAATTATGTGCACCACTGCCATATTGTCACATTGTCACATAGTGACAATATGGCAGTGGAAAAAATTCGAGCACTGTGATATCATTAGTTATTCCATTCTTAAACCAATCCTCAGGCCGTACTGCACTTATCCATTTTCCTGCAAATAATGCACCAAATCCCAAACCTGTACCTGCTGCACTATCTGTGTACAACTGCACATCAGCATTAGATGACCAAAATCGGTCATGGAAAACGGCACTCCATTGAACTCATTAAAAAAGGTCAACCACATGGCTAAATCTTGACGAATGCCTTTGTTAATTCTAATGTGGTGGTGCGGTTTGGTCAGGCCGCAAACTGAATCAATTAGTCTTCTACAAAATGGTCTTCCCGGTACAATTGCTCTATATGCAAAATTGAGTACACCGATTAGCGACTGCATCATTCTCAAAGTGACCTTTTCTTTATTTAACATTTCTTGTATTTTTTTAATGATTTCTTCAATCTTTTCTTTTGGGATCCGTATTACCATTTCCTCTGAATCTAGTTCAAGGCCTAAGAAACAAATTATTGTTTTGGGACCCTCTGTTTTATCTTGCGCAATGGGTACCCCAAGACGTTGCATACATCGATCAAAATGCTCCATAAGACGCTTACACTCTGTTGTATCTTGTTTACCTCCAAATAGAAAGTCGTCAAGATAATGTAATAATGTGCGGACTGGTGCATTGTTTTTTATGCAAAATTCTAGAAACGTTGCAAACTTTTCAAACGTACTGCAACTAATCGAACACCCAAAAGGCATGCATTTGTCAAAATAATATTTCCCTTCAAACGTAAAACCAAGTAATTCAAAGTCTTGTGGTTGAACCGGTAATAATTGGAAAGCTGATTTTATATCTGCTTTTCCAAGTAAACACCCTTTCCCCAGATCTTGTACCATGTGCACTGCTTCGTCAAAGTTTGTGTATTGAACCGACGACAGCTGCGGATCAATATAGTCATTGACAGAATAGCCCTGCGGATATGATAGGTGATGTATTAACCTAAAATCACCGGGTACTTTCTTAGGAACTAATCCAATAGGAGATATACGTACATTAGGTAATGGTCTGGCGTCATAAGGACCTGCAACCCGGCCTTCTAATATTTCTTTATCTATTTTACTTTTAACCATTTTAGGCTTAATTTTTGCAGACACTAGATTTTTTGCCTCTGTAGGTACACGTGGACCTTCATAATGTATTGGGAACCCGTTTTTAAAACCACTTAAAATAATGTTTGAATCCTCATGTTTATATTTTAATAATTCCGCCTCAATGTTTGCTAAATTAATTGGTGTAGTTGCTAAGCAGTACAATTCATTATTGCTTGTACTACCATTAGTGTCTGTAATATACACGCCCCCTCGGTTAGATCTACTTCTGAACCCCCGAAATGCACTTGACCCCCTTGGAATGTAATGATTTGTGTTCGTGTATGATGGTGCAGGTGCTGTGCTCGCCGTCGGGCAATTCAATCTACTGTGCTGAGTATTATGGCACACTGCACAAACATGGCTGTATTTGCAATTAAAATACACACAACTCCCTCTATTAAAATCATTACAAGGCGCTGATAAGCCCATTAAACTTCTAAATTGGGGGTTGGGGTTGGCCTTGCTTTTATTCGTATGCTGGCCAAATACTGCCTGTGTGCCCGTGTTTACGGACATCACCCTCAACCACAATTCGGAATATATACTACCCCATGAAGCTGGCCTTACCGCTTGACGGAGACGAAATTGTTCGTCATAAATACGCCAGGCATAACCTGAACGACGATAGGCGGCCTCCCTAATCACGGACATGTACTGAATTAATTCAGCCGCTTTGTCATGTCTTTTAATATAAATGCACATGAATACCAAGAAAGCATCGGTCAATTTTTCAATATTTGGAATTTTTTCGCTGACATGTTTTGATTTTGATTCCAACACACCGTTTGCATTGACCACCAACGCACCAGTACCCGCGCACATTTCTAGCAATTCAATATTTCCCTTAAGTAAAACCGCTATATTGATATAATGATTTTGCCAATTTTTTTGACAAATTTGCAAAGGGACGTGAATCGCGACATCGTCCCCTCCACACCTCATGATTGGCTGAACATCAGCCTGGTCCAAATCAATACCATTCGGCTCGTCAATTATTCCGGATTTATTAAGCAATCCTTCGAAATCAATAAACGAGCGCTGTGTAGTATTACCCTTGCTGGTTGGGTCGATATCGACCTCTTCCTCGTCCGCATGTAGACGAACGGTTTCAATATTCTCCGGAGCCGGCGCCGGTGTCTCCGATTTTTTTGCCTTCTTCGTTGCCGATGGGGCCATCGTCCCCACAGATTGGCTTCTGGTCGTTCGCTTTTTTGATCTGGCATCAACCCTAGCTTTACCACGACCGGACATGCTTAAAATCGTTAAGATTACTCGGATGGTAATTTACTTCGAACTTTTTTTTTCGCAGAAGAGACGGAAGAGGAATTTAACTTTATCGCGCATGCGCAGTTGTTAAATAATTCAATAGTACAAGTCGGTATCTCCCTCAACTATACTCGTACGCGAAAATAAAGCTGGCTATTTTTAACAAGTGGCAATAGCCAAACTTATTTCACTCAAACTTACTTGGATCAGAAGATTACTATCAGACAAAAAAATCTCTGAATATTTTCAATGAATTGTATGCAGGTTTTTTAAACTTCTCTTGTTTTGGTGCTGCATGTATATCTAGACATATAAATAAAGTACATAATCCATTCATGAAAGATATCTGTATCATCTATAAACTGTTTGCATGTAGTTCAGATCCAAAATCTTGGAGCAAAATTCATTGTATCCCTTTATGGTATAATCCACATATTAAGGTCGGACAAACTTTGTATATTCAGGAGGAGTAACTTTCATAAATGACATTATGAACCATAACGGAAAGTATTGACACTAATAGAATTTAGACATACAATTAACATTGAAAACATTTTTTAGAATATTAAGGAATAGTGGCATCAGTCAGAAGTTATCTAAATAAATTTAACCTCCCCCATTTTTCGAGCAATAGTCCAACTCCTATAATACCGCTTCTTATAGGAATACTTCTTGATGCAGATCCATTTGTGATGCCATGCTGTCCAGTAAAACTGCAACAGAGTTAGCAAGAAAATGGATAAATGATTTGCATATTACACAAAATATATACTGGTCTAAATTATTTCATCTACCTTTCAAATCGACAAACTATTTACTTAAAAAAATGAATATTTCTAATACAGATCTTTGCTCTTTTTGCAATGAAGATATAGAAACAATAAAACACCTATTCTATGAATGTAATGTAGTAAAAGATTTTTGGCAAGCATTTGCAAATTCCTTTCATAATAAATGTAAGGATATTAATACAGTATGGTCGGTAACTGACATCATCTTTGGAAATGATAAGTATGATATTGTTTTAAATAATCTCCTCATTACTACCAGAAAATTTATATTCCATCAAAAATTAAAAACAGTACTAATCCTACTTTAACAGTTTTTAAAAGCTATATTCAAACACTGTTTAAAGTTGAGAAATGTATAGCCTGCAAGAATATGAACAAGACCTTTTTGAAAAGCAATGGGAAAAATACATGATTTTATTATAAAAAAATATAATAAAATCACTCAAAAAATAAAAAATGGCGGACCTGATTAAAAAATTTATCTTAGTTTGGTCTTGATGAATCCAACATCTGTATTTGTTTATGTATATTAAGATTCCCACTTTGTATATAAGTTCTCCATTTACTCCATTAGTGCACACTATTATTTTCCCTTTTATATGTCACTTTATATGTTTTTCATCGAGTTTCATCAACATAAAAAGCTATTCCAACATGACATGCTTCTAAAATTGTAAGAGATAACTGTTGTAAAGCTAAACAATACTGCTATTCATGTTATCTCCCTTGTATACAGGGCAATATCATATCTCGATTTATCTCCCTTGCTAGAGATGACTATGGAAATATACTTTCTGATTCTTATATAAGTGAACTACATGTAACATTGATGTGTAATAGACATTTGTAATAGACATTTGATATTAATCATGGAATACGTTTGACATGGATCATTGACTAGTTTCAAATGAGTTTTCATTAAATAAATCTTTATAACATATTGTTGTAATTGCTCAACTACTCATATATGATTGGAATTGAAACAAAAGCCAAGTATAAAATACTGAACATACACAAATCTGATAACAGATCATGTCGGCTATGTAAGAGTCAGTAGTGTTTTTAAATCTTACATTGAATATTATAATAGTTATTAGGCAGAAACAGCTAAACGATGACATGTTAAGATATAAAGGGCTGTTATGTCACAAATCCAATCATTAGTTGCAACCGTACTAGCTACATGCTAGAATTCTAATGATAAATACTCTTTCATATATTACATGGTTTCATATACTATTTCCAGATTGTACATTTAGATCAAAATAATAATAGAACGATAATATATTCACTAGATGCATGTATATATGTAGACCTCAACAATAACATTGCAGAGGAATAGAAAGTAAAAAAAGGTTACAAAAAAAGTTACCTAACCAAGGTTTTTACCTAACTAAGGTTAAGTTTGGGGGAAATAACGCAAAATATGACCTTTACCTTGGTATTTTTTGTCATCAAACGATGTCCACCGATGCCAACTAGAGCTGTCGCCTTTTAAGGGCGACAAATATACCCCCACTTCCGATCCCCTAGCCCCATTCCCCACCCTACTGTTTTAGTAAAGATTGAGAGGAATGGGATTTTCATGATCAGGTAATGGTGGTCTTGACCTTTGACATACTAATCTCAAAACCAATATTGGACATCTTTTTATCACAGGCAGCCCACCTATTAAGTTTCATTAGATTTGCTTCAGGAAGAGAGGAGTTATGGAGCGGACAATGTTTTCCATTATTGGAAGCCGGTGACCTTGACCTTTGACCTACTGAATCAAAATCAGAAGTGGTCGTCCTCTCACCACAAGCAGTTTACCTATGCAGCTTCATGAGAATTGTTTCAGGGAGAGAGGAGTTATGGATTGGACAAGGTTTTTCATTATCGGGTCCCTGTGATCTTGACCTTTGATTTACTGATATCAAAATCAATAGGGGTTTCCCTCTTATCATAGGCAGTTCACCTGTAAACTTTCATAATATTTGCTTCAGGGTTACAGGAGTTATGGAACGGAAAAGGTTTTTCATTATCGGGTCCCGGTGACCTTGACTTTTGACCCCAATAGTGGATGTCATCTTATCACATGCAATTCACCTATGAAGTTTCATGAGATTTGCCTTAGGGGGGAAGGAGTTATGGAGCGGACAAGGTTTTTCAATGTCGGGTGCTGGTGACTTTGACCTCTCACCTACTTACATCACATCCAGTTCACCTATGAAGTTTCATGAGATTTGCCTCAGGCGGAGAGGAGTTATGGTGCGGACAAGGTGTTTCATTGTCGGGTCCCAGTGACCAACTAACCTCAAAATCAACAGGAATCCTTCTCTCACCACAGGCAGTTCACCTATGAAGTTTCATGATATTTGCTTCGTGGGGAGCGGATTTATGGTGCGGACAAGGTTTTCATTATCGGGTTCCGATAACCTTGACCTTTGACCTACTGAACTCAAAATCAATAGGGGTCATCCTCTTACCACAGGCAGTTCACCTATGAAGTTTCATGAGATTTGCTTCAGGGGGAGAGGAGTTATGGTTTGGACAAGTTTTTTCATTATCAGGTCATGGTGTCATGGTGACCTTGACCTTCGACCTACTGAACTCAAAATCAATAGGGGTCATCCTTTCATCACAGGCAGTCCAGGCATGATGTTTTATAAGATTTGCTATAGGGGGGGAGTGGAGTTATGGAGCGGACAATGTTGTCTACAGACAGACAGACGGACAGACCGACAGGGTGAAACCAGTACAACAATACATATGACCAAGTATCAAAGACATGCAGTGAGACAATCATATAGAGTTAACTGAGGTTAAGTTACCTATCCAAGGTTAAGTAACGTAACCAAGGTTAAGTTACCTAACCAAGGTTAGGTTTTTGGAAAATAACGCAAAATATGACCTTGGTAATTGAAATTAAAGTTATCAGAAAAAGTTAACTGAGGTTAACTTACCAAACGTGACATTGACCTTGGTATTTTTTGTCGTTCAGCGATGTCCACCAATGCCAACCATACATATCACCAAGTATCGAAGACATAAAGTTAGGCAATCACATAAAGTTAACTGAGGTTAAGTTCCTAACCAGGGTTAAGTTACCTAACCAAGATTAGGTTTGGGAAAAATAAGCAAAATATGACATTGACCTTGTGTTTTTGTCGTTCGGTGATGTCCACCAATGCCAACAATACATATGACCAAGTATCAAACAAAGAAAATGAGGCAATCACATACAGTTAACTGAGATTAAATTACCTAACCAAGGTTAAATTTTGGGAAAATAACGCAAACTGTGACCTTGACCTTGGTAATGTTGGCATTACGTGATGTCCCTTGACCCAACCAAGCATCTGACAAAGTTTCCGAAAAATTTGAGGAGCGGTTGTTCAGATCTAGTTGATATAGAATGTGGCCGCCGCCGGAAAAGCGACTGCTATGTCTCGCTACCCACTATGATATTATAAAAATGATACTTGATTAATAAATCGAGGTGCTTTTTAATGCTTGATAATTACTTCAAGAGTGTAACTCAGTTCCTTTTTGCCACCAAGTGTGTGGATGTGTGGCAGAGGTGTGTGTGTGTGTGCGTGCGTGCGTGCGTGCGCGCGCGCGCGCGCGGGTGCATGTGTGTGTGTGTGTGTGTGTGTGTGTTTAGTTCTAAGGATTATAGTCACTCTACCATTTGAGCCCCGAGAAGAATCCCTCGTTGACTCGGCATTATGTAGATGATCTGCGCCGCTTCTCTTTAGATGTAAAAGATGTTGTATCGTTTCTGCTCTGTGTTGTTGTCGCTAGGGCGGTAAGTGTTGCCTGGAGATGTGACGCTAGTTCCTACATCCGCTAAGTGTGGTGAGACCTACATCCGCTACTGGTGAGGCAATTTATTACTGTATCGCTTTAATATGAATGTAGCATCGCAAAATCGTAATAGTCAAAGTGTACTCTTGAGAGATATTGTAATGAAGAATTGAAGGAAACGGGTGGTAAATTGATAACCAGATATATAAGTACGTTGTTACACATCAATACTAATACAGTATCAAAACAGCTTACAACTTCCGATAAATATATGTAACAATCAGATCGGGAAGATTAGGTTCCTGATTAAATCAAGGATCTATGAACATAGGATGAAAGATCCAAGTGTCTGAGTCTCAATTGTATAGCACTTTCACAATACATTATATTTGTAAATGCTTGTGTCTGTTGGCTTAGTTATAAGGAAGTTAGTTTATACATTTAACATTAATTTTCAGAATATATTTTAGACTACACGAATCTTACGGTGAAAATCGGTAATGTAACTGTTTTACCGATTACATGTACATACAAGACAAAATTCCTAAGTACCCACCTAAGAATATGTCAATAACATTCTCAATGTTTTGTGTATTTCACACTTAACTGGAGTAATATTGCGTTTACATGGTCTGTTTCGGCTGCATGAACACATTTTAAAGCTTTCAAGTCGATGTGTTTTATTAGAAACAAGAGCTGTCGGAGAAAAGCGCAGCTCAACTATTCGATTTTTCAGAGAATAATACATTATATAGCCAGTATATACCATCAGAAAACAAGTCTAAAACAATGTGGGGTGGGGTTGAGGGGACAGAAACATGTAAAATAAAAAAATCAGGTTTCGGGTTGGGGTGAGACACATTTAAAGAGCTATCAGAATTTGGGTTCCATTGGAGCCCATGGGTTACAGGAACCAAAATTACTCATGCAGCTCTTAAGATAATGCTATAAGGAAGCCCATGGCCAAATTTGGTTGTGCTAGGATAAGAAATGTCAGAGAGATAGACAACGCCAACGCCGACTCCGACGACGACGACGACGCCGGGGCGAGAACATAACCTCTCTTATTCTTCGAATAGTCGAGCTAAAAAGTAGAACATGGTAATCAGGCATTTTGTTAGTGCTTTGAATTATATGCTCCTAATTGTTAAACATGTCAACTAAAGTTATTGGAGAGCACTGTAATAACACCACTTAAACATATTTTTTAAACTTTAATAGATTTGGCAAATATTGGGCGTGTCATGGATTGAAAAACAAACCCCAAGCATGGGGTTTAACAATTGGGCTGCCGGTAAGCACAAAAGACCATTATGGCAAGCCCTTACAGTAGAAAGCATTAAGCAATAAGGCAGATTGAATATTACAATATTAAGGACATAAATACATGTGCACCAAATTAAATGTTCATTATGAAAGCAACTTTTCTGATAAGCATTTAAGCAAGTGTTGACAGCACGGTTGATATTCAGGCATAATTACAAGTGCACCGAATTCAATCAATTCAAATGTTTTTAGCAATTCGTACGGACAGCAAATTTGTATATAATTTATATTTAGATTACAATTCAGTCTCTGGGTATACATGAGCTGAATAAAGTTAAACTGAAACTTATATGTCCTTCCTTTCACACCTTCGCTGCCCGCCATATGGATGGGCGCCCGGACACTCCAAGTGTGTTTTAGTTAGAATTACCACTACACATGCGTTTGCAAAAGAAATATTCCAAATATTTATTGTAACTTACAGTTACTTGAATTTCAAACGATATTCAATTAAAAGGGAGGTAATTGACGAATATTTATGTTTCGTTTTTTTATAGACCGAACATTTGCAATAAATGAATCAAACTTTTATGCTTTTTTTTTTATAGCATTTCATATCAAGCTTAAGAAGTGTATATCTTTAAGCAGACTTTGATTCATCATGTGTTTTATTTCATGTTTTCGTATGAAAGGAGGGTAACTCTCTAAAGGTCAGTTTCAACAAAAAACAAATATTCTAAAATTTACAAGAAAATTACAAACGTGAGTAATTAAGGATGTTGGTCATGCATAACATGTGTACATGATGTATATAATGTGTGCATATGTATATAATATGTGCATCATGTATATAATGTGCATCATGTATATAATGTGTGCATATGTATATAATGTGTGCATCATGTATATAATGTGTGCATATGTATATAATGTGTGCATCATGTATATAATGTGTGCATATGTATATAATGTGTGCATCATGTATATTATGTGTACATATGTATATAATGTGTTCATCATGTATATAATGTGTGCATCATGTATATAATGTGTGCATATGTATATAATGTGTGCATCTTGTATATAATGTGTGCATCATGTATATAATGTGTGGATATGTATATAATGTGTGCATCTTGTATATAATGTGTTCATCATGTATATAATGTGTGCATATGTATATAACGTGTACATATGTATATAATGTGTGCATCATGTATATAATGTGTACATATGTATATAATGTGTGCATCATGTATATAATGTGTGCATATGTATATAATGTGTGCATCTTGTATATAATGTGTTCATCATGTATATAATGTCTACATATGTATATAACGTGTACATATGTATATACTGTGTGCATCATGTATACAGTGTGTGCAGCATGTATACAATGTGTCCATCATGTATATAATGTGTACATATGTTGTTTAGCGCAGATAAAATTATTTGTGTCGCCCCCTAGCAATATTAGGGTTTAAGTGTTTTGTGATGACCCCTGCCAGAAGGTATCACCTCAGCAGAATCTCAGAATCAGTCTGACCTGCTCGTTACCGACGCCATTACTTTACAAAGCTAAGCAAAGTTTTGCTAAAAGAAATTTCCCACCACCATCCCCATCCACCTCCCAGCCATAGGATATATGTATATCCTTTGATTGTTTGTATTAGCCATTGGATATATGTATATCCTTTGATTGTTTGTTGTATTAGCCATAGGATATATGTATATCCTTTGATTGTTTGTATTAGTTTAGCGGGCGGATTGTAGCCCACCTATGTGTATGGCAAAAAATAGTTAACACATTTTGTTGTTAAACATTTTTGATTCAATTTTAACTTACTTATTATTTAGATTATAAGCTTGTATTATGCTTATTCGTCATTTTTAATAGAATAAATGACATATTCACACATTAGAGTGTCCTGTTTTATTTTAACAATAGTTGCCAACACTTATAAACTCATACTCTAAAATGACAAGCCACGGTTTATACTTTAGTAACAGTATGCATTATTTGTAAAGACGATTGAATTTATGTGTGGGAATTGGAGGGGAAGATTCAAATGTATATAATGTGTTCATCATGTATATAACGTCTACATATGTATATAACGTGTACATATGTATATAATGTGTGCATCATGTATATAATGTGTGCATTATATATAATGTGTGCATCATGTATATAATTTGTGCATCATGTATATAATGAATGGATCATGTATATAATGTGTGCATGATGTATGTAATGTGTACATATGTATATAATGTGTTCAACATGTATATAAAGTGTGCATCAAGTTTTATAAGGTGTACATATGTATATAATGTGTGCATCATGTATATACTGTGTGCATCATGTATATAATATGTACATATGTATATAATGAGTGCATCATGTATATAATGAGTGCATCATGTATATAATGTGTGCATCATGTATATAATGAGTGCATCATGTATATAATGTGTGCATCATGTATATAATGTGTGCATCATGTATATACTGTGTGCATCATGTATATAATATGTACATATGTATATAATGAGTGCATCATGTATATAATGAGTGCATCATGTATATAATGTGTGCATCATGTATATAATGTGTGCATCATGTATATACTGTGTGCATCATGTATATAATATGGACATATGTATATAATGAGTGCATCATGTATATAATGAATGCATCATGTATATAATGTGTGCATCATGTATATAATGAGTGCATCATGTATATAATGTGTGCATCATGTATATAATGTGTGCATCATGTATATACTGTGTGCATCATGTATATAATGTGTGCATCATGTATATCATGTGTGCATCATGTATATAATGTGTACATATGTATATAATGTTGATCATGCATATCATGTGTACATCATGTATATAAGGTGTGCATCATTTATTTAACGTGTACATATTGTGTATGCAATTGTGTATACATTGTGTACGTATGTATATAGTGTGTGCATCATGTATATACTTTGTACATCATGCATATAATGTCTGGGGTGTACCTGGATTGTTTTGGGTATACGCACGGGGGAATGTGTTCCCCTCCCGCTGGTGGACTCCCCCGGGATTTTTTTTGTTTGAAAAATTGAACCCTAAATAAGTAGTTTTGAACGACTTAGAAATGTATTTTGAAGCTATTCGAATTCTCCAGAGTCATTACCTTTTCTTTAAACACCCTCACTCTAACCCCACTTCGGCTTCACATTGTTTTTGTTGCATTTTTTGGATTTTGAACTCCTTTATTTATCCGACACCAAACTCTGAATTATATGCACAGGCTTATAGGAGTATGGCCAGGTACGCTCCTGAATGTGTGCATCATGTATATAATGTGTACATATGTATATAATGTGTGCATCATGTATATACTGTGTACATGTGTATATTATGTTTGCATATGTATATATTGTGTGCATGATGTATATAATGTGTGCTTGATGTAAATAATGTGTAAATATGTATATAATGTGTGCATCATGTATATAATGTGTAGATATGTATATAATTTGTGGATATGTATATAATGTGTGCATGATGTATATAATGTGTGCATCATGCATATAATGTGTGCATCATGTATATAATATGTACATATGCATATAGTATGTGCATCATGTATATAATGTGTACATATGTATATAATGTTGATCATGCATGACATGTGTACATCAAGTCTATAAGGTGTGCATCATTTATTTAACATGTGCACATTGTGTATGCACTCGTGTATATAATGAGTAGATCATGTATATAATGTGTGCATCATGTATATAATGAGTACATCATGTATATGATGTGTGCATCATGTATATAATGTGTGCATCATGTATATACTGTGTGCATCGTGTATATAATGTGTACACATGTATATAATGTTGATCATGCATAACATGTGTACATCATGTCTATAAGGCGTGCATCATTTATTTAACGTGTACACATTGTGTATGCACTCGTGTATGTAATGAGTAGATCATGTATATAATGTGTGCATCATGTATATAATGTGTGCATCATGTATATAATTTGTACATATGCATATAATGTGTGCATCATGTATATAATGTGTAAATATGTATATAACGTTGATCATGCATAACATGTGTTCATCACGTCTATAAGGAGTGCATCATATATTTAACGTGTACACATTGTGTATGCACTCGTGTATATAATGAGTAAATCATGTATATACATTATCCACACATTATATAATATTGATCATGTATATAATGTGTGCATCATGCATATAATGTGTGCAGCATGTATATAATGTGTGCAGCATGTAAATATTGTGTGCATCATGTATATAATGTGTGCATCACGTGTATAATGAGTACTTATGTATATATTGTGCGCATCATGTATATATTGTGCGCATCATGCATATAATGTGTGCATCATGTATATAATGTGCACATAATGTGTGCATCATGTATATAATTTGTACATATGTATATAATATTGATCATGTATATAATGTGTGCATCATGCATATAATGTTTGCATCATGTATATAATGTGTGCATCATGTATATAATGTGTGCAGCATGTATATATTGTGTGCATCATGTATATAATGTGTACACATGTATATAATGCTGATCATGCATAACATGTGTACATCAAGCCTATAATGTGTGCATCATTTATTTAACGTGTACACATTGTGTATGCACTCGTGTATATAATGAGTAGATCATGTATATAATGTGTGCATCATGTGTATAATGAGTACATCATGTTTATAATGTGTGCATCAAGTATATAAGGTGTACATATGTATATAATGTGTGCATCATGCATATAATGTGTGCATCATGTATATACTGTGTGTATCATCATGTATACAATGTGTGCATCGTGTATCTAATGTGTGAATCATCATGTATACAATGTGTGCATCATGCATATAATGTGTGGATCATGCATACAATGTGTGGATCATGCATATATTGTGTGCATCATGTATATAATGTGTGCATCGTGTATATAATGTGTGCAACATGTATATGCAGTAATTCGTATAATGTGTACATATGGATATAATGTGTGCATCATGTATATAACGTTTACATATGTATATAATGTTTGCATCATGTATATAATGTGTGCATCCTGTATATAATGTGTACATGATGTATATGCAGTAATTCGTATAATGTGTACATATGGATATATTGTGTTCATCATGTATTGAATGTGTACGTCATGTATATATTGTGTACATATGTATGTAATGTGTGCATCATGTATATAATGTGTGCATCATGTATATAATTTGCACATCATGTATATGCAATCATGTATATATATGTACATATGTATATAATGTGTGCATCATGTATACAATGTGTCCATCATGTATATAATGTGTGCATCATGCATATAATGAGTTGAGTACATCATGTATATAATATATGCATCAAGTATATAAAGTGTACATATGTATATAATGTGTGCATCATGTATACAATGTGTGCATCATGTATATAATGTGTGCATCATATATATAGTGTATTCATCATGTATATATTGAGTGCATCATGCATATACTGTGTGCATCAACATGCATATGATATATGCAATATATATATAATGCGTGCATGATGCATATTCTGTTTGCATCATGCATATAATGTGTGCATCATGCATACAATTTGTGCATCATGCATACAATGTGTGCATCATGCATATAACGCGTGCATATAACGTGTTCATCATGTATACAACGTGTGCATCATGTATACAATGTGTGCATCATGTATATTATGTGTGCATCATGTATATATTTGTCTGCAATATGTATATAATGTGTGCATCATGTATATATTGTGTGCAATATGTATAAAATGTGTGCATCATGTATATTATGTGTGCAATATTTATACAATGTGTGCATCATGTACACAATGTGTGCATCATGTACATAATGTGTGCATCATATATATATATTGTGTGCAATATGTATGAAATGTGTGCATCATGTATAGATTGTGTTTAATATGTATATAATGTGTGCATCATGTATATTATGTGTGCAATATGTATACAATGTGTGCATCATGTACACAATGTGTGCATCATGTACATAATGTGTGCATCATATATATATATATTGTGTGCAATATGTATATAATGTGTGCATCATGTATAGATTGTGTTCAATATGTATATAATGTGTGCATCATGTATATAATGTGTGAATCATGTATATAATGTGTACATCATGCATACAATGTGTGCATCATGCATATATAAAATGTGTGCATCATGCATATAATGAGTGCATCATGTATACAATGTGTGCATAATGTATACAATGAGTACATCATGCATATACTGAGTGCATCATGCATATAATGTGTGCATCATGCATATATTATTTGCATCATGTATATATTGTGTGCATCATTATGCATATAATGTGTGCATCATGTATATAATGTGTGCATCATCATGTATACAATGTGTGCATCATGTATATATTGTATGCATCATGCATACAATATGTGGATCATGCATATATTGTTTGCATCATGTATATAATGTGTGCTTCATGTATATAATGTGTGCAACATGTATATAATGTGTGCAACATGTATATGCAGTAATTCGTATAATGTGTACATATGGATATAATGTGTGCATCATGTATATAACGTTTACATATGTATATAATGTTTGCATCATGTATATAATGTGTGCATCCTGTATATAATGTGTACAACATGTATATGCAGCAATTCGTATAATGTGTACATATGGTAATAATATGTGCATCATGTATATAATGTGTACATAATGTATATATTGTGTACATATGTATATAATGTGTGCATCATGTATATAATGCGAACATCATTTATATAATTTGCACATCATGTATATGCAATCATGTGTACATATGTATATAATGTGTACACATGTATATCATGCTTGCATCATGTATATCAAGTGTACGTCATGCATATAATGTGTGCATCATGTATATAATGTGTACGTGCAATACCGTATCATCCAGATGAAAGTGAATTTGTTTTTTCCATTTCGTAAAACAGCAGGAGTTCTGAACAAATGGAAATTTACTTTATTTATGCCCAGTTTAGTAGATGTACTAAATATGGTTAGGCCATACAAAAAATACCTGTGTTTCTGGTTACCCGACCGTCCCTATTTTTTGGCGCCGACCCTAGCTTTTTTTATCAAAAAATAAAAAGTACGAAAAAGCTGGGTACGAAACGGTAATGTACAAAAAGATTGAGTACGAAACATGCGCTAAACATGGCCGCCTCCATGGTGCACTGCGCGTCCGTTTTGGCTATTAGAATTGGAAAATGCAGCCATGGGACAGAGCAGAAGTTATGAAAAACATTAATCATGACATGCTGCCAGCAGATTTGTTCTTCCAATACCACCCAGCCTCAGGAAATTATAAAATTCAATCTTATGTAAACTCGTAATGGCAGAAAATATGTGTTTTCAATTTATTTTATTCAAAACAAACAAGTAAAGAAGATATCATGAGGTTGTTTTCCTTCTCTCCTTGCAAAATCACTACAAATTAACTACTTGACAAAGTTAAAGATACCTTTCACATCATCCAAACCACATGAGCAAAAAAAAAAAGAAAAAAAAAAGAGAAAATTACCTACCTACCTACCTACCCTAATTTTTTCAGCTGAGTAACCAGAAACACAGGTATTTTTTTTCTGGCCTTAACATACTCCATATGTCTTTAAAATACGATGATGATTAAGCTGTTTGTAATATGTCCAAATGTCCCATCTGTGACTACGTTGGTACGGTGCATTCGAAGGAATATATTTTATAAATGGCCGCGTCTAGAAATCTTAGGTAGAAGACAGCAGATTTAGCATCAGTTTCGAATTTGGCCTCGTGAAATTCCGAAATAAGTGGTAAATGTGAATATTGAATGATTATCTCTTCTTGAAAACATTTTTCTATGCTTTATTTCTGTTATGATTGGTGAGAATCGAGACTTTGAGAAACAATTTGACAAGCTTCCTTAACACCCTGACTGATTCCCATAGAATTATATAGGGTTAAAAAACTGAGGCTTTGTGGAAAATCTGTAAATTTTGTGTTTCTTTTAAAATGTCAACAAACAGCTTGAAATATTGGAACTTATCAATGGATGGTAGGTATATTGGTATTGATTTGTAGGTTGTACTTCATGTTGACAGCAATAATAAATGCAGCACTTTGTCTATAATTGGCGCCTATCCTGTGTGTGTGTTTTGACAAATGTCATCATCGACTCGGACCAGCAAGAGTTGTCGCAACTTTGTTAGACAGACCGAGTGTGTCAGTATGTTGTAAGAGCTGTGGTTGAATGTTTCTTATATCTGATTTGTAAAGCAATAAGCGTTGTAGATTCATTAGTGTGCTATTTCTTTTTCAGGTGTGTGACTAACCTGTACAGAGGGAGATAGTTGAATACGCTAACCTGATACGAAGGAAAAACTGTCTGCCCTCTTAATGTCTTGTACATACAGTTAAATAGGAACAGCTGTTAAAAAAAACTCCCCGATATCAGTACATTATGTGAGAGTACACCGTTGAATCAAACAAAAGTACCAATAGAGTCTATGTCATGGTCTGTTGTACGTCGTCCGTCGTCAATCCGTCCGTTAACTTTTTGATATCAACGCTCTAGCACTTTCATTTTGCATCCGATCTTTACTAAACTTGGCCAGAACCCTAATATCAATAAAAGCTCGGTTGAGTGCGAAAATCATCAATATCGGATTATAAACTTCAGCATTATGGCCCTTAAAAATTAATATAGTCTGTCATAAATACTGCACAACCTTCATTTTCATATGATTTGTACCAAACTTAGACAAGGTCTCAATATCAATGAAAAATCGGACGAGTTCAAAAACCATTAATATCGGATAAGAAAAATCCGAGTTATGGCCCTTGATTAATGTTTTTTTTTATATATATATTTCGCGTTCTCAACACTCTAGAACCTTCATTTCGCATCCGATCTTTACCAAACTGGTCAGAACCTTAATTTAAAATAAAAGCGCGGACAAGTTCGAAAACCACCTTTATTAGAACATAACTACCAGAGGTATGGCCCTTGTTTTATTGAAAAATGCTATATTTCGCGTTGTTAATATATGTAGCTACATCATTTTATCACTTGCTTAGAATGTTAAAATCAATAAAGCTTGGACAAATTAAATTTGAAGACAAGCCATATCATTTGACTCACACCCAACCTGTCCCCTCCAACCAAATGTCACGTCCACATCCCCATCCAAAGAACAACTACAAATGAAAAAAACACAAAAAAAAACACACAAAAAAACAACAACAACATTTTTAGATAAATAAATAAATGCAGTAGATAAAGAATTAGATGTCGATGATCTTTTCCATCTACTGTATTTTTTATTGTGATTTGTTGCAGTTTATATATATACATATATATATATACATAAAATGGAAGAAAAGAAAATGACAATGCAGATGGCGCTTCCTATTTATGACTTGTGCTTTCCTGTATTCATGATTATATGATTTGAGTACGTGACAAATGGTTTATTTCCGTTTAAGCAAAGCAATTAGGAAATACATGTACATGTATGTATGAAATAATACATATATGGATTTCGGATGCATGCATTTCATTTAAACCTATGTTTTCATCTTGATTATTAGAGAACGACGTTTCAGAAAAAATTTATTAATGTCTTGTTCATATGTTTCCTTTAATTCTTCATTAAATGTGGGAATGAAACTGACGGCATAAGGTACGTATTACAACATTTTACTTCGGTATAATTTAGTACTCTTTTTTCGTAGTTTATGATATAAAGATGCGTATACTGGTTCTCATATGAATATCTCACTACTCTTTCAAGGTTTTTGTGTGTTATACATAGGACGTGATTTCATGTACTTAACTGTGAAGGTGGGTCAATCAAACAAAGTGACTGATATTATATGCGTATTCATTTGGGATTGAATTTCCTTAACGAGTTGGCAAAAATGATATATTGCGATCGACGACTTGTAACAACGGCTTGCCGAGCCTCTTATCGTTTTTGCAACGAGTGTCACAAATTAAAAAATAAAATCCCACGAATAAGAGATACTATTCCTCACATAACTCGATACTCTTCAAATAACGTCACATGACGTCAGAAAGCGTTGCCTTACCGTGACCTCATTGGATTTTAATAATACCACGTAGTTAAATAGAAACGTATCATAAAAAAGTTCACATCTGCTAACAATGTATTATATGTTATATTTAAACTTTTATTACAGCCTACACTTTGATGATTTTATGAAGAAAGAGGGTGGACAAATCAAAGTAAGTCCATTTTAACATTTATTTAAACCAGTCTCTAGGATTTGTTTTTGTTTGCCTGACGTATGAAACTCCTTTTCGGCTTACACGTACGAGTGCTAGCCTATGTATTGACTTCAGCTTTTATTTCTGGTCAAGTTACTCAAGAAAGACACCCAACGCTAATACTGGAACTGGTACCAATCTGATCAGTGTTGGATCTAGACGCTTCTGCTTATTTTCACCTGTGTTAAGTTGTCCTGCCATTTTTGTCTTAGAAATGACACGAAGAAATTTGTTGTAATATTGATATTAAAGTTTTCAATGGTTGTTTTAATGACAAATGTAGTTATTAGTAAACTTATTATTACTACACTGGAATGAAATAGTAGATTTGCCAATTTGATTTACCTTCACTTAAATGGATACGTTCATATACTTGTGCCTGAGGCTGCACAGTAAAGTTGCTGCATAGGTTTGAAACGTTGGTGTCAATGTTTTACTTGAATTGAACGGTTTTTTTCCATGTCCACCCACCAACCGGACCGAACAAGGCAAGCCGTTCCTTCTAAAGAGGAATTCGAATAAGTCATTGTATTTTATAATGTAAAGCAATACTAGAATTTGCAAGGCTCACGTATGCGAGGTCTGTATATCAGAAAAGTTGTAATAGTATGAGGTTTTTTTACAGTGTTGAGTACAATACTGAATTTTACTGGACTCGAACCCAGCAGACATAATCCATTTTTGGACGAGTATGGATTATGTATGCTGGGTACGAGTCCAATTGAATTCAGTATTGTACTCAACACTGTAAAATGACCGCTTTATTTCACATCTCTATAATTCCCAACCAAGCGTTGTATTTGTAGTTTATAGTTATATTAATGTTTAATTCCATTTTTTTTTTTTTTTAAGTGTTTTTGTTTGTTTGAGATAAAACCTTCAGTGTCATTGTTCAATTGCAGACGAACACCGGTAGGGGAGATAAATCGTGATGACCCATTGAGTTTAACCGTTAGAGTTATCTTCTCCTAGTACAAAATAACGAAATATGTTTTTGTTGTACTCCACAGATTTCGAGACTCTAGATACCAGATTGAGTATAATAGTGGAAATATAGGATTGTCACGCGGTTAAAAAGACAGGAAGATATTGGTTAGAATTATAGAGGTGTGAAATAAAACATCTTAATGAAACTAAATGTCAACTATGATGTCATTTTACATAAAGTGCTGTACTATTCGTTTATATATAACATACAATACATTGTTAGCAAAGGTGAAATTGTCTATGGTGCGTTTATTTTTGCTTAAGTATAGAAAATATTGAATACTCACAGGCTGTTAAAGTAGCTTAAAGCACTGATAAGAGTTTATGCAACATGACATAACTGATTACTGATGTCGTGTCATGACCATACAGAGCGGAGCATCCATTTCTTATGGCAATATTTTCTAGTTATAATTATTTTTTAGTAAACATATATTACGCAAGTAATTACGTGCCTTTATAGTAACCATTTGGAAATCTAAATTAAGTCGTTCTTATCTATTTATATTTTATTAAATTTCCTAATATAAACAGTTATGACTTAGATGTTAATTCAACTGTTTTAACCCTTATGTTTGTATTTTGTAGATACACGTAGCAATACGTCGCAAAATTTCAAACTAGGAACATCACACAACAGCCAGGACAATGAGTCGTTCATCCATTGTCTGTAAAAGCTCAAGAAGTCGAAATATGTTTTGGAACCAACCTACCTTAAATTCACAGTCAGTTCAGGCACTCTTTCGAGAACCAGGCGTCCTTAACGGTTATAGACTGACCGGGAGAAGTTGGACGTATTACGCCTGCAGTATGTTTCAGCTCCATAACGAAACCTTAAACATTTGGACACATATGATCGCTTCTGTGTTATGCTTAATCAAGATGTTAACGTTTTTATACATTTTTGATATTTCATCTGACAATCGAGCATGGCCTTTCCTTGCATTTGGTTGTTGTATATCAACGACTTTTTTCCTAAGTGCCCTTGCGCACACATTTCAATCAAAGTCGCCATTTTGGCATTACTTGTGTTTTCAAGTGGATTACGCTGGCATTGGCTTATGTGGATTAGGAAAAAGCATACTTTTCTTGCACGCTTCATGTCCAGAGAGTGTGTACGAGGTAGTGCGATATGTATCGTTGCCCATGAATGTTTTACTGGCTTGGGTTCTGATGTTGGGATCCTGCATGGCCAATCTACGATTTAATCGACGTCATAAGAGGAAGTTGCTACAGTTGGGTTCTGGTTCTTTGATGGCATGTTTCGGTGGTATACCTATCATTTCTAAATACATAAACTGTTGGTTTGATGCTAGCTGCCCCATGACCTCTTTAAATCACCATACTTTCTGGTTGATAACGATGTCAATGTCTTTATTTTTCTTCTCAAGTCACTTGCCAGAGAAACAATTCCCAGGTAAATTTGACTATGTTGGACAAGGGCATCAGGTGTTTCATGTATTAATTGGTATAACTGCTTGGCTGCAGTTTGATGCTGCTCATTATGACGTCATCGACAAAGAAGAGAAACGTTGGATAGCAAATGAGGCATATTTTCTGTCAATGTTTGCAGGAATGCTAATATATATCATAGGATGCGTGCTTATTGTGATAATTTTAGCAAAGTATGTACGAGAGAGAGTACGACAGGATGATAAATGTGCATAATACAGTATGTTTAAAGGGTCACACGGCAATCTTTATTTCTTCCAAACTCGCGTCGTCCAGTTAGTTTATTAGAAATCTATATAAGTTTTCATATTTGCAAATCATTAAAAATATTTTTGAATAGTTCTTAGCAATTGAATTGAATTGGGGTTTTAAGGCGCACCAACACATGAAAAGGTTATATGACGCATAAAAGGCATGAACATGCCAGGCTCATCTTCCATGTACATCGAGATAAAATATGGAAAATGGGCCTAGAACCTTCTCACCCTGAACTGCAGAGTTGCTGCAAATTCTATCGTAGAAACTTCATTTACGCTGGAGCCACGTTATTGTTTTCTGCCACTGCTCTTTTGATGCGAGCGAGATGGCACCTGAAACAATGCAGGGATCATGATGAAGACCTTTAATGAACATGAACAAAAAATGATAAATGAACTACCCCTCTGCCTACCCCTCCAAAGGGATCTGCAGTGGCCGTATTCTTTGCCCCGTGACCAAACGGGGCCCCCAGCAACCACACGGGGCCAGTTCTTAGCAAATTGTCTTTGCATATTACTAACTGTTGACTATAAACACCAATAATATACTTAAATCTATTGTAGAAAAACGACAAAAACTTGAAAATGTAACATTGTATTCAGTTATATGCAAGCAGGTTTAAAGTTAAAATGATATTATATAAATAAATAGAGATTCTAATTTTAAAACTTTATGTTAAATTTAAGATTGCCGTAAGTCCCTTAAAGTATCATGTAATTTCGACAATATTTGTCAACTGGAGTGCCAATTATATTGTATTTCATCCCAATGTGAGAACACTAAGTAATCTAGCGGGTATGCTGAAGTCTGAGTTGACTCTTTGTGTGAATTTTATTATTGAATCCTATTACTATGGCACATATTCATATTTAAGGTATATTGGTCCGCCATCTTTAAACAAGATCCAAAATAGATCGGATATGATCAAAATGCATACTTTAGGCATGAGCAATGCCAACAATATAGTTCACAACAATTCCTCACTATGGATATGAACATAATATCAGAAAGAATATATATATATGGCAGAAATTGTGCCGTTTGTATAAGCAAAGTGTGATGCAATTTTATTTAAAGTTGTTTTGTTTTTATGTGAAATAATTTAGTCCATACTATAGTCCATTAATCCATCTAGAGCAGACGAGACATCAGTTCTAAATAAAATTAGCCATGCTATCACATCATCCAAATTTTGCCAATGACGGCGTAATCTACTTAATTTACATTACAGTTTGACATTAATGCTGCCTTGTTGGTTAGAGAATAGTTCATGGTGAGGATTTCTTTATTTACACTGTCCCATTTTATTGGGATGTATGAGGTTTGGTGCACCATAGAACCTTTAAACTCCCAGCGGTCTTTTTTGCCACTGACCGTTCCAAGGCGGTAGCCCTATTGTCAACCCTTTTGTGTTTTGATGTCATATTTGGCATTTGGTTCATCTTTAAAGTTGTTCTTTGTTTCTGTGTGTGTTTGTGGTTGACTGTCGTCCTTGAATGCTACTTTTCCTGTTCAGTTTGTATATCCATATTTACAGTTTACATTCACACATTTTATTAAGGCCACACAGATACAGAATGACAGACAGTTTTCAACTCCTTTGTTGCCACTGACCGTTCCAAGGCGGTAGCCCTATTGTCAACCCTTTTGTGTTTGTGATGTCGTTTGCATTTTTTATTACTTTTGCCTTCTCATTTGTCTGTTTGCGTGTTTGTTTTTGTGTTTTGTGGTTGACTGTCGTCCTTGAATGCTGCTTTCCCTGTCCGATCTTTTTATATTTCTTAACACTTATATCTATTTGCCAGTATGTTCCTAAAAAGTGAAGGTCAATAAGAATGACCTTGACCTACTGCTCTTGCTCTGTAAATGTACTTGATTTCTCACATAGCCATACACACTGTAGGGATCCGTACACCGGATCTTGGTCAAGACCCCGTTCAGTAGTACGGAGTTTTGGTCAGCCATGTTGTAGAAAACGTACGGATAACAACAGCAAATGTAGGTTAACCACGTTTTTCTCCTATTTTCGTTCATTTTATATGAATAATCAGTATTGCTATATCGTGCGGAAACATTTCCCCGTTCAAATGTTACCGTACATTGTTGACATATTACTTTAAATGCTACAATTCGGATCAAAGAAAAACAATTGCCGGTGCTGAAATTCGCCCAAAGTACCCTTCAGCAATAAATATCTCATTAATTTTGAAGTTAATGAAAATTTTGAATTGGCAGATTTATTTGTTTTTCCGATATACGTGCATGTTCAAATGTTGAACTTCATTCATCCGAAATTGACCGAGATATGAATCGAAACAAAATTAATGTTTGTGTACGGGGTCTTGGGCACTTGTGTACGGAGTACTGCAAATATTCTCTTTTAACTGTACGGAGTTTTGCTTTAAATATATTGTATGAAACTATGGTTTTAATGGTACTTGCATTTCATGTAATACATAACACATTCATTGAATGTTTGTAAACAGTCAATGTAGTGTCATTAGAACTGAATCAACGTAGATTTCCTTGAACAGATATAATCATGCGAGCTATATAGAGAATTACTATTAACCCATGCCGTTATCTATATTATGTGTTGTCAATGTAGTTTAAGAACCAACTTTACATTTCCTATTAACATGCTTAGGAAAGTTTGACATAGTTTAGATGTCAGTATGGGGCATAGAATTAATTTTAACCTGACAGGCAAACTGTTTGAAAAAAATACGGTAAGGATTTCTAACGCCCGTGGGACGTATAATAATACTTTATTTAAACAATATTTTTTTCAAGTACTGAATGGGATTGGACAACAGGCAATGCCTATGTAAGACCTCTCCCATATCAAGGTACATATAAACAATAAATTCATATCAAACATAACATAAAATGTGGAATTGTAGTACAGTTTGCATATATTGGTTTGACAATTAACTTAGAATCTTTGAAACATGTGTACCGTGATTGTTTAGTATTAACACTTTGTACTGTCAGAAAGAATTTAAGTGAGAAAAAAAAAAGAATCAACAGAAAGAAAATCATACTGGAAACCAATACGAAATATATATAAAAATGTACCGATTATTGCAAAATATAATGGTTTTAGTATGAGTTTCTGTAACCAATAGTTAATTTTGGAATTTAAGATAACTGAGAAAACAGACAAACAAAAAAATAAAAAATACAATAAAAAAGGAAGAAAGATGATAATATATAAAACAAACTTCTAGCATTGTGACAAAACATATCTGAAAATACAATAGTATATACATACATATACATATGTACATGTACACACATCTATAATTCTACGAAAATCCCCTGGTACACTTGATGTATTTGTGGACGATAAGTAAAATTTCTGAGTTCGTAGTATCGTTGAGTATCAAGTCAATGTTGATATGCGTGACATCAACAATATTGGCTAGGGTATCAAGTAAGTCATTTCTGAATTGGACAGTTGAAAAAGAAATGAGTATTGTCCTCACATGGATTGCCACATTTCGGACATACTGCTGAATCTGTCAAGAAGTGGTCAAATAAATGCGTATTTAGATTACTTGAGTTATTTCTTAATTGACAATGGATGATGTTATCATTCCTAATTCCTATATTATAGTGATATGGACTGTCAGTCCTATGTTCAATAGCCTTAAGTTTATGCTTAAATTGTTCAACAGATGGTGCATTTTTAGCGTCTAAATGTAAAGCATTCCAAAATTTAATTGTACTCGGCAGAAAGCTGTTATAATATGATGTTGTACGACAAAGAGGGAGACGTAAGTTTAATCCTGAAGTTCGAAGGTTATAATTATTGTTTACAGGTAAGTATGGCTGGAATAAGTTATACATGTAATCTGGACTTATGCCATAAATTATTTTGTAAATAGTTACAAGTTTATGATCTTTTCTTCTTTTTGTTAATGTTTCTAAGTTCAATTCAGTATATAAGTATGATCTAGAGGAATTGCATCTGAGGCCTGTTATTATTCGTGCTGCTTCAACTTGGACGCTCTCTAATAGATCAGATTCTCCCTGTGTACAGTTATCCCATACTGAATCTCCATATTCAAGTATAAGTCTTATAAAGGCGATATATATTTTCAATAGAGAATGTCTGTCAAGTTTGTACTTAAGCATTCTTAGAATGTTAAATCGTGCACATGCTTTTTCGTATGTATTTTTTATTTTATTTTGCGACCAAGTTGCATTGGACTGAATTGTTAATCCAAGGTGGCAATGTGACGCTACGTCTTGTATTATATCATTATCAAAGTAGACTGGTGGGTGGTTATAGTTTCTTCTAGTGCAAACAAGGCTTTTGTGTTTTTTGAGGATTAAATGTAACAGCCCATTTTTTTGACCATTCAGATATTTTGCAAAGATCATTTGTAAGAGAGTTGGCACATTCTACTGGGTTTTTATCAACTACAACTAAAAGAGAAGTGTCATCAGCAAATAACCGTACATCATTCAATAAGTCATCTGTGATGTCATTTATATAAAGCAGAAATAGAAACGGACCTAAAACAGAGCCTTGCGGAACACCTGCATCTATAGTACTGAAGCTTGAAGAAAATCCATCTAGGACTACTTTTTGCTGCCTATCAGAGAGATAGCTACGTATCCAGTTACATAATGAATCATTGATACCATATTTAGCTAATTTAAAAAGCAACCCAGCATGCCATACTTTGTCAAACGCAAAATATAAATCGTACATCTTTCCCAGCGTCGAGGTTGCTTATTATGTTATTATATATTTCTATGAGCTGATTTACTGTAGAGTCTCTAGGTTGAAAGCCTGTCTGGCATTTGCACAGAAGGTTATTCGTTTTGATATAGTTGAACAAGTGTTTAAATACGATTTTTTCCATCAATTTGCAAATAATACTGGTAATGGATATAGGCCTATAATTGCCCGGCATGTCAGGTTCTCCCTTGCCCTTAAAAATAGGAGTTACATTCGCCTGTTTCCATTGGTATGGTACTTTTCTAGTGGACAATGACAGATTAAAAAGTCGCGTCAATGGAGCAGCGATGCTATTTAAAACTAATTTTAACACCTTTGGGCTAATCATATCTGGGCCTGGAGGTTTCGATAATTTCAAGATTTTCAATTGATCAATTACTTCCGTTTCATTTATAATAAAGTCATTCATTTTATAGTCAGTGCGATTATGAAAAGTAGGTTATTCTGGTTCATGTTCAATATGAGATGTTGCAGAAAAGGAAGAATTCAATGCGTTTGCTTTGTATACTGGATGTATTAAAATACGACCGTTATTTTTTATTGGAAAGTTTGGTTGAGTTACTTTGTTCAATTTAGAGATCGATTTTGCTATACGCCACCATTTACCCGGGGGGATTGATTTATCAGTTAACTGGGATGTAAGTTTTAACTTGTATGATTCCTTAGATTCGCGGATTAAAGCAATTACCTCATTTCTAAGTTGAATAAACATTGACCAATGTAATGGATTGTTGCAAATGAGAAAAAAAAATATATGACGTTAACTGTGGTCACAATGAGCTAAAATTGGACAACTGTATCAATTCTAACAGACAATAATATACGTCTGGACTTAGTTTGTAGTACATGTAGTTATTTGGAATAAGTACGGAGTCTTTCTCAAGAATTACCCCTTTTAAGTTTTAGTTTTCTGCATTTTTTCGTCTTAACAATACAAAATGGTATAAGACATATAGGACCTAAATAATGTCTAAGAATTACTACAAATATAAGGAAATAACTTCAGTGCAGAGCAGCGAAAACAATCTTAGCATTGCAAAACCCCGTACAGTACTTGGACAAGACTCCGTACACAAATCAGCGTCTTTTTATATGCATTGGTTACGCTGGGCACGTTTTGTTTCGATTCATATCTCGGCCAATTTCGGATGAATGATGCTGAAATTTTGAACATGCACGTATATTGGGAAAACAAATAAATCTGCCAATTCAAAATTTTCATTAACTTGAAAATTAATGAGATATTTATTGCTGAAGGGTACTTTGGGCGAATTTCAGCACCGGCAATTGTTTTTCTTTGATCCGAATTGTAGCATTTAAAGTAATATGTCAACAATGTACGGTAATATTTGAACGGGGAAATGTTTCCGCAACATATAGCAATACTGATTATTCATATACATAAACAAAAATAGGAGAAAAACGTTGTTAACCTACCTTTGCTGTTGTTATCCGCACGTTTTCTACAACATGGCTGACCAAAACTCCGTACTAGTGAACGGGGTCTTGACCAAGATCCGGTGTACGGATCCCTACAGTGATACAGCTTTCATACTTAATACACACTAACATCTAGCTGACAGCAATATGTTCGTACTAAACGAAAATGAAAATTATTTTGACCTACTTACACTTTTGATTATTGTATGTGACTGTCAGCGTTAAAGCAAAGCATCCGTGTGAGGATTACAAAACAATGAAAAATTAACTGAGTATTTTGAAACAAAGACAAATGCTGAATTTGAGATATACAAATTCCGACAGGTTAAACAACAAGAAGGAGAATCTATGGACACATTTCATACGCGGCTAAGACTATTGTCCATCACATGTGACTTTGAAAATAATGACAGAGAAATAAAATCTCGAATTGTTTCGGGATGTAGATCAACAAGGCTAAAGCTCGGTGCGTTAAGATGGATTTAACTTTTGCTCAGCTACTTGCACTAGGTAGAGCACAGGAACTGGCTGATACACAAGCTTCAGAGATAGAACATTCAGATCGAGTTTTAAGTACTAATTTCGTGAAGATGAAGTCTTCGAAAAAACGCCCCATAGTGAAGCAACAATGTAGGAATTGTGGAGAAACGTATCCACATGTAGGCAAAGAATGCCCTGCAAAAGCAAAAACGTGTAACATGTACAAAAAGAATCACTTTTCTCGAGTATGCAGATCCACAGCGTCAAGTACATACAGCAACATATGCATCAAGTGAGACATGTTGCCACTCCTGAATCCAGTGACAGTGAGAACTATTTGTTTGGGGTTCAAACGAAAGAAACAATTAACAAAGTAAAACAAAAACAGCCAAAAACTTTGGTTAAAATAAATGGACAAAATGTGCTGACAATAACTGGCACTGGCTCTAGTATCACATACAAACATAAGACAGAACTGAGTAAAACAAAAAAGAGAGTATTTGCCTATGTATCAAAGAACAACCTAAACATATTAGGTCAGTTTGAAGCCACAACTGAAACAGAATCGAATATTTCTACAGCTCAAATATATGTCATGAAAGGAAACAATGGAAACCTCCTAAGCTACGAAGCGTCGGTAGATTTGCTGATTGTTCCTGAAATTCTAGTCATTACATGTTGCAACATTGAGCTCCTGGGCCAGAAATATTTTCTAACTTGATAAGGGATTAACGTTGTGTGGTGATACATGTTTGCTACAATAATTATAACAATGGTCATAATAAAAATCTGAATAACATACCAGATAATGTTATATATTTTCTATATGTAAGAATATTATCAAAAATAATCATAATCTATTTCAGGCTTATATTTCTCCTTACATGGATTACTTCCCTTGAAAAAAAAACACGTATCATTCTCCGTGGCATAGAGTGACAGTGGCATTTCTGACGTGTGCATCCCTGTTGAAAGTACGTATACATATGAAAAACGTACGCTGGAAGTCATTATTGGCTTGCTAGGATCACTTGATAAGCGATTAACGCTGTGTGTTGATACAGGTTTGCTTCAATAATCATAACAATGGTCATAATAACAATCATAATAACATGCCAGATAGTATTATACATATTATTTACCTAATACTATTATAGATAATAATCATATGGACAATCTAAGCGCAGAAAGAGCAAAGTTATCTCTAGTTCTTCTATTTTCTCGCACATGGATTACTTCTCTTTCACAAACAATATCACGCGTATCATTCTCCGTGCCATAGAGTGACAGTGGCATTTCTGACGTGTGCATCTCTGTTAAAAAATAAATAAGTAAACATATGACCAATTTTACGTTGGAAATAAATACTGAAAAGGTGATCCCTTGGAACAAACAAGAGAGAAACGTAGCAGACTCGGTTTTATTGAGTCTGTTCATGAGAGGCAGTTATAGATGCAACACCTCTCACGCCTCCTAGAACAGGCTTAAGCGATATTCTACTTTAAAGCAACACACAATGGGCTTGATGATCCCAAAGGACCAGTAAATACTAACACTACTGATTTGTAAGCGGGTGACTTTTTACGGCCGCCACACAGCACTAAACACACGCTAGTGTAAATGTCAATAAATACTGAAAAGTGATCCCTTGGAAGGGGGAAAAGTAGCAGACTCGGTTTTATTGAGTCTATTCATGAGAGACAATTATAAGATGCAACACCTCTCACGCCTCCTAGCACCGGCTTAAGCGATATTCTACTTTAAAGCAACACACAATGCGCTTGATGATCCCAAAGGACCAGTAAATAATAACACTACTGATTTGAAGTCGGGCGATTTTTTACGGCCGCCACACAGCACTAAACACACGCTAGTGTAAATGTCAATAATACTGAAGTCATTATTGGCTTGCTAAAGCTTGTACATGCAACTTCTAGGATCACTGGATAAGCGATTAACGTTGGTTGTGTGCTGTTTATACAGGTTTGCTGCAATACTCATACCAATGGTCATACACAAATTCAAATTAACATACATAATAATGTCATACATATTCCATACGTAATAATATTATACATAATAATCATAAGGACAATCTAAGCGCAGCAAGGGCAATGTTATCTCTATTTCTTCTATTTCCCAGTACACAGATTACTTCTCAATACGTATCATTCTCCGTGTCATTTCTGACGTGTGCATCTCCGTTGAGATTACGAATACATAGGAAAAGCATTCGCTGGAAGTCATTATTGGCTTTCAATATCTTGCACATGCAACTGATAAGCGATTGACGCTGGGTGATGATACAGGTCAGCAAGAGCAAATTTATCTTAATTTCTTCTATTTCCCCGTACACGGATTACTTCCCTTGGACAAACAATGTCAACACGTATCAAAGATTCACACGTCAGAAATGCCACAGTTTATATTAGAATATGTATACTATTATATGTCGTGTTATTATTATTGTTATGATGGTCATTGTTATGATTATTGCAGCAAACCTGTATAAAAAGCACACAACGTGCCATAGAGTGACAGTGGCATTTCTCTGTTGAAATACGTATACGTATGAAAAAAAACTTACGCTGGAAGTCATTATTGTGTTGCTATAGGCTGTGCATAATCTTATTGGCTCACTTGATTAGCGATTAACGCTGTGTGTTGATACAGGTTTGCTTCAAAAATCATAACCATGGTCATAATAACAATCACAATAACATGCCAGATAACATTATACATGTTCTTTACGTAATATTATTATTAATAATAATCATTTGGACGACCTAACCTCAGCAAGAGCAACGGTATCTCTACTTCTTAACAATCACAGTAACATGCCAAATATCATTATACATCTGTACGTAATATTGTTATAAATAATAATCATTTGGACGACCTAATCGCAGTAAAAGCAACGTTATCTCTATTTTCTTCTATTTCCCCGTACACGGATTACGTCCCTTGGACAAGCACTGTATGTTCTGCGTACCATAGAGTGACAGTGGCATTTCTGACGTGTGCATCTCTGTTGAAATTACATATACATAATGATTCACTTAAGCTGGAAGTCATTATTGGCCTGCCATAACGTGTACATGCAATTTCTATGTATGTGTCGTTTTCGGCCGTTTCCAAAGGTCCATTATCATACTCTTTTTTCTAGGCTAATTTGATAGGCGATTAATGCTGTGTGTTGATACAGGTTTGCTGCAAAAATCATAACAATGGTCTTAATAAAAATCATAATAACATGCCAGATAACATTATACATGTTCTGTACGTAATACTATGATAAATAATAATCATTTGGACGAGCTCAGTGCACCAAGAGCAACGTTATCTCTATTTCTTCTATTTCCCGTACACGGATTACGTCCCTTGGACAAGCACTGTATGTCAACATCTATCATTCTGCGTGCCATAGAGTGGCAGTGGCATTTCTGGCGTGTGCATCTCTGTTGAAAGTACGTATACATTATGAAACACTTAAGCTGGAAGTCATTATTGGCCTGCCATAACTTGTACATGCAACTTCTAGGCTCATTTGATAGGCGATTAATGCTGTGTGTTGATACAGGTTTGCCGCAGTAATCATAACAATGGTCTTAATAACAATCATAATAACATGCCAGATAACATTATACATGTTCTGTACGTAATACTATTATAATACTAAATAAATCATTTGGACGAGCTCAGTGCAGCAAGAGCAACGTTATCTCCATTTCTTCTCTTTCCCGTACACGGATTACGTCCCTTGGACAAACAATGTATGTCAACACGTATCATTCTGCGTGCCATAGAGTGACAGTGACATTTCTGAGGGGTGCGTATCTGTTGAATGTACATATATATATGAAAAACTTACGCTGGAAGTCCTTTTTGGCCTGCCATAGCTTGTACATGCAACTTTTAGGCGCACTTGGTAAGCGTATAACGCTGTGTGTTGATACAGGTTTGCTGCAACAATCATAACAATGACAATTGCCTAATAACAATCACAATAACATGCCAGATAAATTTATACATGTTCTGTACGTAATACTATTATAAATAATAATCATTTGGTGACCTAAGCGCAGCAAGAGCAAAGTTATCTCTATTGCTTCTATTTTCTCGTAGACGGATTACCTCCCTTGGACGAACAATGTATTTCAACACGTATCATTCTTCGTGTCATAGAGTGTCAGTGGCATTTTTGACGTGTGAATCTCTGTTGAAAATACGTATACATATGAAAAACTTACGCTGGAATTTCTTACTGGCCTGTCATAGCTTGTACATCCAACTTCTAGTCTTACTTGATAAGCGATTAACGCTGTGTGCGTGCTGACTTTGCTGGTTTGCTGCAATAATCATAACAATGGTCCTAATAACAATCACAATAACATGTCAGATAACATTATACATGTTCTGTACGTAATACTTTTTTAAATATTATTAATCAGTTGGACGACCTAAGCGCAGCAAGGGAAACGTTATGTCTATTTTTTCTATTTCCCGTGATTTGCAACCGGAGGCCCCGGGTTCCATCCACCCTGGTGCCACTGAGTTCCGTCGGTGTGTTCTTGGGCAAGACACTTTCCCTTAGCCTCTTGGGATGGGGACGTAAACCGGGCGGTCCCGTGTATCGGTCTATCCTCCGAGCACGTTAAAGAACCATAGGAATCTATTTGATAATAAGAGTACGACAGGTTCCCGGATTCCGATGTATCCTTCCCCTCTCTCTGGGGCGGCTCTAAATAACTATACTGTGTTGATGAGCCGTTAAACAACATTCAAATTCTATTTCCCGTACACGGATAGCGTACCTTGGACAAACAATGTATTTCATCACGTATCATTCTGCGTGCCATAAAGTTAAAAATGGACTATTTA